>CAMZMU010000047.1:46941286-47390729 GCA_947311845.1 Poa pratensis | reverse complement strand
TGGCAGTTATTTCATTCATAATAATTTCCTTCTGTAACTTCTTTCATTATTAAAACACATACATGAAAAACCTGATCGATTAAGGTTTATTGACGCTCGTTTGTATTGCTAAACATCATACATTAACAAAACAAATATGGAATACATTTATGTTGAAATATTGATGCACAATGTTTTTTTTAGTTCGGCATACCCTTTAGTTAAATCCTAGATCCGCCACTGGATCCTTGCACGATATTTATGGTGCATGGTAGAAAATTTATTTCTCGTCGTCCATTATGTAATGAATACATGCTTGTATCTCTCTTTCTCGTCTTATCAAAACTAATGTTGTCACAGCGCTGGTGAATAGAAAATGATATCACCACAATGCAACAATGTGTTCATTCCAGGCACTTGCGCGAAGGTACTGCACTTATTTTATACAGGAAATTTTTCCTGGTTCTCAATTGTGTGTGATAAGAGTTGATAACCGTCCTTCTTTAGTCCGACACCATCAGAATAGCCTCACACACTCATTACATACTTAAGAACATCTTAGTACTAATGCTATGCTATGCTAACATAACACGGCATAGGTTGAACTCCCATCAAATTTCATAGTGAAGATAATATTACACATGCTTAGGGGCACCAATGAATGGATAGAATGGATTGCTGATAAGCCTCAGCAACAAGAACTGAAAAAAAAATTATGCACTTAGCTTGGGACACAATTAATTTGTTACAACAGCAAAGCAATCCATGCTGATCAGTCCAACAAAACAGCAGTCAATCAGCGTAGCCTTCCTTCCAACTGAACCAAACATGGAGAGAAGGGCTGATTATCAATATCCTCACCTTTTATTGATAGTGTAATATTATCTATATCCTCACCTTTTATAAATTTAAAATGTTCAGAGTTATATTATCTATACCCTAACCTTTATAAATTTAAAATGTTCAGAGTTATATTATCTATACCCTCACCTTTATAAATTTAAAATGTTCAGAGTTACAGGAACTGAAGGGTTACCAGAGGAATTTTCACTGTCAATCATACTATCCGTTGGGCACCATAGTAAAATTTTCTATACGAATTCCTATGAAAACCTGCTGTTACAAACAGGGCCTACGTGTTTGCTCAAACAACATATCTTCGCTTTCTTTGCCCACGAATCGACATGTTGCCAAAAAATACCACCACAAAGGAATGGATAGAATAATTAATGTTGAGCCTCAGAAATAAGAACTTAAAAATATATGTTACAACAGCAAACAAACCAGCAGATATATTGGAAGAAACTGTTTTCTGATCAGTCCAACAACATAGCAGTCAGCAGTACCCTTCCTTCCAACTGAACCAGCTGCAGGTATCCCGCTGTTTCAAACATACAGATGGAGTGCAATCGGTTGTCGGTGTGAAGGTTTTCTATTCACACCATTCAGAGAAGCTAACCAAAGTATCCAAGACAAATCACCTAGAGGCAGATGGATAGGTAAATGGCATGGTGACAAACCATGCAGATGGTTTGCCGGTAGGGTCGCTGCAAAGATGACTCAACTGCCAATGGATGATCGACAGACTGAATGTAGATCTGAAACAAATGGCATAACATTGTTAATAGATAGATGGCACCTTCATTCAAAAATAATTGCCAAGATAAATAGCACAGAAGAATGTTGGCTCTAAATTTAATTCCTATCTGGAGGCAAATCGATCAAATAATGACATAAGGTGAAGCTGCAAGTAAATCTGCATAAGGCCAATTGAAGCTATAGCAGAAGGATGGTACCAATTCTAACAGAAATAACAACAAAACAAAGACATCTTAACTTTATAGTTCCAACTCCCATTTTATAACACAATACCAATTAAAAATGTAACTAACCAAAATGAATAGATATTATAACTACACATTGTGGTAAGACTAAAATACATTTATTATGGAAAGGAGGGAGTAATACGTTTGCTGTTTTCCGCATAAGTAAGAAAAATCACTGAATTGAATTTGCACTGCTTCTGCACCTTCCCTTGAGCAGTGGTTTCTTCTCTAGCCAATGACAACAGGAACACACCAGGTTTGAGGAAACAAATTACAGTTTCATCAGGCATTAGTAATGACCAAACCAGCATGTAAAAGACATACAATAGAGAGGATAACCAGCATCCAATTGGGCGAGAACAACATTGAAACATGACTAGCCAGCTTATTGGGCCATACATAGTTACACATTTTCACCACATGCTCTTGGTTCAAGAAAACATGAATCTAGTGGGTACTTGACCTCTGCAAGCGGCCGCATAGTCTTCAGCAAGGTGCGGTGCAGCTTCCTTGTGAGGGCAGATGAACTTCTCCATGAATGCCTTCTCGGTCGCCTTAAAAATTGTATAGTAGCTCCAATCATGATCTAGCAATCTATTTTCCTTGAGAAACTTTACAACTTAGTACCGGGGCTTGAGTCGGCCCTCCAGGCTAAGACTCACAATTACTGGCCGATGAGCAATGTAGTCCGGTTCCAACCCCACCTCGGAGATGAGGAACTCGGACGTGCGCTGCAGTGATTCTTTTGACTTTGTCAGCACAAAGGGAGCCCTAGACACGGCAGTGCTCACCTCGGCATCTGACCACCTAAACGTCTTATTCAAGCATTCTAGTTTGGCGGAGATCGTCTCCTCACGGTCATATGCAACAGCGTGCAGGGCATGCCTGAACATCAGAGAGCCACGGGGCACGCGTAAACCATCGGCACAAGCCACAATCGCCCGGACACGCTTGGGGTTGTTGGTGAGCATCCTCAGCATAGCTAAGCTCAGCTTGGCAATATCGCAAACACCTAGACCACACTCCCGCATGATCGCGACGTTGGGATTCACATTCCTCTCGAGGTTACCTGTGAGGAGATTGGCGTTGAATTTCACCGCTCGGAGGAGGTTCTCCAAGGAGCCGAAGATGGGCAGGTAGTACTGCAGCTTGTACACACAATGGATCTATGACGGAATCTGTCAAGGGCAACCAAGAAAAGGCGTGCGACCTCAGAACTCGACAAACGGAGGACAGTGAGCCCCGAGACGTTGGAGGCCAGGGTTTTGTCCACGCGAGAACTGAGTAACTCCGGGTCCTTGGCGACAACGGTGTCAGGTTTCGATTAACACTGACGGGTAATTCGAAGGAATTGGGGAAGGGAAGTTGGAGCCGGTGCTCGGAGCTACGCTAAGTAAAATAAATGCTAGAAACGAGATAGATAAAATTAGGGTTTAACATTGCTTGGACCTCCCAGCCTCCCTCTCTTGCTCTTTATATCGAAGAGCAAGCCAAGCAAATTATGAGTCTGCCCCAGACTATGTCTTAACGAGTACAATAATGTTCTGGACAAAACGGTAATAAAACAAACGGTCAATCTTAGCCGTAGGATGAGTCGAGCCGGTAAGAAGAACATCTGGCCGTTGGTTCTTTTCTGACGAAGAACAGGACAGGTTCAGGTAGTCTTCAGTTAGGTTCCTGACAGTGCCCTCCCTCAAGACAAGGCCCCAGGGCTTGAACAAGGGAAACGTCGATTGGATGAAGGCTGCGTCTTCCCACGTCGCATCTTCAGGCTGCATGTTTTTCCAGTGGATCAACCACTGCGGAACTGCGACATCATAACCTCATGCAGTCCTTGGTATCTGACGGCGTTGAAGCACAGCAAGTGGTTCCATCTTGACTTTGCCATCAGGAGTCAGCAGTGGAAGGCGAGCATTTGGCACTGCAGCTGGGCCGAGGTGTTTCTCAAGCTGGTTAACATGGAAGACATTGTGAATTTGCGTACCTTCGGGCAGCTGGAGTTCATAAGCCACCTTGCCAACTTTCTTCATGACTCGAAAAGGACCATACCATTTAGATGTTAATTTCAGAGAGTTCCTCAATCCCAGAGCTGTCTCTCTATATGGTTGCATTTTCAGATACACCATATCACCGACAAGGAATGATCTTTCAGTCCGGTTCAAGTCTGCATATTTCTTCATGCGGTTCTGAGCTTGCGTGATGTTGTGCTGTAAGGTTGTCAGCATGTGATCTCGGGCAGCAAGGGTAACCTAAGTTTCAGGAGATGCATTGTATGGTATAGACATCTGTGTGAGCAGAGGAGGTTTGTATTCGTATAGAGCTTCAAAAGGTGTCATTTGGATGGCTGTATGGTAAGATGTGTTGTACCATAACTCAGCAGCTGGGAGCCATTCCATCCATTTCTTTGGTTCCTGAAACACCATGCAACGAAGGTATTGTTCCAGACATTGGTTAACACGCTCAGTTTGCCCGTCAGATTCAGGGTGATGTGCTGACGAGAAATTCAGAGTTGTGTTCAAAGCTGAGAATATTTCCTTCCACAAAGAACTGGTGAAGATATGGTCTCTGTCACTGACCATGCTTGCAGGCGGCCCATGCAGCTTAATCACATTATCAAGCATCAATGTTGCTACTGTCTAAACTGTGTATGGGTGAGACAAAGGGATGAAGTGCGCATATTTTGTTAGTCTGTCAACCACAACAAGTATGACATCCTTCCCTTTCGATTTTGGCAACCCTTCCACAAAGTCTAGACTGATATCTCTCCATTTTTCTTCAGGGATGGGTAAGGGGCTCAGCAAGCCTGGGTATTTCACCCGTTCAGTTTTACTGATCTGACAGACAGGACATTCAGAGATCTTGGTAGCAATGAACTGTTTGAAATGAGGCCAGTAGAATAAATTTTGCAACTTGTGCAGAGTTACTTTGTTGCCTGAGTGACCACCAATGGCAGAGGAGTGGAAGCTATGGAATAGTTTGGTTTTGAGGTTAGTAGAATTGCCTATGTAAATACGACCTTTGTAACGAATGATGCCAGACTGCAGAGTAAAATCTGGGTGGCTTGCTTTGTCTACAGCTAATTCTTGTGCCAATTTGGTACAGACGGTATCATCTTGATAAGAAGCAATCACATCCTTCATCCACGCTGGAACTACTACTGATATAGCTGCGCAACTTTCAACTTCTTCAAATTGACGAGACAAAGCATCAGCCGCTATGTTTTCCTTACCCTTCTTGTATTCAATGGAATAGTCAAATTCAAGCAAACGGAGCATGAGCTTGTGCTGAATTCCTTCAATGAGGCGTTGGCTGCCCAAATACATCAGACTCTGCTGATCAGTTTTTATGATGACACGGTTCCCTAAGAAGTAGTGTCTCCACTGTTTCAAAGCAAGCAGAATTGCCAGTGCTTCTTTTTCACAAACTGACTGAGCTTGAGCTCGAGGGACGAGACATTTACTGAAGTATGCCAAAGGTCTTTTGTGCTGCATCAATACTGCACCCACACCATTATTACATGCATCGGTCTCCAGAATAAATGGTGTTGAGAAATCTGGTAGACTCAAAACAGGGGGTGATGTCATGACCAATTTAAGTTTATCAAAAGACAGTTGTTGTTCGGGACCCCAATGGAAACAGTCTTTCTTCAGTGTTGCATATAGTGGCTGGCAGATTGTTGCATAATTCTCAATAAACCTGCGGTAATAACCTGTGAAGCCTAGGATACCTCTGAGTTTCTTCAAGTTTATTGGAACAGGCCATTTGAGAATAGCTCGAATCTTAGCAGGGTCTGTAGCTACTCCCTCACTAGAGATTATGTGACCCATGTACTCTACCTGCGGTTGCCCAAATGTGCATTTGGATAGCCGAGCCTTGAGATCATGTTCTCTGAGTTTCTGCAGAACCAGTTGCTCAAGGTTCTTGCTATATACCAATATATCATCGAAGAAGACGAGCACAAATTTCTGGATATACTCTGAGAAAACTGAATTCATCAGTTCCTGAAATGTAGCTGGAGCATTGCTGAGGCTAAACGGCATCACTAAATACTCATAGTGACCCAGGTGAGTAGAGAATGCTGTTTTTGGAATGTCCTCTGTCTGCATACGGATTTGATGGTATCCTGACCTCAAGTCTAACTTGGAAAATATTGTTGCACCAAATAGTTCATCCAACAGATCCTCTATAACTAGAATGGGGAATTTGTTTTTCACAGTTAGGTCATTGAGACTTCTGAAATCCACACATAACCTCCAAGATTGGTCCTTCTTCTTGACCAGAATAATAGGAGATGAATAAGGGCTAGTGATGGCTCGGATTTCATTGGTTTTCAACATCTGCTTGATCAAATTCTCTACCGTTGTCTTTTGTGTGGGAGACATGCGGTAGGGCCTGATGTTAGGTAGTTTAGCACCTGGAACAAGCGGTATCCGATGATCTGCTGCTCTGTGTGGAGGTAAACCTGTGAGTTCAACGAATATGTCCTGAAAGTTTTCCAACAGGTCCTGTAGCAATTCTTGCACTGGTGGTAACTCGTCTGTGTTGTCAGCAATGGGAATGCTGTCAATAGAATAGAGCAGGTAGCCAGTCGCGATGGCGGGCTGTCGCCAGGGATCGAAAGCGTGTTGTAACAGAACTCTGAAACTCTCTCATCCAAACTTTCGTCTGTTCTCTCATCCCCAGTTCGTCCTCTCACCCTGATTCTGCTTCTCATCCCCTTGCTTGCTGCTAGAATTCGTGGGTTCGCGATCCAATCATAGATCGGGACACCACAGTATGGTATCAGAGCCTTGAATCCGCTCCGCTTGCGCTCAAATTCCCGAGATCGGAACCGTAAAATTCCACCGCGTTAGGTGCTGAATCACTTCGGTGAATCGGCGCGAAATCCTCCGCGGGGTTGGATCTGATTCAGGGCGAGTCGCGATGGCGCCTTCTCGGCATGCGGTTTCGTCGGCACAGACTAATTTTGTGCTGGATCGAATGGAGGGCGTGCAAAAATCACTCGAGGAGCTGTTGGCTCGGATGGGGAAGGTGACGGAGGAGATGCAGTCCGTGCGCAAGCAAATGGAGGACTACGGCACGGATCTGGACGGGATCTAGTGGAAGCTCGCGGAGGGAGGATGGGTTGTGCCGTCGCCACGGAACAAGGGCCTCTCCAACAACGGACCGCACGTCCTCGACAGTCCCTCATCATCGTCGAACGGACCGGCCACGGCGGGTTTCCACACGGCGCCTTCATCTCCGACGGAACATGAGGAGGTCAGGGTACGTGCTCCTCGCCATGATTTCCCCAAATTCAGTGGTGCGACACCGTTGCTCTGGATCGATCAGTGTCTGATTTACTTCGATATGTTCAAAATATCGAGTCACCAATGGGTAAGTATGGCATATTTGTATCTGGAAGGACACGCAGCGTTGTGGTTTCAGTCCCACAAACGCAAACATGGGCAAATCAACTGGGATGGATTCATTGCGGCCGTCCTTGAGGAGTTCAGTCAGGATGAGTATGACGGTCAGATGAACAAATTGATGCAGCTCAAGCAAACTAGCACTGTCAGTGAGTACAAGCAGGCATTTGAGGAGTGCATGTACCATCTGTTAGTGGTGGATGAGACACTGAGTACATGTTGGTTTGTGTCCCAGTTCGTGTTTGGATTGCGCGATGATATTCGATTCGCAGTTCGGTTGCAGGCACCCTCTAGCATCACTCGAGCAGCATCTCTGGCTCGCATTCAGTAAGAGGAGATTGAGATCATAAGACCAAGAGCAAAACCTTCTGCACCAACGAAACATCCCTCGGCAACCAATACAATGGTTAAATGTGACTGGCCTCGTAAACAGGGAAATGATGATTTCAATCGTGAGCGACAGTTGCGCGATTTCAGACGCGCTAACAACCTCTGCTTTAAGTGTGGAGACAAGTACTCAAAAGAGCATCAATGCAAACGTTCTAGGCAATTACTGACCATTGAGGTAGGGGAATTCGGAGAAGTACTGTCAGATGAAGCTGTTCGTGCTCTTGACTTGCTTCAGGAAACAGAAACTACCGGAACTTGTTGTCATCTCTCCATTGATGCACTGGCTGGCACAGAAACTGCTAACACGGTGCGCATTAGGGCTCGAGTTGGAAAACAAGTGATGATTCTCTTAGTAGATTCAGGTAGTTCTCACACATTCGTCACTCGAAGTTTTGCTGAGAAGGCAGGTTGTGCTATATCTAGTGCACCAGCAGTATCTGTTAAGATGGCAAATGGTCACATAATGCATTGTGATACTCAGGTGGAACAACTTCAGTGGAATTACGAAGGCCATGTGTTCTCTGACACTATGAGAATTCTGGAGGTGGGTGCATCTGATGCAATTCTTGGGATGGACTGGTTAACAAGTTGCAGTCCTATGTTGTGCGATTGGCTGAAGAAGACATTGGAATTCAAACACAATGGACAGCTAGTTAAAATGCAAGGATTGATTCCTCAATCAACACCTGATATGTCAGAAATCTCGGTTATGCAGTTGCAAGAGTTGATGCAAACGAATGAAATTTGGGCAATGGCCATTCTGGACCAGAATGGAGAAATCACACCTCAAGAAATAGCACCTGATTTGCAAACAATTTTATCCTCTTTTGCTGATGTCTTTGCTGAGCCTGAGACATTACCACCTCAGAGAGCTTTGGATCATGCCATCACGCTGGAAAATGGAGCTCAACCAGTGAATTCACGACCGTATAGGTATTCCCCACTACAAAAAGACGAGATTGAACGGCAAGTAGCTGAAATGATAAAAGCTGGAATGGTGACCACAAGCATGAGCCCGTTTGCATCACCAGTTTTACTTGTGAAGAAAAAGGATGGCTCATGGCGCTTTTGCATGGATTGTCGCAAGCTTAACTCTCTGACAATCAAGAATAAGTTTCCTTTGCCAATTGTGGATGAACTCTTAGATGAATTGGCTGGTACAAAAAAATTCTCTAAACTTGATTTACGAGCCGGTTATCACCAGATTCGAATGAGGCCTGAAGATGAAGTTAAAACCGCATTCAAAACACACCATGGTCACTTTCAGTTCAGGGTCATGCCGTTCGGCTTGTCGAATGCTTCGGCTACCTTTCAGTGTGTGATGAATGATATCTTTGCTCCCTTTCTTCGCAAATTCGTCATTGTGTTCTTGGACGATATTCTTATATACAGTCCTTCATGGGATGAGAATTTGAAACATTTGGAGCTGGTGCTTGACAAACTAAGGGAAGTGCAACTATACGCTAAATTATCCAAATGTGCTTTTGGTCAGACAAGCATCCATTATTTGGGACACATAATTTCTGTAGATGGTGTTTCCATAGATCCTGACAAGATATTAGCGATGAAGAACTGGCATGTTCCTTTGACTGCTACTGAATTGAGGGCTTTTCTGGGGTTATGCGGTTACTATCGGAAATTTGTGGAGTTCTATGGGCTGTTGGCCAAACCATTGACACAGCTGCTCACTCAAAAACACTTTGAATGGACTGGTGAAGCAATTAAGGCTTTTATTGCCCTGAAAGAAGCTATGATGAAAACACCAGTATTGGCTTTGCCCAATTTCAATGAGCCTTTTGTGGTGGAGACAGACGCATGTGATACTGGCGCGGGGGCAGTTTTAATGCAGAAAGGTCATACCATAGCATACATGAGCAAAGCACTGGGAATGATGAACCGCAAGTTGTCAATCTATGAGAAGGAGTTTTTGGCCGTGATGATGGCAGTGGATAAGTGGAGACAGTATCTGCAATGAGGTCCATTTGTGATATTGACGGATCACAAAAGTCTCTGTAATCTCAATGATCAACATTTAACAACTGAACTTCAGAAGAAAGCTATGGCTAAGTTAGTGGGTTTGCAATTTCAGTTCAGATACCGGAAAGGAATTGAAAATGGAGCCGCAGATGCATTATCTAGGGTGGGGCATTTAATGGAAATATTAAACTGTCAGCCTGGCTGGGTAATAGAGGTCATAAATTCCAATACCACAGATCAGGACATGGTTGCTTTGCTTCAACAGTTGGCACTGCACTCACCAGATGACAAGGGCCATTCACTTGAACATGGTTTGATTAAATACAAAGGGTGTATTGTCATTGGAGTCAATATTGCTTTGCAAACCAAGTTGATTGCAGCACTGCATGATTCGGCTGTTGGGGGGTCACTCTGGAATACATGCAACTTACCAAAGAATGAAGAAGTTGTATTACAAGCCAGGCATGAACCTGTCAGTGGAATTGTTTGTCAATCAGTGTGCAGTGTGTCAAATGGCGAAACACTCAAATCTAAAACCAGCAGGGTTGCTACAACCACTACCACCACCCAAGGGTGCTTGGCAAGAAATCACTATGGATTTCATCGAAGGGCTGCCGGTGTCGGATAATGCAAATGTCATACTTGTGGTGGTCGATCGCCTCACTAAGTATAGCCACTTTATTCCACTTCGACACCCATACACTGCTACATCGGTATCCAAGGCGTTCATGGATAACATAGTGAAGTTGCATGGTGTGCCTCTTTCCATCATTTCGGATCGTGATAGAGTGTTTACAAGTGCCTTCTGGAGGGAGTTGATCAAGGCAGTGGGTACCAAATTGAGCTACAGCACTGCATATCACCCTCAAAAAGACGGCCAAAGTGAGCGCGTCAATCAATGTCTCGAGCAGTACCTCCATTGTGCAGTCCAAGACAACCCAAAGACATGGAGAAAGTGGTTGCCCATAGCAGAATTCTGGTATAATACCAGTTATCACACGGCAATTGGTTGTACTTTGTTTAAGGCATTATACCGCACTGAACCAAATTTCGGAGGTTTACCCAATATGACAGTGGATGAAGGTCAAGTCGCAGTAGAGGAGCTTCTGACTTACGAACAGCAAACAGAAAATTTGCGCAACAAACTGGTGCAAGCTCAGCAGCGCATGAAGCGGTAGGCAGACAAGAACCGTACTGAACGACAGTTCACTGTAGGTGATCAAGTTTTGCTGAAACTTCAGAAATATGCTCAACAATCTGTCGTCAATCGTCCATACCCAAAGCTCTCGTATAAGTACTTTGGACCTTTCACTGTTCTGGAGAAGATTGGAGAAGTGGCTTATAAATTACAGTTGCCAGCTACAGCTCAGGTACATCCAGTTTTTCATGTCTCGCAATTGAAACCTTTCACCACAAACTACACACCGGTGTTTCATGAGCTTCCCAAGGACCAGACCTACTGACAACGGATATGCAACCTGAAAAGATCCTTGATCGTCGCATGGTAAGAAATGGTTACACAGCAGCAACCCAGATTCTTGTAAAATGGCACGGATTGCCGGATGAACAAGCTACATGGGAGGATTACTATCAGCTCCAGGGAAGGTATCCTTCGGCAACAATGTGCACTAGTACAGAACGACACATCCGATACCCCTCTATGGAAACGGCACGAGTTAGGCGACGGAGAATCGCGCTTTCCGCGTGAGAAAACCCGCCCCGCCAGGCAAGCTGGCCCGCGTCCCGCCTTCATAGGCAACGGTCGCGAATTATTAACCGTTGCCGATATGTTGGTAACGGAGTTTCTTTCGACTCCGTTTGCGATATGTTCTTCAATGGCATCGGACATTTGTATACAACCGTTGGCGAGGTTGCTTATATAAAATTCCTTTTTTAGCACTATCTTGGATATTATAAAAGACTGTCGATTCGCCCTTGTTCCTCCGCTCCAGCTTGTTTTTACTCCGCACTCGTGTCCTCCATGGCCAAGAGCATGAGCTCGTCGGGGAGATCGAATGCGTCCTCCTCCTGCGCCGCCGGGGCCGGGTCAGATCTGCCGCTTGTGAAGTGCGTTTGCTGCCGCTGTCGGAACGCGATTCGTCGAGTGTCGCGTTCGGATCTGAACCCAGGCCGGATCTACTTCAAGTGTCCAAATCACAGGGTTAGTTCGACGCTTCGACCAGTTTTGATTGATTCTATTCTATGTGTGATGCTGATTTGCCTCTGGATTCGATTTACCATTTGGCAGGGGAGGGGCGAAGAGTATTCTGGGAGCTGTGATTATTTTTTTTGGATTGAAGATTATGTTGAGATGCTGCTTGCTAATGGCGTCGAAGTGGAAGCTGCAGAGCTGGAAAATGTAGCCTTGATAGTCAAGAAGGCGAACATGGAGATGAAGCCGCACACTGCAGCAGCTCTAGCTGGTTTGGCATGGAGCCCAACAAACACTTCGACTAAATCTGACCATGTTGTTGCTGTGCGCAAGGAGCGGCATAAAGGAACAGAAATAGCTCAGTTAAATGTTCTTGTGAGCATTGCTAGAATGATTTTGTGTGTTTGTGTGCTGCTGTTAGGTGTGAACTTGTATGCAGCAATGAAAATCAGTAGAATGTATTAGGTTCGTATGCAGCTATGCAAATCAGTACAATGTATTAGGTTCGTATGCACTTTGAAAATCACTAGAATGTATTATGTTCGTATGCAGCTACGGAAATCAGTAGCACATAGTAGTTGTGAACTTGTATCCAATGGAAACGGTTATATAAAATGTCCGTTGCCAATTGGGTGCCTATAAATGTACTGGCGAAGCAAGCCCCATCAGTCTCATTCTCAATCCCTCACTGTCCATCTTTCAACCCTAGCCGCCGCACATTGTAGCTTTTTACTCTCCTCACTCTCTCATGGCTTCCTCTGCCGGCGCTTCTAGATCTCGCCATCGCAGCCGCGGCTCTAGCGGCCGCACCGATCTAGCTGCATCTGTTCGTGATAGGGCAGATCTGGAGGCGGCTGTGATGCGGCAGGTGTGGGAGCGCGTCAGGCTCATCACCTCCGGTGATGCCCCGCGTCCTCTGGGCCACGCGGAGCTGGATCAGATCATTCATCGGGTGGTGATGCAGCAGTTGTGGCGGATCCGCCGTCAACGGAGGCCGATCTGGAGGCCGCCGTCGACGGAGGAGGAGGTGGCCGATCTGGAGGCGACGTCCCCGGTGGAGGAGGTGGCGTCCACGGTGGAGGAGGTGGCCGATCTGGAGGCGCCGTCCACGGAGGAGGAGGTGGCCGATCTGGAGGTGGCGTCCACGGTGGAGGAGGTGGCCGATGTGGAGGCGCCGTCCACGGAGGAGGAGGTGGCCGATCTGGAGGTTGCCGTCGACGGAGGAGGAGGTGGCCGATCTGGAGGCGACGTCCCCGGTGGAGGAGGTGGCGTCCACGGTGGAGGAGGTGGCCGATCTGGAGGCGCCGTCCACGGTGGAGGAGGTGGCCGATCTGGAGGCGCCGTCCACGGAGGAGGAGGTGGCCGATCTCGAGGCGCCGTCCACGGAGAAGAAAATGTGAGGTCTAAATCGCTCAGCTCATGAACTAGTTCATCAATTGGTTTTATATAGAACTTGTCTAGTATATAGAACTTGTCTAGTATATAGAAAACTCGTCTAGTATCTTGCACTTTATTGTTTCTGTCTAGTTTTCTAGTCTAGCATAGAAAACTTGTCTAGTATCTTGCACTATTTTAAAGTCTAGTAGGGTGAATTAATTTCAACTCTTTGTAGTACTACCGATGATGAATAGATCCAGTCACAACTTTTTGTCAATGTGCTAATCCTCGTTATTGTTTTGTGTAGCTAGTGTATGAAGTAATAGTATTTCGGCGACACTGTATAAAAAATGGTGAGGCTCTTGAAGGAAACATCACCTTCAAGTTATGCCTCCAAATCGTTTGATCGGACTGCAAGCACACGGATATAGGCGCTTAAAGGTGTGAACTGTTTTCACATTAAATTATATCTATGTCATGTAGCATCATATTTTGGCTCTTCTCTAACTATCAATCCATGTATTTTTATCCAGAAGCACAAAGCTGATCCGAACAAACTTTAAATGTGCTACTTATAAAGTGGGATTATATTTCGGCGACACCGTCCAAGATGGAGCAAGCCTCAGTACGAAGAATTTGGCAATTTGGCTTGGTGTAGTTTCTGTTTTTTCAGTTTCTCCGGCTATTTTGTGGATGTGTGTTTAGGGAGCAAGCCTTAGCTGCAGTTTAGGGAGGCATGAGAATGATAGGATTAGCGAAGCATGTGTAACTCATCTTTTGATGCTATGTAATGGTGACAATTGTTATATAAGTTATGAACGGTTTTGCTAGCAACTTTGTGCTTCTGCTGTGATATTTTGAATGTCAATTGGCAACTGTATTGCTGCTGTAGGCTTATGAAAAAACCTCAATGCAAACGAGTAAAACAGAATCTCCGTTTCTGATGTCCAGATACATCGGCAACGGAGACTGGATGGCAACCGTAGCCAAAATCAAGCCTCATCGGTGACGGTTTTTCTTGTCCGTTGCCGATGAGAGCCTTCACATCAGTGACAGGGTCGGGACACGGACCCTTTTTCCGTTGCCGAAGGGGTTTTTGGCCCGTTTCCGATGTGTCGTTCTGTACTAGTGGTGGGAGCAGGATCGTGGTCAAGTGGGGGAAAATGTCACACCTCCTCCGTATGATCCGGAGTAGATGGACAGCGAGGCACCAAGGCGAGACTTGGTGCACCATCGTGGACCCACCAGTCAGCGAGAAGCAAGGCGTTCAAGAGTGTCAAGTTAATCCGCTCTGTGAGCTTGGTGCTGTGGACCTACGGGCCCAGCTGTAAGTGTGTGTGGGTGCGTATATGGCGGGCTATCGCCAGGGATCGAAAGCGTGTTGTAACAGAACTCTGAAATTCTCTCATCCAAACTTTCGTATGTTCTCTCATCCCCAGTTCGTCCTCTCACCCTGATTCTGCTTCTCATCCCCTTGCTTGCTGCTAGAATTCGTGGGTTCACGATCCAATCATAGATCGGGACACCACACAGCGACGGAGAGGAGTCGGTGGAGTTGGGAGACAGGAGAGCCGGAGGAAGAACAAATGATCAGGGTGAGGAGGCTTCGTCAGAGCCGGAGCATGGTGGCGCCAGCGGCGAGGGGAACGACGGTCTGGTTGGTTCGATTAGCTACCAAAGTGGTCTGGTCCGTTCAGTTTCAGTCTCATGCTGGTACAATATAGGGCTGGCCCGTTTAGAAACAGCTTCTCTCGTTAATGTGGTGTGCCACATGGGAAAATAGGCATTTGAACACGGGTGTATATGCCCCTTTTTCAAAAAAAATCTAAATGTTTACAAATTAAGAAAAAAAGTTACGTCCGCACATCTGCAGGTTCTATGTGTGCAAAAAAAGTTTCGCGGAGAAATGACTTTTTATTTGCCATGTGTAAAAAGACAAAAATATGTCTCTTGATTTTTTATTTCTAGCATCAGAAATTTCTCTTTTTTGCGGAGGCAAAGTAAAAAGAAAAAAATCACGAAACTTGTGTGCCGCGCACATGTTTTGTCTATACTATTCATGGATTTTGTCTCTGATTTTTTTTTTACATTTTAAAAGGGGTTAAATGCATTTTTCAAAATATTGGGTGCATATGCCCTCTGTGTGGAACATATGCCACATGATTTTTTCTTTGGACATGATGATCTTTTCTGTTTAACTCATTTAGTTAGCACTACATAGGGGAAAAAAGCATGAAAGTACTTTCTTTTTATCTTTTTCCCATTCCCCCTTTTCTACTTGCCCTCAACAATGAGAGAGTGGATTCCCTTCTCCTCCGTCCGCCACTCTGGGAGGAACTTTGGTCCAACCACATATGGTCCATCCGCTACTCTCTGGCGGGCGGAGGAGTAAGACTTATGTTCCTGGCATTGGTCTATACATAAATATAGGTTAGGGTTTACTTGTTGTGTCGTCGGGTGGAGGAGGTTAGAATGCGTCCAATAAGGCTTGTCGTGTACCATTTCCAACTTCGGAGAGGTCATTTCTAGAGCAAGGGGGAGGCTCGTGGTTGGGCGATGTTGGAGCCTGTCTTCTCCTTCGGCAGCGTCGAGTGGAGGCGGTTTTGGAGGCCGACAAGTCTAGGGTTCTCCTCCAACCTACAAGCAACATGGAGATGATCAGCAAAGCATTGCGGGTGCGGTGACGCTATGTGAGTTTTCGCCGTGCCAGCTTCACGTCTTCTTCTCCTACGCCCGCGTCGGCAAAAGGCAAGAGACACAATAAATTCTACGGAACTTGTTGTGTTTTTTTTCAAGGTCACATTGTATTCTAAATAAAGCATTCATTGTAACTGTTACTCCGAATTTGTCCCTAGGGATCAAAGTAGGATGATATTGCGTAGGGCTACAAAGCACGCCTTAAAGTCCATCTTCCAAGTCTAGGGACACCCCATTGTCACTTTGAGCGTCCAAAGATACTACTAAACAAACACCACAACACATCTCTTGAATAGTACCTTTTCTAATATATCCACGGTACCCATTGTCACCACGGCACCACGGAGATCATACTATATACAAGCATCAAGAAACCTCATCATTCCATTATTGGATCCAACATAAGAACACGATCATAGTACTATTCCCGCGTCACCATATATTAGGAGCAGCAAGGTCGATGAAGATGGTTCTAGAGGTGGATCCCCGTCCCGACAGGGTGCCGGAGCAAGACCCTAGAAACCCCCAAATAGGGTTTCAGATGGCGGCGGCGCTCTGTAATTTTTCTGGAAAAATCCTCCGGGGTTCGTCGTTTTAGGTCAAGAGGTATTTTATAGGCGAAGGCGGCCAACGAGGCGGTACCCGAGGCAGCCACACGGGTGGGGCCCATGACCCAGGCCTGGTCCGCGTGCCATGGCCGCGTGGCACCGCCTTCTGGCGGTTGGCTCCGCCCTTCTGGCTCCTGTTGTGATTCCCCGATAAAAAATCCTCGTAAATTATGAGTGCAATCCGAGAATATTTCCTTAACAGGTTTTCTGAAATAAAAAGTCAGCAGAAAAAAGGTAACTGGCCCTCTGACACTTGTTAATAGGTTAGTTCCATAAAATGCATAAAAACTATATAAAATTGTTGTATAAACATGTAGCAATGATATAAGAATTGCATGAAACAATCGAAAATTATAGATGCGTTTTGGGCGTATCATTCTGCAGTTTCTTCACTACGACAAGGGGTGGAGGATCCGCATGACAGTGGTACCCTCGCCGCGGATCTGCCCGCCATCCCCCCCCCCCCCCCCCCCCTCCCGCGCGGCGGTTTTCTCCGCCATCCTCCATGTGGTGGCTCTAAAAGAGAGATAAGCGTGATTTAAGAATAGATAGAAGAATAAGATAAAACCCGATATGTACAAGGGATGATAAAACATACCTACGGGTTGAGAACATCGGTGGAACACTCCAGTGCGGCTTTAAGTTCATATCAGACAACGTAACCTCCCAAGGACAATCTGGTTGTCCTTGGGAGTGGAGTTCTGCAATCTAGGGTTCGAAGTGGAGAGTGAAGTGCGATTAGTCGGGAGTGCGGAGGCGTGGGAAGTGGGGTAGTGAGAAAAGAGTTCCATGTATATATATTCTATAGAAAATGGGAGCGGAGGTTAGATCTGTTTATGGGTCTTTAAGTGTGGCACAACAATATGGGTCGTGGTTACTAAAAGAGCCCATAGTTGGCTCATTTGCTGGTTTTGGTAGGACACACTTTGTGAGCGTGGGAACCGAGCTGTACCAACAGTAAACGAAATCTTGTTTGGTTAGCACTTTTTGTGGCACCGTAGTCATCAAGATCATGATCATGTATATAGGTTGCAATTTTTACCACACCATTGTTCCACTTAAAAAATTGAAACGACCTCATCGATTAAACTGCAAAACGAACTCTATATGTATTTTGTGAGGGTGTTATTTATAGGTTTGACTTTTCACGACACGATACTGGCACATTTTTAAATTGTGCAACTACATAATCGTGAAAAGTGCAATCGTGGTTCCGTATGTATTTTTCCAAATTCTTGTCTCGTTTACTTATACTAGTTGGAATGTACGTGCACGTTTCACAATTAAAAGGGAAAATTTACAAGTAGAAAAAGACCGTACCAGATCAATATAGATTACACGTTTGTATTCCTAGATTTCACGGACCTTCTCGTAGATCGACAGCTCCACTCCGATTATTGTATCTCGCTTATTGGAGAGATGAGCGGAGGGACGCGGTGGCGGCCTCGGGTGGCGGCTCCACCGGAGGCGACAGAGCCGGATGGATGCGACGCAATGGCGAAGGGTAGGGCGGCGGACCAAAATTATAGCCTTGGAAACAATAGTATTAACAAAGTACGAAACAATTTCAAAGCTATAAATCCTAATGCATGGAATTTTGCTACAAGGGTGTACATAATTAGGTGATCCTATTGTTGATCAAATAAAAAAAATCATTTAATTTCCAACTGAAAAAATAAATAGATTGGATTTTATATGCCCTTTATGACTAATATTACAGAACTATCTAGCAAGCAAAAATTTCAGAAATCAAAAAATCTTCCTACCGATCATCATTCACCATAACTTGTTCAATGGCTTCTAGTCTAATTTGCACTAAACAATGCAAGCACACGTCCGGACTTGTTCAGCCGTAATGACAGCGAGACGGGGACCAAAATTATACGCAACATACTTTGGGTAGGAGGGAGTATTAGAGAAGGATTTTCTAAATCCTAGTTGCATGTCGAATGTAGCTTATGCCTATATGTGAGACAGAGTGAAATTATAATAACACTCAAATTTCCGGATGACACAAATTATGCAGATGCTTCAAATCATGGGGAAACGTTTCAAAAGTGAGAGACGACTTAAACACAAGAAGATGTCGAACCTGAAGAGCTCTCGTGGGGCGGCGAGAGGGCGCCACGGTGGCGGCGGCGATGGAATGCAGGGGACAACACGACATCGACGACGTGCTCGGGCGGTGGCACCGGGAAAGATGGAGATGGTCGGATGTCACAGCGGCGGCATACTTGCACGACGCACTCGCGGTGAGGCGGCCCAGGAAGATGGAGATGGCTCAGACGTCACCCTAGCGCGACGAGCACAATCTCATGGAGGGAACGTCACGGTGGTGGCGACAACGTGCATGGGACGACACAACGGTGGCGCCAGGGAAGATGGAGATGGTCGTACGTCACGGAGGCGGCGGCGTGCTCGTCCGACGCTCGCGCAAGGCGACTGCGGGCGTTCCAGTTAAAGTATATGCATAATTTTATCTGAAAATAGTTTCTAACACAAATCAAATTAATTTACTTCTCTCTAGTTTGCGTGTTTCAGTTTTGAATAAAGTAGCCCTCTGTATTCATAGTGGAGCTGTACCTGGGAAATAGGGCTTGTATGTGTCAATGCAAAATAGAGTGGGCTTGGGTGTATTATGAATCAAAGCTTTATTATGGAAGTTTATCAATTAGTATACGACCAAAGACTTTAATATGAACTTACATAGGGTTTGATACACTGATACCTGAAACCAAAGCACAACCATCTAGATAACTGAAAGACTGCAACCCATTCAACGCTTTCTCACGTGCTGGCTCAAAAGTATCTCAGCTAGGCTAGTGGTAGTGGCACCCTTCTCATTCCATCCAAATCTGCACTTCTTCGCGTTGACGAAGGGGAAGAACGGTCAAATCCACCAAAGAACATAGGCCATAATTTTCTACGCGTGCTCGAGAGCATGCGTGCGATGACGGCCGGCACAAGCCGGCGCTCTTACTGCATGGCTATTCCGCCCGGAGAAGCCTGTTGGTGGCCGCTGCTGCTCTTCTCGCTGCGGGCGCGCTCGTCCACCTCGAGACGATGGTTGTAGGGTTCGCCGGAGCCGTGCGCCACACCTATGCCATGAACAGCGGCCAGTCGTGCCACGCCAGCGTCAGGCAGCCACAGCGCTCCTGCACACGGTACCCGGCGCCCGAGAATGCGCGAAGCAGCGCGGCCGCCTGCCCGGTCGGTCGCGCTCGCCCCGAGCGGCACCTGGTACATCCCGGCGCGCCAGAGGTTGAACGGCTCGTGGCGCTCCGTCTCCCGCTGCAGGTACGCGTCGGCGTCGACGCCTCTGCTGGTGTTGGTGAGGCGCAGAGCAGACAGCGCCTCCATGGAGTCAACCGCTCCACCAGCTCCGGCTTGTTGTGGTGCGCCTCCTGCTCCACGATCGTGAACACCCTGAGCTGCATGGTGGCGACCCAGCCGAGGACAGCGTCGATGGGCGAGGGGAGGGAGTTTGACGCGACGTCCGGGTCCACCAGAAGGCGATGGAGCTGGTAGATGCAATTCACGGCCCTCGCCGGGGACGATGTGGAACATCCACGGCTAGAGCGCGTCGAGAGAATCGAACCATAGGAAAACGAAAAGAACGACGGTGGCAAATCACATAATTATCACGAAACGAAAAGATGTGTTGAGTTGTTAAATATTGAAACAATCTGAACCGTTGGCCAAATATTGAAGGGCTCAGATTTAATGTATCAACACAAGTTTGCTCTTTTAGTATTAAGTAAGTATAGATAAGTTGCACGTTTTTTCTTCGAGAGTACGCCTCAGCGTACCACATTTTAGTAGAAGGAGAAGCAACAATTACAAGATCAACATTTTACGTTGCATACAAAGTATGTCGTACATTCCACACCGACACCTACAGGCTACTCTCTAACCAGCATTCTCCTTCCTCCTAGTCTAGCTGAAGTCCAAAACTGCCATACATCCACCACTTGACAAATCAAGCCATCAACTGTCTGGCGATTCAAATTGGCAAATGCCCGAGCATTCCGTTGTTTCAATAGACACCAACAGACGAGAATAACAAAAGTGTCAAGCTCCTGCTTCCCTTTCCTTTTAATTAGATTGATTCCTTGCATCCAACCACCAATTGCATAAGAATGTGTGAATGTCCACCGCAAGTCTTTGACAACAGCCATGCCAAGCTTCTCTTGCATAGACATACTGAACCAATATCCTGCATGCAGATCTTGCACGCAAGGAAAACGGGTTCTCATGCAAGAGTCAGCTGCAGCACATGCTGCTAGGCACTATATGAGAGTGTAAGGTGGGCCATACATTGATAAAATAATAAATGTATATAGACAACTATTATACATGATGGTTATAAGCTAACTATACAACCCCATCCCCCGTGTCGTCCCGTCCGTGGCGACCCGGGGGAGTCCAGACCTAGCGCCGCCGGCCCCCAACCACCGCTCCCCTTCCGCCGCTGCCGTCGGCCTCAGCCACGGTGGCGGCGGGCCCCACTCCTCAAAAGGGGAGGGGGGACCTCCGGCCTCTGCTTTGGGCGCGGCGGAGCCTAGGCGCCGAGGCGGCGGCCCCGGACCTTTCTAGGAGGCGGCGGCGACTTCTGCGGCTGCTAGGGCAGCGCAAGGTCGGGCCCGGAGGCACTGCTTCCTACTGTGGTGGCGTCTGTGGTGGAGCTCCCCAAGGCGCACGGGCGCGTTGGATCTCGACATGGGAGGCAACCTCCGATCTCCTGCTGTTGCCCGGTTGGGCGGTGCTAGGTGCTCGGCAGGGAGGTGCAGCAGTTGGAGCAGGGCTAGCAGCCGCGGATCCGGCCCGGCGTGGCCGGATTTGGCTCGCTGGTCTGGGGTTGGTGCTGGTCTTTGCCGCCTCCGCGAGGTGTGGTTGGCAACGGCGGGCGGCTCCAATCCTGTGTCCTGCAGGTCTGGTCTGATGGTGGGGGTTTGCGGCATGCAGGTGGTCGTGCTGATGCAAAGGATGGAGGTTTCATGGGGACGGATCCGGGTGAAAACCTCGTCTTCGGCTTGTGGCCGGAGCCGGTGATGGTGATGCCTCGTGCGTCGTTTACTTCGTGAAGGCATCACCGAGGTGAATCTCTCCACACTTCTAGCTCCGGGGGAAACCCGAGGTCTGTGGATCGGATGATGGCGACGCTCTTGCGCTGTCTCCCTCTTGGGGGCATCATCGTTGGAGCTATGCATCGGCTAGAGGGACCAGTGGATGGCAATGGTGGTGCTGGTGGTTGTCGGCGACTTGTGCAGCAGCAGCTATGAGGATACGCGAGGATGGAGTCGTGGCAAAGTTGCGGTAGTCGCTCTACGGCGTGTCCGCGGGTTCGCTGTGGCTTGTTTGTGGTTTGAAGTCGGAGCTGCGGTGGCGAGGTCCGTGCAACGGCGAGAGGTCCGCGCAACGGTGAGGTCCGTATCACTGATCCTTCGCGGCGCCAATTTTGCATAGTTCTCCTTCGTAGCTTGCCCTCGGATCCGAGGCTGCTCTGTTGTCGGCATGGGTGGCCGGTTGTTTGGTGGTTCTTATGGCTTCACGCTCGTTGTGGTGAGCGCTTCTTCCACGGAAGTCGATGGCGAAGTCGGGTTCGCTTGCTCGAGGAGGAGTGACGACGATGACGCTTGTGTACTACCTCGGTGGTGTGTGTCCTGGCGGGCTGTGTCGTATCGTTGTTGTGTGTCAATTCAGCCGGCCGTTGTACTGGTTTTTGGCCGGTTTCCCCCTAATTAACCGGCCAACTCTCTTCTACTTAATCAATGAAAATGTCAAGTCTTTTGCCTGGTTTAAAAAAAAATAAGCTAACTATAAGTTACATGGCAATGACATATAGCCAGCAGCGAGCTCTATTATGAACCTTGCTCTAATTGCACTTTTTTTCTAAAAATTTGCAACTACCTCATCGAGAAAAGTTTAACCAAGGCTCTACATGTATTTTCTTTTCCTTTCTTTACTGGTTATTCATATCTTGCACTTATTACTACACCATAGCTGCATTGTTTTTAAAATGTGCAACTCGATGTTCCCGAAAAGTGAAACTCAACGTGCATTGTATTTTTCACAAATTAAATTACTAGTGATCATATAAAAGATAAAATTGCAAGCCCACACAAAGGCTGAAGCCCACACCGACATGGGTTCGTGGGATATAAGTATATAACAGGAATTTCTATCAAAAAAATGGGAGCTCCTATTCAGTACCTGAAGCACTGGTTAGCATAGTTTTGCCCACTACCACGCGTTATGGGCCTGGCCCATTAGTTGGGTTCCATTTTAGTTGATTTTTTAATATGAGTAAATTTGTGAAATCAAAAAAAAGCTCCCAGATTTTCAAAATGGTCATATTTTAAAAAAAAATCAAGAATTTCAAAAATGGTTCATGATTTCGAAAACGGTTCATGAATTTGAAAATGGTTCATGAATTAATACTTTCCATAATTTCAAAAAAGTTCATGAATTTGAAAATTGGTTCACGAATTTGAAAAAATGTTCATGATTTCGAAAATGGTTCACGAATTTGAAAATAGTTCATGAATTCAAATTTTCTTAAATTTCAAATAAGTTCATGAATTTGAAAAATGGTTCACGAATTTTGAAAAAATGTTCATGAACCATTTTTAAAATCTGAACATTTTTTAAGTTTGAACATTTTTCAAAATCATGAACCATTTTTAAAATCTGAACATTTTTTAAAATTTTAGCATTTTATAAAAATTATGAACCATTTTCAAAATCTGGAAATTTGAAAAAAGACAAAAACCAGAAAAACGAATCAGAAAACCGAAAACAGGAAAAAAATAAAATACCAGAAAAAACGGTTGCTAAACCGGTCAGGAAAATCTGTCTGGGCCGGCCCAACAAGAGGGACCCGTGGACTGAATAGTGTGGGCGAAATGCTGCTAACCATTACAACGGGCGTAGAATAGGATTTGCCCAAAACAATATACGCAAAATCTATTTCGTGCCTGGGCACCGTCCGGGCGTTACAGGGTGCTCGCACGCTGGTGCGTCTGATTTTGATCGTACGCCTCTCTTTTGTTTGTGGACGACCGACGTTGAACAGTGAACACTGCCACGACGCCGAAGACCGAGTCCAATTCCCCTTTTCTCGCATTTCATTCCCTCTCCCTCTCCAATCTCATCGACGGCGACGGCCGGCTGGCCTCGCATCGTCAGGGGGTTCGGGCGGTGGCGCGGCGGTGGAGCGTCGACGGCTGGCTCCCGCGTCTCACTTTTTTCTCTCCTCTCTGGACAGTTACCGCCGCCGGCAATTTCCATCTAGCGCCTCCATGGCCACGCCGCCGCCGCCCCCAAGCACCGTAGCCAGATCTCCGCCGTACATGCCAATCCTGGAGAAGATCCGCGCCGCCGCTCCCAACCTTCATAGCTAGATCTGCACCGGCCACCGCCGCTCCTGGAGAAGACTCGCGCCGCCGGACGGCTACCAGCCGATGGAGAGGCTGCGCAAGAGGAGAGCGACTGGTGTCCTTGGCCGAGAAGAGGTCCACCGCCGCAGCGACGAGGGCTGGTCCTCCTTCCACCACCTGCCTCTTGGCGGTGCCGGCGGACCCCCGCGAAGAAGCCGAGCAGGCCCGGTCGCTGGTCTCCCGCGCGCGGTAGCGACGGCCTTCCCTACTCCCCGACCTCCCCTCCGCTGCATCTCGGCCGGCCGGCGCTGCCACACCCGTTCGGCCCGGAGAGCCCCAGCTCGCACAAGCTCCCGTTCAAGATTCAGTTTAGAAAAGGACCCACGGTGCTGATGAAGAGGAACAGTCATTCATCCAGCACCGCTAGCTGCTCGGCAACAGGTACAGGTACTGCTTTTACTTCTTGCCGCCTTCTTCCGCCTTAATTACATTCAGCAATCATCGTTCAATTGTTTGACACTGCAGGCCTCCAATACGATTCCCTGGTGCAAGTAAGGCTATAGTAGCAGTTCGTTTGTGCCCTGTTCTTTTCAGCCTGTGTGGATCTCAATCAGGTAGCTCGATTGATTTGCAGCCTGTGCTAGGGGGTTCTCACTGTTCACTGATCTGTTCTAAACTTAAGTACTTCTGTACTATTGCAGAAGGTTTTTTTAAGCTTTCCTTACAGAGTTGTTTTCACTGTACTACTTTCAACTCACCGTATGTCTATGACACTTAAAATGCTGCTCCAGTTATGATACATGTTGGTTTACATTATGCCGCCATTACAGATATTGCATGGTGAGTACTTATATTACAACTGTTTGTTCCTTGCTTGATCCATGTAGACCTTTGTCAATGGAATGCTTGTTGTTTGTGGTTATTGCTTGACTGCCCTGCTTGTTGTTTGTGATGGAAGTGACGAGTACTGTGGAAGATGTTGTTCATCTAATATTTAGGTCCATTTCTTTTTGAATTTAGTATGAGATGTACTTCTGAAAACAGTCGATATAGTTTTGGTTGTACTTATATAGCTGCCTGGATTGTTTAATTTGGTTGGAATTTAATTTATCAAGTCTGGGATGTAATTTTCATTTTTGGCCAACTGTGTAGTTTTATATAGTACATGGGATTCACTGGTCTATTTTCGCAAGATGTAGAATCTGAATTCCGGGATGTAATTTGAGGTCATCAACTACATGAATTCTAGCTAGCTGTCTGCTAGTTTTTGAATTTGGTGATGTAGTCTTATCAAATCTGGGATGTAGTTTTTTCTTACATAGTTGACGGGACACTATTTCGGGGATGTTAATTTTATGGTGTGATCAATAAAGTATTTGTTCATGATGTAGTTTATAGTGTTGACGATTGATGTACCGTATGATAGCATGATGTAACTTCTGGATATACCCTTTTTAGTGAACATTTAAGCACAACCGAAAATAGAAGTAACTTTCTAGTGTTTTTTTTCTATTATCTCCCACCAATGCAGTACAAGTCCATAATGTATTTTTAGAATGTTTTAATGTTCATGGATGTAATTTACTAGTGCTTATGGATGTAATTTATGTGCAGTTGTTAATGTACCATGTGCATGTAGTTAAATATGGACTTACCGAATTTTAATTTTTATAGATAGTATGGTATTTTCTATACTATTTTGCGGGATGTTGTTTCTCACCCTACATGTACCGAGATTTCGGGGTGTAATTGCAGGTCACCAGTACATGTCTTTTTCTTAGCTACCAGGTAGAGATGGTGTTATCCCCGCAAAAACAAGGATGTAGTTTTACCAAGTCAGAGATCGACCTACTGTGCCGGCGGGAACGGTTGTGGTGGTGCAGGAGCAAGAGATCGACCTGGAGCTCCTGTAGGAAGGGGTGCGGTGGTGCAGGAGCAAGAGATTGACCTAGAGCTCCGGTGGGAAGGGGTGCGGTGGTGCAGGAGGACGACATCGACCTAGAGCTCCGATGGGAAGGGGTGCGGTCGTGGAGGAGGACGAGATCGACCTGGAGCTCAATGGAGCAGGAGTGCGAGGTCAACGGGGAGCATGATCTGGGGATCGATCGAGGGGGGCTCTGCGCTCGAAAATTGAATCATTGGGGGTGTATCTGTAGAATTACATTTGTTCAGTCGATGCGACACCTTTTTCTGGCCGCAGGGAGTATGTAATTTTTGGTGTAAGGTGCTAGCCTTTTTTCTTGCGGCAAGTTTAATTTGTAAATCTGTATCAGTTCTTGCTTAAAAATACGTATATGGAGAATGTAAGCGGTTCTCTTTGTATTGTTACAACTATTTTTGTACGTGTTTTAGTGTTTGAAATGGACAAATGACTTGTTTTTGCACAAAACGACAAAGGTCGGCCGGCCGGATGCGCGCACATCCATTTTCGGTGAGCCCGGCAGCGGACATGCTAAATCCGGGGGGAGCACCGTGTAAGGCAACGGAGTGCCCGGGCACAAAAATATAACAGGATTTTATCCATTGGCCACAACGAACTCCCGGACATGTTTTGAGATCACAATTACGGGCACACTTTTTATTTCTTCCATATCTGATAGACCGAGGCACACTGTTGCTTTGCACTCTCTCTTTTAATTAAATTTTTGGGGAGCTCTCTTTATGAATATATGTATTTCATGAGTACAGGTTGGAGCCACACTAAGGACTAAGGAGTCGACATACCGGCGAGACACAACCGCACAAGACCACCGTGATAAGAAAACAAAAATGGAACGGTGCCGCTGGCTGAAGTCATCGGCCGAAACAAGCTGCCGAGCGACCGAGAATAGCCTCTGGTTTTCTTGTATTCTTCCTGAAATACTGGAACACCAAACAAACACATACGCGCGCGAGAGAGAGGAGAGGAACAGAGCATAGACTGCAGCATGCAAGGATCCAGGGATGCGTACTCATCGCAAGGCAAGATTCATCCTTCCAATATATTTCTTACTCGTTGATTCTTGTGTTCTTGAATATGTCCTCCTCCTTCAAGTGAACTTTTCTGCTGATGTCGTAGGCACTTCGATTCTTGCAAAGAACCGCATGATTCCCGTCTTCATTTAGATATAGAGCTGTATTAAAAAAGATTATTGTAACCCGCAAAATGCGAAACCTTAAAACAGATTTGCAGTTCGCGAATCTCGCATTTTTTAGCCCAAAACAAAGCGCGGCAGAACAGAAACCGCAAAACCAGCCCGTAAAAGGGAATATTCGCAGTATCATTTTTCCCCACGTCTTCTTCCTCTGGCTCCCGCGTGGGATCTATCCAGGAACCTCAAAATCAGCCAGGAAGCTAGCATCGATCCATCCACTCCCGCATGGGAGCTAGCTAGCCAGGAGCTAGCATCGATCCATCCACTCCCGCGTGGGAGCTAGCTAGCCAGACCGGCCGCGCTGACGGGGACGGGCGGCGAACAGCCGGAGGCGAGCGGCGGACGGTCGCCGGTCCAGCGTGCCCAGTCCCGCGTGGCCGTGCCCAATCCCGTGCGGCCGTGCCTAGTCTTGCCTGCACCTTCCGTCCCGTGCCGGCCATCTCCCGGCCGCCGCCATGTCAACGAGGAACGACCGCCGGTTGGCCGGGGGCGCCGCTGGTCGCCGCGCCTGTCACGCACGCCGAAATCTGGGCGGTGAGGCGGAAGTTGGCGGGATTCTGGCGAAATTCCGGCGAGTTTCACGGCGGAAGGTCACCGGCGGGTGCTGAATGTTCAGCCCGCCAACACCTCGCGCGGATACAGGCCACCTCAAATTCGGTCGTGAAAACAGGAACTATAAGGTTTGGAGGGGAAAATTCACGGGGCCCCTCAAAATCTTTTACGGGTCGGGGAGTTTTGAGGGTTCTGCTCTTTGCGTTTTTAAGATTTTGAATCCGTATCCGGCGGTTATTTTGCGGGTTTGCACGTTTTGCGGGCTCTGCTAGAGATGCTCTTAGATCGTAGAATTTTCTGTTGGATGATTGCCTCCTGATGCATAGTTGGAGTTTATATTCAAAATTCAGAAAGAAGATTCTCAGAAGTTGGCATTATTATTCTGAAGAAATCCGAAGTTGATATCACTCGCTGTCCAAATTTATTTCAGTGCACAGCTTGTACCCAGACCCTCCTCAGGCAAGGGTGTATCCGCCACCGATCTCAGAGGGCTACCAGTACCAGACCAACCTTGGCGAAGCGGACGCTCCCTACAGCAGCAGCTGGTCAGAGCAGCGAGCTCCACCTGATGACGGGCCTTACCTGTACCGCTACCAAGACGATCCTGAGCTTCACCTTCGTGAGAGGATGGTATGATGCTTCTCCCGCTCCTTACTCAGTCCGATAAACCCTAAATTAGCTTGGTGTGTATCTTCTTCGATGTTTTTCTTTTTGCGGGTTTATCTTGTTCGATATTAATTAGAAAATTTACCGAAACTATGAATGAAAGGACCATTTTATTAACAGAAACAAACTGTGAAAGAGCATGACAGATTGTTATGGGTTTAGCTGCTGTGCTGTGCTACTGCTAACGGGTGCCTTGTGATGGCTACTTGCAGCTTGGCTGGGCTGTGCTGCTGCTGCTTGTTGGAACTGTGCTGCTACTGACTGCCACTGTCTCTACTCTCTACCTGTTGATGCAAGGACCAGAATCGCAAACCGTCTATGTATCCGTGCTCTCAAGTTGAATAATTAGCACATACGCGCACGATGTAAACTGTGGCTCTATAATCCCTGGAGAACTCCAATATGTCAGTATGTGTATAGTACTCCAGAAACCAGAGTGTTTTCTGTTGCGGGAACACACGTTTTTGTCTGAGCAGTGGACAGGTCGACATTGATCAGAAACCACGTCGCGGCAGGGTGCAGCGCTAGTGCGCGATCGTACGGCGCTGATGCCTGATGCACATCACGACGACTCAGGCGACGTCGAGTGGGACGGCCGCGGCGCATCTTGTCTCTGTTCCATTCGCTTCCGCACCCAAGGAAAGGTTTTGCTTCTTGCTACGTACTGTATATACTCGTCAGAGTCGTCGTGCCCACCAGCCAAAGTGCCAAACCGCGGTATCGCAGGTGTGTCTGCCGACGCGTACGGCAGGGCATCCACCACACGGACCACACCACTCGTCCCCAGTATAGCTAGAGCGTGAGCATCTGTAACAGATCCCGTAGAAGTGTTTAAATCCTAATATTTGCATTTTCGATCAAAAATAGGCATCGAACACATCCCGTAAAACGGCTCGATCGAGTTTTGTGTTAGAAATAGATCTAACTCCCAAAGTCCGTACAGACGGCTTTTACATGTACAGACGGCTTTTCACTCTGAACAGGCACCTCTCCACAAACCGACTTGCCAACGGGCGCATTTTAAACCGACATCCCGAACAGTCAGGATCCCAAGTATAAATACCCATGTTGATGATCAATGAAAGCAACAGTTCATTCATTCACTTTTTACTCACAACACGTTATCATCCACTAGCCTCTAGCGAGAGCAATCACCGGAGAGAAAGGAAGGAAAGAACAGGGAAAGCTAAGAACAATGGCAGGCATGAACCTGCACGCCCTGGCTTCCTCTTTCGCATTATTATTCTGAAGAAATCCGGAGTCGATATCACTCCCTGTCCAAATTCATTTCAGTGCACAACTTGTACCCAGAGTCCGAGACCCTCCCCAGGCAAGGGTGTATCCGCCACCGATCTCAGAGGGCTACCAGTACCAGACCAACCTTGGCGAAGCGAACGCTCCCTACAGCAACAGATGTTATAAACGATAGCAAAGAAAACGACGAAGTAGCGGAAAGATCAACCAACGGGGACATGAGATTTTAACGTGGAAAATCCCTCCAACAATGGAGGAGAAAAAAACCACGGGCGTCAGCCATCAATACTTCACTATATTGGGTGAGGTTACAAACGCCGGGGATTTACACAATGCGACTTGTCCCATGACGGCGACTTACAAGATGTATTTATAGGTGCCCTGACCTAATCTAGATCGGTAACGTGACCTCCAACTTGAGTACAACTCGTACCGTACCTTTATCAGTATATACGAATTTGGATCACAATAAAATAACAACAGCTGGTCAGAGCAGCGAGCTCCACCTGATCACGGGCCTTTCCTGCACCGCTACCAAGACGATCCTGACTGCTTCACCTTCGTGAGAGGATGGTATGATGCTTCTCCCGCTCCTTGCTCAGATAAATCCTAAATTAGCTTGGTGTATATCTTGTTCGATGTTTTTTTTTGCTGGTTTATCTTGTTCGATGTTAATTAGAAAACTCACCGAAACTAGGAATGAAAGGACAATTTTATTAACAGAAACAAGCTGTGAAAGAGCATGACAGATTGTTATGGGCTCGTCATCATGCTGTGGTACTGCTAACGGGTGGTGCCTTGTGATGGCTACTTGCAGCTTGTTGGAACTGTGCTGCTACTGACTGCCACTGTCTCTACTCTCTAGCTGCTGATGCAAGGACCAGAATCGCGAACCGTCTATGTATCCGTGCTCTCAAGTTGAATAATTGCCACATGCGCGCACGATGTAAACTGTGGTTCTATAATCCCGCCAGTCATCAGTTTGCAAGTTCTGGAGAACTCCTACTGTATGTGTACAGTACTCCAGAAACCACAGTGTTTTCTTTCCTTTCTGTTGCGGGAACACACGTTTTTGTCTGAGCAGTGGACAAGTCGACATTGATCAGAAACCACGTCGCGGCAGGGTGCAGCGCTAGTGCGCGATCGTACGACGCTGATGCACATCACGACGACTCGGGCGGTCGAGTGGGACGGCCGCGGCGCATACTCGTCGTGCCCACCAGCCAAACCGCGGTATCGCACGTGTGTCTGCCGACGCGTACGGCAACGGCAGGGCATCCACCACACGTCCACACGGACCACATCACTCGTTCCCAGTCTAGCTAGAGCGTGAGCATCTCTAACAGATCCCTGTAAAAGTGCTTAAATCCTAATATTTGCAGTTTCGATAATCCCGTAAAATGGCTCGATCGAGTTTTGGAGTCATGTCCCAAACAAGACAAACTGAAACGAGTCAACGCTCCTGTCGGCGCCGGTGCCGAGACTCCCGAGCTCGATACCAAAACGAGAAGACTCAGATTCTAGCGTCAATATTCGATTCACGGCGACCGATTTTGTGCCAAGCTCCCCATGGAAGCACCTACACGGGAGGAGCCGGGCATGACAGCCCTAGGAGAGCCAGGTGAGAACGGGGTGACCGTGATCGTAGTCCCATGGAAGCACATCTACGGGAGGAGGCGGCGGCAGGGGCCGCGCTAGGTGTATTCTATTTTTGCAAAACAGTGTACTGGGAGGCGGGGAGACCAGCGCTAGGAGGGTCGCGATGGGAGCATGAGCACACTTTCCTACTCCCTCCGTTCCAAATTAATTGACTTGGTTTTGTTCAAATATAGATGTATCTATACTTGTATGGTGTCTAGATACATCCATGTGTAACCAAATGTGTGTCAATTAAATCCGAACGGAGGGAGTAGTTTGTAGACTCGTTGGGAAAGACAAAGAAATAAACATTTCACGATATGTTTTTAGGTTTTAGGGGATCCGTTCTGCTGTTATGGATCCATTTTTACGGGATCTACTAGAGATGCTCTTATGGCCCCTCAAACAAAATAAAAAGATCAATGAGACTGTTTCCTCCACACACAAACACACAGCGGTACTGTCAGCATGCACACAAGAATCTGACTGACAGAACACAAGAAAAATAATAAACTGAAGTAATAGTTGACGAACCACAAATTATTCCAGGCATCAATGATGGATTTCACGGGAGCAAGAAACTTAGCCATCGTCCCCGAAATGTTCTTCCGGTCAGGTTCAAACAAATGTTACAACAACAGCAGCAGGGGAATCCACTGTGTCAATGTCAAAAGCAAATGAAGATAGGTACTGCTACGGAGTACATAGAGAGGAAAAAGAAAGAAAGGGTTGGCGCGTCTGGTTGGTGGTCCTCATGAGAAAATGGCACAGGATAAAGGCAGTTGGCCATATGACCAGACGCTAAAAGGGCATGATGGATCACCGGACAGAGATGCTCCAGGATAAGGCGCACACCGACGTGGCTTTTCCCGGCCCTGCAAAGGGGAGAGGGAGACAGCCGGAGGACTTGCCACTGTCGCCGCGGCCCCGGCCTGCCCGATTCCGCCGACCATCTGTAAAAGTAATCGAGTATTGGGAGTGGTCAGATGGGGATCATATCAATCCCATATGGTATGCATGACAAATGTTCGCACTATGAGTAGCTACAATCTACCGGTGGGGAGAACACAACAAGTAGATACAGATTTGGACCAATAAAGTTGGTTCAGACATCATTTTCAAGTAGTACTATCAATTCAGACCTTTAGAGAAATAGGTCTTCCGTTCGATTAAAACCATAGCAGAATCTTCACATATTATCTTGTATTTCAGTTATAATGACATCTGCCGTTAGGCACTTACAAAACTAGGAAAGAGATTATCCAATGTTGCTTTCAAACTAAGGCATCTCATTTGGCATAATGAGCTAACAATAACCTACTAATGAATGATATGATGTTGTTACTGTGTTGCATGCAGAACGTATTTACAAGATCAAATGAGCCGAGGAGAAACATAAAAATGAAATAGTGGCTGTAGAAGGTAGAAGAGTACCAATAAAACCTTCAAATAAATAGGATACTCCTAAATGAAAAAGCAGATAATTTCAAAGGGATTACCTTATACAATGAGAAGATGCCATGCAATTCTCAGCTAGCACTATAGGATCTTAACAAAACTTGGTGCATCATCCCTTGCCCCAGCAGTTGTGCGGTAAACATATAGTTTGTCCACTTTGGGGACTCCTCCATGGTTCTCATCCATTTCATTGCTTTCATCTACCTCGTTTATAACCTCCACATTAAGCATTGGCATCTTAGACGCAAGGACTTGGCACCCTTTCTCTGTGACATTGCACGATGACATCCAAAGGGATCGCATTGTCTCATACTTGGCAACATTCTCCAAGAGTGCAGCATCACCAAATGGACTATCTCTTATCTCCAGCTTCCTCAGATTCTTGCAGCCTTCCATAACATGCATCATTCCCGCATCACTATCTCCAGCAAATGCTATTGAAAGCATCTCAAGTTGTTTTGCATATTGTCCAATATACATGAAAACCTGGTCAGTGAGAAGACCTGATATTGACAGACGCCTGAGCTCTTTGCATTCACGAACAATGGCACCAAAACCTTCATCTAATGGTTGGTTTGTCATGGCATCAGGCTTCCCGGGCTCAAGAATACAGAGTCTGAACCGCGTGAAATGTGGGCAGTTCTTAGCTATGGTAATTAGTGCAGCATTGGTCATTTGATGACAGAAATACAGCAATGAGCTCAATTTTGGACAGCCCAAGGATATTGCAACAAGTCCCTCTTCTGTCACTGGGGAATACCCAGCAACATAGAACTCTGACGGGAATACCCTAAGTTCTTGTAGATCCTTGCAGCTGGAGGCCACCACTTGCAAGCCCTTATCTGCAATGCAATCGAGTACCTACAGTATAGAGGATAAAGGCTCAATACCTATACTGAATGTTCTAATCAAGCATAAAACAGAGTAAGCTGAGCGCGGCAGCAAGGAAACTCACCCAAAGACGCTGGAGTTTCACACAGTGACTTATCATTTTGGTAAGATCCGAAGATTCAAGTGTAGGAGCATAGCTCAAGTTTAAACCTGTTAGTTGCTCACATATAGGATAGATGAACGGAACGCAGAAAGGGGAAGCGTCCCAAAAGCCTGACAAACTCTTCAACATTTTACATTTCGCCAAAGCAAGGGTCAGCCTGTGATAGGACTCAGTTTGGAAGTCATCTGTCAGGTTCCCAGTCCCTAGGTCCTCTAAATTAGGGGTGCGCATTAATATCTTCGAGAGTGTATCTACTGATACAGATCGATTCAACCTCAAACTTCGAAGATTTGGGGACCTAGCAACAAGTCTCTCCAATGAACCAGCATTAACCTCCCCTTTGATACAGGCAAAATTCAAGGAAGCTAGGGATGTGCAGGAGTCAGGGAAGCAGGAGAGCCACCTTGGCCCTCGATCATCCACTTCATTTTCCTGCAAATCTAACTCCCTCAGGAGCCTAGACAAGATAACAATATATAAAGCAATGTCAGTGCATTGACCATTACATGGATGTAACTAACAAGCGTAAGTTAATGCCTTCAATAAATTGAAACAATATACATTAATTATTCATTTTAACAGAATTTGCATCCTGCCCTAGCAAGTAGTTAAGTGCAAAATAGGCACAGATTCATAGCAGATTGTTTGTATGGACATGACAATACCAATTCATTCTGCGATTTAAAATTATAGACAGTAACAACTGATAAAGTCTAACATCTAAAAAGCTAATTTAGAACATAATAAACATGCTACATGAATTAACACTAGCATGTTAAAGTACTAGAGTAGTTCGTAAGATGCCAGGTACCACAAAGTTTGAACAAAACGTCAGGATAATAATGCAACTGGATCCTTTAGATACTGGTGAAAAAGAGTACTTACAAACTACAGCGATAAAAAAAACTGTTCAACACATCAAAACTCATCATTTCCTATTTCAATTCTCACATTTGTAGGCCATAGCGTCTAGATGTGCATACAAACTACAGCACCAGTTCAGAAAAATGTGATGCCTTAATGAACTGAAATTTGAAGTAGACTCACTTGCAGTGACTTGCAATAGCTGCTAGCCCATCGGTGCTGAACCCCTCACAGCTGACAAGGATGAGGGCTTTGAATCGCGGGAACGACTTGGCAAGCAGCTCAAGGCTCTCATCAGACACCACCATCCGCTTCATCCGCAGCTCCTCGAGACCCACGCAGCCCCTGGCCGCCGCCTCGATCCATGGCCCCGCGTAGCCACCCCAATCAGGTGGCACGAGGTTGAAGTCGGCAAAGTGCGGCTTCCCCTTCACGGTGAGGGCCCGCACATTGGGGAACCGAAGCACCACGCGCTCGGGGCGCACGGCGTAGCAGTTCCCCACAAAGACAGTCGCGCGGCTGAGCCTCTCGATCTCATACCATACCTTGCATACGAGTGAGACCGTGTTCCGGTCACACTGCGCGGGCAGGAAGCTGAATATGTGCTCCACCACCTCCTCGGGGAAGTAGGTCATGGCGCCCTCCCACAGCACCACCTTGTTGCTGGAGCTGCAGGACGGGATCTGCTTCCTTGCGGTCTCCAGGTTATCAAAGCTACTCAAGAAAGCCCAGGAAATCAGCAGGAAGAAGCTGCAACCCCACTGACCCGGATGCAAAGAGCACACAGCTAATGCTGGGTTGGGCAGATCACGCCTCCTGCCAGATTTGTGGAACAAACCGCAGTAACAACCAGCATCGTTCACCTCATCTGGGCAAGGCTACAAGTAAAGCAAAGGGGTGCACAAATGGGTCTCAGATCTGCAGCCTCAAGAGACACTAGCAGTTACCGCATCCGTCATCCATACCCTATTTAGACACGCGAGCCAGAATAGACACCGGCCAAAACGAGGCGGGAGGACTGCGACCCGCCGGCCCGATCCCTCCACCCGAAACCTGCAAAGATCAGCGACCGTTAAGCCCCAGGAACTCGCGAGAAAAAAGGAAACTGATAGCGAGAGAGGGAGCGGAAAAAAATGCGGCCTACCAGCAGAGGTCAGATCCACGGCGCCGGAACCGCCAGATCTAACCCATAAACGCGGCACGAGCTCCGGGCTCCGCGCCCAGACCGTCCCGGGGAAGCGTCTCCCCCAGCAATGATCGCGCGGCGCGGTGAGCCGGAGCACGGACACACGACGGGAGCCGGCGGGGTGGAGGAGAGGCTGGGAAATTCAGCGGGTGGCGCCGGGGAGATGGCGAGCGGAGGGGGGCCGCGATGCGGGATGGCCGCGGCGAGCGAGGAGGAGGGCTGAGGGGGTTGGCGGGGAGGGCGCGGCGAATGCGTCGCCGGAGCGGGTGGGGGGGGAGGAGGGAGACGGTGTGGAGGTTGGAGAGGAGGGGGCAGAGAGCGGAATGCTCTCTCTTCAGTGGTAGGAGTAGGACTTGGAGGAGGCTGAGAACCGGCTAATAATGGGCGGTCCGAGCCCGGTTCGGCCGGTTGGGAGCGGCTCGGGGCGGACCGGCGGACGGTGGTGTCCCCATCCACCGGTTCCGGATAAGATGTGATGGTGTCAGAGATGGCATGAGATTTTGCTACGTGCACCTGCCTGTGACAGTGCCTGCGTAACGTATAGCGCTTGTGGTCTTGGGGTTTCGGAATCTCGAGCGCACGATGTGGAGGGCGTGCAGGTCTAGTTATGCAGGTATCGTCACAAGGTTTGATAAAAATGAATAGACAATTGTTTTCTTATCTGGTTGTAGATCTTTGCTATGTTTATGTGTTCTGATTTATTTATTTTGCTGATGTGTGTGCTTTGATATATGATATGATATAAATTAAGGATAAACTACAAAATTACTATTCAGGGCTCCAACTCGTGCATGTGCTTTCTTTGATTCATATGAAAAGTATAGAAGGGATCTAGATTGCCGACCCGACCCAAAAATCAAAGGCCAATGGAAATGGGCTGGGTCCCGCTAGATCGCCGATCCGACCCAAAAATCAAAGGCCAATGGGTTATGTGGGTTTTGACCTTCAAACGAGATTTGGGTAAGCACAGTGACACCGACCCGCTTGGCACCTCATAGTGTCATATGTCATAGCGATCTATGTCCCGTCGGCGTTGCTGCCTCCCGTTTGCGTTCAACCGCCGATCTTGCGATGCAGTCCGCCGTATAGTTTCCGGCGATACGCTCACACGTAACAACTAGCAAATCCGACTCAATTTGTTTTGTTAAGACGCGCGCCTACAAAATCACAGGTAGGCGACTTGATTGCTTTGTTACCTAACTCGCGTATGTATCAATCACAGGTTTTCTGCGACCTGCTGGCTCGACGTTATTTTATAAATGAGATACGTATAACGAGGAGAAAAACGAATGACAGGCGTCATATACACGACCGGTTTTTAATTGCTTTGGTAATTTGATTATGGGGTATACATACAAAAAGTCTCTTTGGAGGATGGGATCCATGGAGCCCTTTTTTGAAGAAAAAATAGAAATCGACATTTTGAAGTTTCCAAAAATTATAAAAAAAAATCTAGATGTTGACAATTATATATTTTACTAGTCCTGTAAAATCTCAACCCGAAATAGTTTGTGTTCCGGCTTACACAAAAATGAAAAATCCTGAAAAATCTGAATTTTTTCGAATGTTGCACGGTTCACTACCTCGGATCTAGAATTTTGTCATTTTTGCACAACCCAAAATACATAATATTTCATATGGCTTTCTGTACAACTTATCCATGAAGCATACAAACCCCCATATTCAACATCATGTACACCATTTCCAAACTCACACATGCAAAATCTTGTACAATAATTTGCAATTGATTAAACAAATAGTTAAAAATAGTTACGGAACACAAAAATAGTGGCAACAACAAAAATATATTTTCAGGAAGAACAAACCCTTCCATCTGTACGCGCCGTTGCAACAAGTCAAAGCAATTTAGGCAACATACAACTTTTCAAAAGCCTTCAATATTTGAGGCATCGTCTTTGTCATGTTCTGAGCTCACACATGAGCCACATTGTCACTCGATCTTGGAGTGTGAACTTATTTATCTAAGTCTCATGCGTTGTGAGTTTGATGGCCCTTCAAACAACATTTTTAAGCTTCTTATCGAGGTCTAACTTGAGCAATGAAGAAAGAGCCCTCGAGGTTCTAGGTAGGATGAGGAATTACAAATGGAGATAAAAGAGAGTAGAGGGAGGCAACATAAGAGGGGGACGTCGAGCAAGCGCGCCACGACGCAAAGTTGAACATGTGAACAAACAAGTAAAGCCATGTCACACGTCCATAGGGTTGGTATGACCAACCCGACAAACTCGGTGCGCTAGATCATTTCCATGTTATGTAAGTATGGGAATGAGCCAACCCGAACCTGGCCTTGGACGGGTCCCCGTGGCTCTAAGGCCAAAGACAGTTATTTCGGGTCGATCCAAATTTTAGTTTTAGTTTGTCTTGCGGACAAATAGGATGTTAGAATTACGCACAGTTTGACACTAGTGTAAGAATTATGATTCTACTCCTAATACATTAGTTGCTCCGAGTGCTATTTATGCATGTGTACGAGTGTAGATTTTGGAGGACCCATGGAGCAATTTTTTAAAAAGTTAAAAAGATATTTTCAAGTTTCAAAAAATTCTGAAAAATTACTAAAGTCGATTATGTCTCTTTGTAGCCCCATCAACGCCTACCATCCACCTAAATATTCAAATGGTGTTAAAAATTTATAGTTCATGTGGGATTAAACTCGTATCTAGTTTTGTTGTATGACATACTAGGAGTCTAGTTTAGTTAACAAATATGTCCGGATCTAGGCAACTTGCGTTTTTATTAATAAACACGACACTTATCATGCAAATTATCGCCTAAACATGGCCAGTTTGATGTCATAAGGCTATCATGTGTGCGGCGAGGAAATGATGACACACAATTCTACCTAGCAACTCCTCTAAAATAATGACACGTGGTCCCATTCGGAATCGCTCTAGCTCCTGGCTCCGCCGTCCCAGCGTGTGGACCAAACACGAACGCAACAACTCCTCGGATCTGAAATACGAGAGCGGAGCGAGCCGTAGTGAAAAATCACGGAGCGACCTCTTCGCATCTCTTCATTTTTGAAAAACACGGATTTCAGAAAAATTACGTCGGACTACCACCGCTAAGTCGTCGGAAGCGGTACGCATGGACTGATTATTTTTCCTTCCTCCTATCACATTGTCTCCCGAGCATCTACCTCCAACACCATATCCCTAGTGGCTCCTGATTCCTGCCGTGCCACCGCTCGATTCACGCTAACTGCCAGCGAATCGAAGCCGCCGATGACCGAATCAAGACCATACCTCCGGAAGCGAGCCCTAGATGTCTGGTTCCTCATCGCAGGCTGGCAAATCGAGCCCCTGCTCACTGTTGCCGCTAGGAGCCTCGGAGTTTGATGGTGCCGCCGCCAAAATACCCCCTGCCGCTGTCACGAGCTCCTCACCGAGGCGTCCCGAGCTCCACGATGAGCACTTTCTCGATCTATAGCTCGACCCAATTGAAAGGACATTTCTTAATCCCTTGGGTTTTGTGCGTTAGGCAACAACACTAGTGATGATTTAACATGTGAATCAAGTGATACAGGTTTTAGGTGATTAAAACATCTTTGCATCAAATCCAAAAAGGGAGTCGAAAAGAGCCTGTATTGTTGCTGAAGGGAATCGGATTATCTGATCAAGGATGTATCGGATTATCTGATTTGCAAGGACTGCTCGAATTCGGCTAATGACCTTAAAACAACCAGTTTTCTGGCCCACTGGAGCTATCCGGATTATCCGATGTTGGAAGATTCGGATTATCCGATTTGCAAAGTCCGCTGGAATTCTGCTAAGGACTAGAAGCAACCGCACACTGAAGTTATCCGGAATATCCGATTTGGGAAGATTCGGATTATCCGATCGTCAGGAATTGCTCGAATTCTGCTAAGGACTACAAGCAACCGCACTGTCGTGGTGGTATCACGGCAGATGCCATAGGATGGCTAAAGTGTGGGGCCGATGGACGTTGGTGGATCCGGGAGAGGGTTTGCGCGCTAAGAAGCACACACGAAGAACACACCAGCACACCAAGATCTACCCAGGTTCAGGGCCCTCGTGAGGAGGTAAAGCCCATACTCCTGCCTGCCTCTCTCTATATATCTCGGTATCAAGTGTACAAGCTGCTCCTTGAGCTGTATAACACAACAATGGTGAAAAGCACAAGGAAGGAGATGAAGCTACGGGTGAAATGGTTTCTCGGGGCACCGTCCCTCACGCAGGAAGGGTGAGGGCATATATATAGGCTAAACCGAGTTACGGGAACACCCCTCCCGAAGCACTGTAGCCATGCCAAAGATATGTCATGATGTTACTCTTGTCAGAGACAGGACGTGACAAGCCCATCTCCTGCAGCTCTACGGTGCAGCTAGAAGGTACCCTCCGGCAGAGACAAGACATGGCCTACCCATGCCTCTGCCTCGCAGTCTGTTCCCGGATAACCCGGAGTCAGCGGTGGAATGATGGCCTGCCATCCCGGTCTCCTGCACGCTCCCGTGTCAGGCGCTTCCGTGTCAGGCGCTCCCGTGCCAGACAGGATGTGACAGGAGCGCTGACCTCTGTCCGACACTAGGATAACCCGGCATGGATAAGCCGGATTCTCCTTCCTCAAATATCCTTCCCTGCACATAAGAAAACATACAAGTTACCGACATACATATGTCGGTTATGTTATCTCGGATCTTTATCTCGGATCCCTTGTCTCGGTCGACACATGCTGGCTGGCACCAGCATGGTACCCCGGTCGCTTCTGGCCCAGGTTATCTCGGTAAGCCTATGTCGGTTTGCACCTGCACCACACTCTGAAGCCCAGTTATGCCGGTTTTACTGTAACTTGGCCCACACCTGGGCATAGCTTTTACCACACCATGACCCTACCCGGGGGTAGCCCCCCGACATTAGTCCCCGAAGCTGGTGCGGTCCTGCAGCCTTGGATGAAGGGCCACAACAGGTTTAATCAAGCGAAACAACCATAACAAGCATCCGACATAACCATGTCGGTTCAACTGTAAAGCCATTAACAAACTTTCCCACTGACTCTGACATTTGCCCCTGTGTCGGCTTCTCCGACACAAGAAATCCGCTGACAGAGCAAGTCAAGCTTTCACGACCAACTCAACTTAACCCAACCATCCGACATTCACATGCCGGTTTATCTCAAGCTTCAAGAATCAAACTTCCCACAACCTCCGAGATTTGGCCTTGTGCCAGTCTCTCCGACACAAAAAGATTCCCACAATCTCTCAAAGATCTCTCCGCAGCACGTGGCAGAGAGATGCTGCGCGCTGCCTCGGTTTCTGCGCACGGACAGACATGTCTCTGCACGCACGCCGCATACGTCACGAGCCGTCACGTCTCAACAGCACTCGAGTATGTTTGACCGTGGCGTGCCTCCTTGATTCCCGCGCCATTAACCGCACGTGATCACGCCGCGTGCCGTTACCACCTTGTGGCCCACGATGCGGCAGATCGCGCGGCCGCAAACCTCGCAACCGCGCAGATCGTGCGCGTTTAATCCGCGCGCCCGTTACGGTAACCGCACGCGGTAAAAACGGAAACCGCACGCGCCCCGTGCCCATAAATAGGGGAGCGGGCATCTCTTCTCGTCTTCTCCGCATCCTTCTTCTTCCTTTTCTCTCCCCTGCGACATCGCCGCCGCCGAGCAGTGAGCTCCATCACCGCACGACGCCGGATATCACGCGCCACCGCCCACCGGAGCACCTCGCGCCGCCACCGGACAAGTGCAACTCCGGCAAGCCCCGCGCATCTTCGCCCCGCATCACCGTCGCAATCTCCGGTAAGTTCCATGCCCTTAGCATTACCGATGAACGTGTTCATCCCCTCCGATGAACACGTTCATCCTCTCCGATGGATCTGTTCATCTTCCTCCTCTTCTCCGTAGAAGCTCTCACATCCAAATGCATAGATGCTGATGAACTTAGTTGCTTAGATCCCCTCTGTATTTTCTCCATCGTGCCTCTTAACCAACTTTGCAATAGTTTCTCCGCGGATCTTCATAAGTTTCAACTCAGATGTTCTTGCCTTTATCTTCTATTTATTTTTCCCCGTAGATCTTTCCATCAAACACTTAGCCACAGAAATGTGTTTCCCGCCACTTATGCACTTTTCCTATGTTGCCCAAATGTTCCGAGATACCTATCTCGGTTCCTCTGTTGCCTAAATACTACGAGATACTTATCTCGGTTCCTCCGTTGCCCACATACTCCGAGACACTTATCTCGGTTCTTCTGTGCCTCTTTTGCAGATCCCTTCCGAGATGTCAACCAGCAATACCCCGGAGCCTGCCGAGGATATCGTTGAGGGAGAGCGCGCCGGGTGGGAGGGTTCCGACGTAACCCAGGGCGAGATAGACTGGCTAGTCCGGACCAAACGCATTCCGGCACAAGTGATATGCCGGGTTCCCGGCAGAGAGGCCGAGCCGAAGCTGAAAACCGGCGAGCGCGTGGTCTTCGTCGCGCACTTCGAGCGCGGCTTTGGACTCCCGGCGAGCGAGTTCTTCCGGTCCTTCTTGGATCGGCTCCGGCTTCAACCTCACCACCTTCCAGCCAACGCCATTACCACGCTTTCTGCGTGTGTCTCTTTCTCCGAGGGTTACCTCGGACTTTGGCCCACTTTAGAGCTCTGGGCCAAGTACTTCCAACTCCGGAAGCAAAGTGTCCCGGATCCGGAGAACAAGAACTTCCCCAAGGAGATGACCCCGTGCGGAGCTGCTACCATCATACCTCGGAAGGGTTCCGTCTTACCTCGGATTCAAGGGCTGGAGTCATGCCGTAAATGGCAGCGCACGTTCTTCTACGTGAAGAACCCGGACAGCCCAGACAATGCCGATTATCTGAACCTGCCGCTATTCAACATCGCCACCCCCACTGAACAGTTCAACTGGTCCCTCAACCCGAAGGACCTGAACATTGAGATCAACCAGATCCACAAGGTCGTGGAGGAGCTGGTGAAGGCAGGCCTAACGAGCGATGATCTCCTGAGGACCTTCATCAGCCGCCGAGTTTCCCCCTCCAAGACCGAGTTCACAAGATCTGCCACATGAGTGGCCAGTATGATCCAACTCGGATCAGCACCCACGAGCTGAACAAAGCCGAGATCAGAAGACGTGTCAAGGCAATTGCCCGCACGCTGATGACCGAGGAATGGGAATGGGGTCTTGAACCTCATAACAGAACTCGGCTTCCGGAGCAAGTAAGTAACCTTGCAACTTGCACCGACATATTTTTTCCTACCGAGGTAACTCTTATGCCGGTCCCATAATCCGCTCATAAAGTAACTCGGTTTTACTGCTTCTGGTTTGCAGAGGTTTACCCGGCAAAAGACTGAAGATGGAGAGGATCCCTCCACCAAATGGGGCCAAGATATCCCTGCCCCGGACGTCGCCGAAGTAGAAGATCCGGATGATGAGGATCAGCTGCCAATACCGAGAGCTGGCGCCCCTACCCCGGGTAAGCCTCGAGCCCGAGCTTCAATCCGAGATTGGTCATATGATGATGATCTCGAAATGCTAGAGGTAATTGACGCTCGTCCCATTGCATATGCTCACCCAGCCCGGCATCAACTAACCCGGGTGGCTCTGCCCCGAGTGCACGCCCTGCGACCTCGGGCAAACAAGTGGCATCTCGCAAGCGCGCAGAGACTGGTACCTCGAAAACCGGGACCTCCACCTCCTCGGATCCGCAGGCGAAGCGACAGAAGAGAGGAGCGGTCAAGCCGAGGAAGGGCAAGAAGACACCGCCAGTTACTGAAGGGTAAGATATTCTTTGCCGACACAAGCTTACTTCCTTTTTTCCTTCTGCCGGGATAACTTTTTCCCGACATAACACTTTTTCTTGTTTGGCGCAGTGCCCCCCTTGAAGTTGATCAGAGTGCCTCTTCTATGCGCTCGCCCCTTCCGAGTACAGCCGAACCTCGGCCACGTGACTCCGGGGCACCCGCCACCTCAACTCTCATTCCCGAGGTTGTGATCCTCGACCAAGATGATGGCTCCGGTGCCCCCACCACGGAAACCGACATCCCGCGGGCCGACACTTCGGTGACCTCGGGCGCACAGCAACCACCACCACAACAACACAGCCGCAACAACAGCAACCACAACAACAACAGCAGCAGCAACAACAACAACAAGAACAGCAGCAACCTCAACAGCACCAAGGACAGCAACAACCTCAACAGCACCAGCAGCAGCCAAAGCAGCCGCCCCGGCCGAGGTCCACCACCAAGTCCCCCACCAAGTCCACCGAGTTAGCAACTCGGAAAGCTATTCCACTCGCCAAGCCGGCACAGAGCCAAGCAGCCACCGGGAAACAGCTTGCCAACCCGGAGAGACAAGTGGTGTTGACTCCAACCACTACCCCGGAGCACCAAGCTCTCACCACTTCTGTCTCCCGAGTCACCAGCAACAGCTGGGTTTTACCCCAGCTCCAAACTCAGAGTGGACACAGCTTAGGCTCGGAGAAGCAATATCACATGGACTGGAATGCTGCCGACACAAGCGAGGTCTCCTCCACGCACCCGGTCACTCCACATCCAGCTGGCCCCAGTGCACTTGCTCAGGCCATGCACAATTTGCAAGTCTCGACCCTTCGAGCCAGCAAGCTTGCCGAGGTATTTTTTCCTCAGCCAAACTTTTATTTTCTTTGCCATAGATGATAAACTACACAATCCCCAGTCCCCGAGATTCGGGTTGAGTGACCTGCGCTTGCCCGAGTAAAGATCACTCAGCGCGAATCTTCACAAAAATTTCATCATTAGACTCAAAAAATCCGACACTTAGGATCTTCACAAATCCGACATCCAGTCCCCGAGATTCTTGTCGAGTTTTACTCGGCAGGAATCTTTAAGAAATCCGACATTCAGCTTTACTCGGCATGAATCTTCAACTAATCATACAACTCTTTGCTCTTTTCAGGATTGCACCAACGCTCGGACCACGTGTTTCGGAAGTTGCTTCTGGACCACAACAAGCTCAAGAGGTCCCACAAGCAACTTCAGGAGACGCTGAAGAACAAGGAAAAAGCGCACGCCACTGCCCTTCAGAAGGAACGGCAGGAAGTGTCTCGGCTCCAGGAGGAACTTGCCCGGGTCCAGGGCGAGAAAACCGGCATTGAGCAGGCCCTGATGCAAAAGGAGGAAGCTGCTCAAAAGCACAAGGAAACGCTCGAGGCGTCCGAGGTTCGCGCTACCTCGGCTCAAGGAGAACTGGATGCCCTCAAGGCAAAATCCGACATCTGGCTCCGCGAGCTCACCCGGCTGAACAAGGAGATGGACTGTAAGTTTCTTTATCCTTTCCTTTTGCTTTCATTACTTGCACCGACATTAAGATATGCCGGTATATAACTCAATTCGGTGATAGCTTTTCTGTCTTCAGATCACTTCGCCCACTCCAAGGCTGCTGCACTCAACACTGTTCGCAAGGCACGAGCGAAGAGAGCCGAGGCTGGCCCAATCCCGGAGGAATGGGATATTGAAGATCACTTGACTGCTCTGAATGCTCGCATCTCTCCTTTGAAGGCCATTGGCCTGGATCTTCTTGATGCCGGTATCAAAGCTTACCGAGCCTTATGGCCAGGATCTCCAACTCCGTCTAGCATTGAAGAACTGTCCAAGTGTCTGTCGGGGGCCGAGGCCAGGATCCGAGAGTGGAGATCCTCAGCAGCTCGTGCCGGAGCTGATCAAGCACTGACCTTTGTGCTCTCCTGGTACGAGTCCATCAACCTCAACGCCGTGCGCTCCCTGCGCCAAGGCTCCAAATGGACCTCGATCCGACACTGATAGAGAGCCGCAAAGATGCAGCCAAATTCATGGCCAGCTATGCTCCCACCCGACACTTCATCCGGGTCCCGCCTACTCGGATGACGAAGAAGATGACCAGGATGATGAAGAGGGTGAAGACGAAGAAGATGACATCGATGAGGAGATCGAGGCCGAAGCTCCCGACACTGCCACTGCCAGAGCGACCGAGACAGCTTCTGCCGGAGCAACCGAGACTTCCGCTGCTGGAGCACTGATTGCCAAGCCGGCTGCGACCGACGCTTCAGAGAAGCCGGTAACCGAGACTTCTGAGAAGCCGGTATCCGACACTGCTGGTGCCTCGGCAGCCACTCCAACTCCCGAGGTTGCTCCAACCACTGAAGCTTCTTCTGCCGCCGAGACTGCTCCGAGCCTCGCACCGCTCCAACTGCTCCGAGCTCCTCCGAGGCAGCTGCCTAAGCTTATCAAACATTGAACCATTAAATCCCCGGAATGCCGGGTGCAGATGTAAATATACTTTAAGTATCTCGCAGTGCTACTTTTATCCGTGCTACTCTTATCATATTAGTTTCAACAAGACAAGCTTAATGCCGTATCACTTTGCACCAAGTCCCCGAGTTTACTTTCTTGTTTACTATACTTAGTAATCTTTGCTCTTGTCTACCATTTAGGCGTTCGACAGTCGAGTCACAAGATCAATCATTATAGCATACAATACTTGTAAATTTTGAGGTAAGGTTTAGAGTCATCCGACACAAGGAAAAGGAACGAAAAAACCGGGTTAGTAAACGACATATGTCGGATCTTTTTAGGACCGAGTCCCCGAGTCCATTTTCATGTTTACCATATACCATAACCTCTGCTCTTGACTGCCATTTCGGCGTTCGTCAGTCGAGTCACAAGATCACAACAAAATAGCATACATTACTTGAACTTTGAAACGAGGTCTCAAAATCATCCGACATATGAACAACACAGAAAAAACCGAGATAAAACACAAGCATATGGACAAAGGCAGTCCCCGAGTTTCTTTTCGGAGTGCCGGCATTTTATTCAAAGGAAAACCGAGATACATACACTGCGCCCTTATGAGTAAAAGGGACGAAGTAGAGCTACATTCCAGGGTCTTTTGGTCTCCTCTCCGGATTTGTCCATCACATTTTTCCTCGGTGCCTGTGCATCTATAAGATAGTATGAATCATTGTGCAGAGCCTTGCTCACAATGAACGGTCCCTCCCATGGAGGTGACAACTTGTGTCGGCCTGCTTTGCGTTGCACTAGCCTCAACACCAAATCTCCCTCTCGGAAAACCCGAGGGCTGATCTTCCGGCTATGATAGCGTCGGAGATTTTGCTGATATATAGCTGACCGAGATAAGGTCAGTTCTCGTGCTTCTTCGAGCAAATCAACATCATTTTCCCGAGCTTCTTTTGCCTCGGTTTCAGTGTACAGCGCCACTCTCGGCGAGTCATATTCCATGTCGGTTGGCAGACCGCTTCTGCTCCATAGACCAGAAAAAATGGCGTATAGCCAGTTGATCGATTTGGTGTGGTCCTTAGACCCCACAGCACTGCTGGTATCTCCTCTATCCAACATCCCGGAGTTCGCAACAGTGGTTCAATCAACCGGGCTTTGATACCGGCTAACACCAATGCATTTGCTCTTTCCACTTGCCCATTTGCCTCAGGGTGTGCCACCGAGGCTATGTCCAACCGAATTCTCTTATCCGCACAGAACCGAGCAAACTCTCCCACAGCAAAGTTTGTGCCATTATCCGAGATAATGCTATGGGGGTAACCATATCTCAAAATGATGTCCTTCAAAAAGGTCACCGCTGTGTGACCATCACACTTCCGGATTGGCTTTACCTCGATCCACTTGGTGAACTTGTCCACCATCACCAGCATATGAGTCATGTTACCTCGGGCTGGCCTGAACTCTCCCACCATATCCAGCACCAAACTGCAAAGGGCCAAGTGATTGGAATTGTCTTGAGTGCCGAGGCTGGCAGGTGGATCTTTTTAGCAAACCTCTGACATCCCTCACACTTTCTGACGATATCTTCTGCCTGGTTCAAAGCACTGGGCCAATAAAACCCATGCCGGAATACCTTAGCCACCAAGGCTCTTGATGAAGCATGATGACCACACTCTCCCTGATGAATTTCCAGGAGCATCTCTGCCCTTCTGCGGCTCGACACAGCGCTGCAGTACCTCGGTCACACTTCTCTTGTATAACTCCTGGTTGATGATGGTGTAGCCTTGGATCTTCTTTGCACTTGCCTAGCTTCAACTTCATTACTTGGCAAACTCCCATCCATCATAAATGCCATTATTGGTTGTGCCCACTCCGGCACAGGACGCACAGGAAAGATCAGATCATCCACCTCCATGAGGTCAACCGACATTACTTCTTCCGAGATAGAGTAACCAGTCCCCGGGTTCTGCCAAGCAGTCCCCGGGTTCTCCCAAATGCATCCGACATCGACGTCCATGGGAACAGCACCAGACTCCGGTTTCGCCGGGATAAAAATTGACTCGGACTCCGGCGATGGTTTGATTGATGGCTTCCTCAGATGCTCCAAGGCTATGCCGGGTGGAATTGGATCCCGGGATGAACCTAGCTTGGACAGTACATCGGCGGCGTCATTTTCAGCCCGAGGTATATGCGTGAGCTCGCAACCTTCAAAGAACCCCGAGATCTTCTGGACATGAAACCGATACAACGCCATGTTGGCGTCTAAAGCATCCCAATTTCCCGAGACTTGCTGCACCACCAAATCCGAGTCTCCGAAACATTCTATCCGGCGAATACCAATTTCTTTGGCCACATTTAGCCCATGAACAAGTGCCTCATACTCGGCCACATTGTTAGATGCCGCAAAATGAATCTGCAACACATATCTCAGCTGATCATGCTTAGGCGAGGTAAGGACTACCCCGGCACCTAAACCAATTTTTGTCCTTGAACCATCAAAGTGCATTCTCCAGTAATTGGGGTCAGGCCGTGGTGGCTCATATTGCATTTCAGCCCAATCCACCAGGAAATCCGGCAGTGCCTGAGATTTAATGGCATCTCTTCTTTCATAGTGAGGAGTGTAAGGGGACACCTCGATAGCCCACTTGGCTACTCGGCCAGTTGCATCTTTACACCCAATGATCTCCGAGATAGGAGCCTCCACACCACAGTGATTGAATGCTCTTGGAAGTAATGTTTCAACTTCTTAGCAGCCAGATAGACACCATATGTCATTTTCTGGTAGTGCGGATAGTTCTGCTTGGATAACGAGATCACCTCGCTAGGTAATACACTGGCCTCTGCACAGTTTTGCCATCTTCTTCTCGCTCCACTACCAATACGACACTCACAACCCGGTTTGTGGCTGCAATGTAGAGCAACATCGGCTCTTTGGGTAATGGTGAAGCCAGTATCGGCGCAGTTGCCAACATCTTTTTTAACTCGGTGAACGCCGCATCTGCTTGCGGGGTCCACACGAAGTGGGTTGTTTTCTTCATGAGTTGATACAAAGGCAATGCCTTTTCTCCCAACCTGCTAACAAACCGACTTAAAGATGCCAAACATCCAGTGAATTTCTGCACGTCTTTGAGACATGTCGGTAACCTCATGCTTTCAATAGCACGGATTTTTGTCGGGTTCACCTCGATACCTCGGCTGACACGAGGAAACCGAGTAATTTGCCTGCCGGCACACCGAAGGTACATTTGTCCGGGTTAAGTTTTATCCGGAATTTCCTTAGATTCTCAAATGTTTCTCGGAGATCATCAATCAGAGAGGATTTCTCCTTAGACTTGATGACAATGTCATCGACATACACCTGCACATTTTTTCCTATTTGATCATGCAAGCATTTTTGCATACATCTCTGGTAAGTGGCACCAGCATTTCTCAAACCAAAGGTCATGACACGATAGCAATAAGCCCCATACGGGGTGATAAAAGCAGTTTTCATTTGATCAGCAGGGTTCAGTGGTATCTGGTGAAAACCAGAATAAGCATCTACAAAGGATAACAGCTCACACCCGGCTGTGGAATCGATCACTTGATCTATCCGAGGCAGCGGGAATGGATCCTTAGGACATGCCTTGTTCAAGTTTGTGTAATCAATACACATACGCCACACAATGGCCACGTTCGGGTCATCTTTTTTCTTTTCCACCAGGACCGGGTTAGACAACCAGTCCGGGTGCAGCACTTCCATGATGAACCCAGATGCAAGTAACCTGGCCAGTTCATCACCTATCACTTTCTCCTCTCATCCGAGAGACGCCGCATAGGTTGCTTCACCGGTTTCATATCCGGTCTGACGAACAAAGAGTGCTCAGCCAACTCCCTCGGAACACCTGGCAGGTCCTGATTTGACCATGCAAAGATATCCCGGTTCTCACGGAGGAAGTGACTGAGCTCGCCTTCCTATTTCTCAGTTAACCCGGTACCAATGATGACGTTGTGGTCCGGACATGCCGGGTCAACATTGATCTTCTTGGTCTCTTTGGGCACCTCGAAAGTTGCATTCTGCTCCGGGTTAGCCATACCCGGCATACCGAGTTGTGCGGACTGAGCCAATGCCACCACTTCATGGATCTTCTTCTTCTCTGCAGCGATAATCAGTGACTCGGCTAAGCACGATCCAGCCGAGGCACACTCCAGTGCACGCTTGTAATCACCCGAGATAGTGATGATGCCATTAGGACCCGGCATTTTCATCTTGAGGTAACCCACATGGGTGGATATCATGAACTTGGACAATGCAGGCCTACCGAGTAAAGCATGGTATGGACTTTCGAGGTCCACTACCTCAAACTGGATACTCTCAGTTCGGCAGTTGTCCTTGGTGCCAAACAACACATCAACCCAAATTTTGCCCATAGGTGCACATGAAACACCGGCACTATGCCATGAAAGGTGTAGAACTCGGCTGCAGCATGTTTGCCGAGATACCCATCTTCACCATGGTGTCTCGGTACATGATATTGATAGCACTCCCATTATCAATGAGAACTCGGGTGAACCGAATATTGAGTGTGGGTCCGAAGAATGTCGGATCCACTACCAATGCATAACCTCCCGGAGTTGGCATAACTCGGGGATGATCCCTTCTGCTCCAAGTGATTCTTGCTCGGACCAGTGCAAATACTTCGGCACAGCCGGCATAACTGCGTTCACCTCCAGTGCACGCCGATGCAAGCTCTTCTTGTCAGTTGGCTCGGTCACAAATATCACATAGCTCTGATGAGCTTCTCTGTAATCTCCCTGGGGATACTCTCCCTGCCTGCTGGGACCAGTGTTGTTATTGTTCCCTCCGACATTCACCTGATTCACAGGCTTCGGATCTGCTTGCCTCGGAACTGGCGGAATCACCGGGATAGCATTTGCTCCGGTAAGCGGCAAGTTTTGCCTCGGCGGAATTCTCTGAGGTGCCCCCACTTGATTTCCTCCGGCTCTGGCTCCTTCTCCCCTTGTGCGCTGATACCAGCTGCACTGCCGAGTTGTGTGATTTGCAGGCCTGCGGATGTCTTGGGTGTGGAAACTGCATGGCCCATCCAACATAGCCTCATAAGTTAAGGATGGCTTCTGGTCACCCCATGGCCTCTTCCCTCTTGATTCTGGCCCCATGCTGGGCCATTGAACTTCGGACGCTGGCTATTACCGGCATCTGGCTGGTCTTGGTTTACAGCTGCAACCTGGTTCGAGCCATACCGGTAATCCGGTTCTCTCCTCTTGTTACCGAAGTCCTGGCGATCGTTCTGCCTGACTGGCCCGGGTCTGTTGTTCACCGGGTATCTTCTACTCGGCTCTCCCGAGTTCAGCAAAGGTTGCATCGGATCACCCAGTGCATAGCTATCCGCAATCCGGATTGTCTCGGCCAGAGTGGCCGGCATTTCCCTCTGCAACTTCTGCCAGAGCATGGAGCCATGTCGGCACCCCTGGGCAAACCAAGATATGGCCTGTGCCTCTACAACTCCTTCACAGGAATTGCGAATAGTACTCCACCGGGTTAAGTAATCCCGGTCAGTTTCATTATCCCTCTGCTTGCACATCGCAAGCTGCTGAGGACGGTTTGGTCTCTTATGTGCTGGAGAAGTTGCTAACAAATGCTTCTTCAAAGTCCAGCCAGCAATCAACACTGCCCTCTCGCAGGTTGTTCAGCCAAATCCGGGCTGGCCCTCCAACATCTGCGGGATATACCTCACCGCCCATCTGCGGTTACCTCCCGCAATATGCACAGCCGACACATAATCTGTCAGCCAGTCCTCCGGCTTAGTGCTGCCGTCATATGTTTTTGCACCTCGGTTTAGCTGAAAGTGCCGCACCGGTGGTTCCCTCATGATCCGAGGTCCAAAACATGCAGGTCCAGGTGGACCTTGCTCTTCCAGCATCTCGGACATATAAATCTGTCCACTTGTAGCGTGCATCATTTGGTGACAACTGGCGAGTCCCAACCGAGATCCCAGTGCACCTTCATATCTCGGATACCCGGCTTTCTCCATAGCCGAGTAACCATCATCATAACGGTTAGCCACCTGTTCAACAACTTGTGGCTGCTGGACATGCCCGACATTTTGCTGCTGCTGCTGGGCGAGATTTTGTGTCGGATACCGAGGTGGATAACCTCGGCCAGCCGAGTTAACTACCCCGGCACCTGGACCGCCCTGACCGGGATTGCTTCTACCCCGGCCGGCACTACCTCGCCCAACTACCTGTTTTCCGGCACACGCCGGATCATACACCTGCATCTGTTTGCTCTTACCGGAGTTTACACTCCGGTCACGATCTACACCGACATGCGGTGAAGAAGCTTGCCCCTTAGATCCACTAGCTCCCCTAGCCGAGTGAACAACATCGGACCCACCTGCAACTGTGTTGGCCTTGCGATAGGCCTCATTCTGCCGGGTAGCCACAGCTACCAGCTCATTAACTCGGTCTTGCTGCCTGCGGAGAGCTTCTCCGGATAAGCCAGACAACTCGGCTCTTGCTGCCTCGGCAGCCTAAGAGTCTTAGCAGGGGAACTATACATCGGTTTTTCGACCGATAAGGCACTAGGAGTTTTGCTGGAGCTAGATCTACCATCTCTAGCAATCTCGGCATTGAGGTTTTTACCCTCTTGCGCACATCCTCTACTCGACTAGGGCGAGCAGCTACCGGGGTAAAACCATGTGCTAGGTTATACTCACGGACAGTTATCCCGAACTCTCTTCTCACCTCGGCCATCTCCAGAGCCTCCTGAAGCAAGCTCTGACGCCGTGCCTCCAACTCTGCCTCTGACTGGGCAGCATCTGTACCGGCAGCTACCGGCACATTTAACTTCTCTATGATCTCCTCGAGGTGAGCGGCTTAACCGGCACATGGGATGTACCGGCCTGACCGGGGAGGTTCTCCCTCCTCTCCAGCGGCACTTTCGCCGATCTGGTAACCTTTGGGCGGGATTACCGGCATCTCTTTTGCCGGCATCAGCCGCAGTGCCGGTCATCATGACCTCTGCGCAGCTCCCGGGGCGAGCGCTACGCCGGCCGCGAGCCGCACAGATAGCAGGAGGATCCTCAGCCACAAGCACCTGCTCGGGGTACTTGCAGACAACCTCGGTGGCGACGTAGGTCACGAAGGTGCCGAAGCTGATGAGGCAGCCGTTCGTCGGGAACGGCCTGCTGCCGAAGCATCCCGCGTTGTCGCTGATGAAGTTCAGCGCGCCGAGCTTGCAGACGAGCCCGCAAACGACGCGCTCGCCGGAGTTGATGATGGAGCCCGTCCGGAATGTCACACCAGCCAGCGCCGCTGCTGCCCCACGGTGGGCGCCAACTGTCGTGGTGGTATCACGGCAGATGCCATAGGATGGCTAAAGTGTGGGGCCGATGGACGCTGGTGGATCCGGGAGAGGGTTAGCGCGCTAAGAAGCACACACGAAGACACACCAGCACACCAAGATCTACCCAGGTTCAGGGCCCTCGTGAGGAGGTAAAGCCCCTACTCCTGCCTGCCTCTCTCTATATATCTCGGTATCAAGTGTACAAGCTGCTCCTTGAGCTGTATAACACAACAATGGTGAAAAGCACAAGGAAGGAGATGAAGCTACGGGTGAAATGGTTTCTCAGGGCACCGTCCCTCACGCAGGAGGGGTGAGGGCATATATATAGGCTAAATCGAGTTACGGGAACACCCCTCCCGAAGCACTGTAGCCATGCTAAAGGTATGTCATGATGTTACTCTTGTCCGAGACAGGACGTGATAAGCCCATCTCCTGCAGCTCTACGGTGCAGCTAGAAGGTACCCTCGGCAGACATGGCCTGCCCATGCCTCTGCCTCGCAGTCTATTCCCGGATAACCCAGAGTCAGCGGTGGAATGATGGCCTGCCATCCCGGTCTCCTGCACGCTCCCGTGTCAGGCGCTTCCGTGTCAGGCACTCCCGTGCCAGACGGGATGTGACAGGAGCGCTGACCTCTGTCCGACACTAGGATAACCCGGCATGGATAAGCCGGATTCTCCTTCCTCAAATATCCTTCCCTGCACATAAGAAAACATACAAGTTACCGACATACATATGTCGGTTATGTTATCTCGGATCTTTATCTCGGATCCCTTGTCTCGGTCGACACATGCTGGCTGGCACCAGCATGGTACCCCGGTCGCTTCTGGCCCAGGTTATCTCGGTAAGCCTATGTCGGTTTGCACCTGCACCACACTCTGAAGCCCAGTTATGCCGGTTTTACTGTAACTTGGCCCACACCTGGGCATAGCTTTTACCACACCATGACCCTACCGGGGGTAGCCCCCCGACACGCACACTGAGGTTCTCCGGAATATCCGATTATTGTCTGCCCGGATTATCCGATGGAATCGGATTATCCGATGCTGACTTGGATCGGATTATCCGATTAACCTGTCTGCAACGGCTAGAATCTGGGAGCACTATATAAAGGCCTTCTCCTACCTTGGACAGGGTACCACGACTAGAACTGAATCCCCCATCATTGTTGAAAGCTTCAACTCACTAGATCTCTCTCCCTACCCACTCAAACACCTTGTCCTTCTAGGACTTGGGAGAGTTGACCTAGATCTACACTTCCACCCAAGCGATTTGATTTTCCCCTCCGTTCTTGAGAGGGCTTGAAGCTTATAAGTTCGTTGATACATTGGATTGTCGTTGGTCGTTCTTGTGGCTTTGGGAGCCGCGGGGACTAGCCAGGAGCCTCCAATTAAGTTGTGGAGTCGTGCCCGGCCTTGTGATTCTTGTGGCTTTGGGAGCCGTGGGAATTTGGTGAGAGCCTCCAATTCGGCTGTGGAGTGTGCCTCATCCTTGTAAAGGTTTGTTGCCGACCTCGAGGGCATCATATAGTGACTCGTGGAACTCCTCATTGGAGGATAACACGAGGGAGATACGGTGTGCCATATCAAGGCTATTCGGGTCTCACTTGTGACCCTGCACCGCTCCAACGAAGACGTAGCTTCCATTGGGAAGTGAACTTCGGGAATCATCTCCGACTCACCGTGTGGTTATCTCTTAACCTTCCTTTACTTGTATTGCTAGCTTATCTTGTGTAGAATATCTTGCTAGCTTGTTTATTGCTCATCATATATGATTGTTCACCTAGTTGCATATCTAGAGAAGTTATATTTGAGCAATTCCCAAATTTGTATTAAAAGAAAAAGGAAATTTGTAGTTGCCTATTCACCCCCCCCCTCTAGTCAACCTACTCGATCCTTTCAATTGGTATCAGAGCAAGGTCTCTTTATTAAGGGTTTAACAACCTAAAGAGGAGGATGACTAGCGAGGAGGAGTTAAAACTTGCTAAGGAACAACAAGAGAAAAATGATAAAGAACAACTTGAGAAAGAACTAAGTGAAGCGGGGATAACCCCACCCGATGATAATGCCCCGGTCACCATGAAAGCCATGATTGAACTCTTTGGGTTCATGAAAGGCAAAATGGTGGACGAGGTGTTTACTCGGGTCATTAATAATCAAAATGCCTCCTCATCAACCGGTTGAGGCCTTGGTTGTTAAGGATAACAAAGAGCAACCTAAAACTAGTGAGAAGCCTCCTCATAACTTTGCTCCACCTACTTCATATCTCACTCAAGTTCCACCCACTCAACCTCATATAACCAACCTAAGTAGGCCACCTCCTAAGCTTGATAATACTCGTTATTTCACTTGGAAGAAATCTATGGAGTCATATTTTCGCAGCTCATCGGTGCATCTTTGGTGGGTGGTTCTAAATGGTTACAACCCGGTTGATCCCACCAACTTGACAAGGCAAGAAGAGATTGATGAACAACTTGATGCAAACGCCAAGTACATCCTTGAGAGTGCCATGACCGCCCATGATGAAGATCAAGTGCGGAATCTCAAAACCACCAAGGAGGATTGGGATTTTCTCGCATCGGTATATGAAGGAAATGAGGGCATTCAACGCTCCAACGACGCCATCCTTCAACATCAAGTGGACAACTTCATCATGCTAGAAGAAGAGACACCATCGGATCTCTTCCGAAGACTCACCAAGCTTGTTGTGACATGTAGGGAAAATGGAAAGAAAGATATGGATGATGAATGGGTCAAAGCCAAGTTCCTCAAGACCATTGTTCCATACAATCAAAATATGGTGATGAATCTCCATACGAGAGCGGACTACAAAACAATGTCTCCCAATGACATATTGGCACAATTCGTCACTTATGATACCTTGAAGGCCACTTCCAAGTCTTCCATCAACCAAATTCGTGGCACTAAGAACCTTGCCTTGAAGGCTCATGTGGGAGAACATCCAAGATATGAAGAAAGCACAAGTGGTCACCATGAAGAAGATTTTGTGGGTGAACTCAATGAGGTTCTTGCTCTTGCCGCCACCAAGTATTGGAACAAAAAGAATATCAAGAGCAACTTCTCCCCACCAATGAAAAGAATGTGCTTTAATTGTGGAAAGGAGAATCACCTTGTGAAGGATTGCCCTATGAGAGAAGAGAAGATCATGGAGGCCAACTCATCTTAAAGAAGAACAAGTACTTCACCAAGCCCAAGGCCTTCATCAAGAGAGCTCCTCAAAAGGCTCTTGTCATCGCAACACATGAAGAAGAGTATGAGTCCGGTGGCGAGGAGGAGGATGATGATACAAGTGAGGAAGTGGGGATGGCGGCTCTTGCAATGGGCAACCTTCCTCCTTCATTGGCACCATGGTGGGTGCGCCACAGAAGTCTCGCCACAAAAATATTATTTCTGTGGCGCACCCTTATGTGCGCCACAGAAAGTAGAAAATTCTGTGGCGCACTTCCAGAATGCGCCACAGAAATATTGCTCATGCGCCACAGAAATATTAGTCCATGCGCTGATGAATTTGACAATAATTTATCTGTGGCGCACTTTCTTCGTGCGCCACAGAATACGGTGCGCCACAAAATTATTTGCCATGCGCCACTAAATTATTTGCTGAATTATTGATTATTTGCTGTATTATCGATTATTTGCTGTATTAATTTGACAATAATACATGTATATTACAGTATTTATACCGAAAATAATAGAAACAGTAATATATTTTGACACGGTATTAAAACAGACAGATAAATATGTCATTACATCAGTTAGAGTCCGAGATACATACATATATACCGACAATTAACTGGTACAAAAGTTCACACAAGTCTTAGTATAAATGAAGTTTTCACGACCGCCTAAACTAGGATCAAACTGAGTACACGTCCACGTCCTGCTGATCAAGGAGTCTTCTTGTTGAGCGGCGCCGGGAACGGTTTGTATCCGTCTTTCGTCGTCCACGTCCGGCTGTCATTTTGAAGAGCTAGGTGTTCTTCGATTTGCCTTTGATGCAACCCTGGAAATGGATACAACCATGTATTAGTGTTCATATTTGTAACCATGTCAATATAGGTATATATATTGGTTAATAATATAAATAGATTGAGTATTATAAGTCTATAGTAAAGAAAATAAAGAAACACTTATTGGGAGTATGCATGATGAATGATTTATCCTACCACTGGCTTTGTTGAAGGTCCCCTTTGCTGTCACAACATCGTCGTAGATGATTCGCGACAACTCCATCTGGATGAGATGAAAGTCTTCTCTAAGCTTATCCTCGGCGATTTTCCCTGCATTTTTGGTCCATTCTCGGATACTAGATGGCAACTTTGTTTTCAGTGCATCCCGGACAAACCCTTTCATGAGATGGAGGACGTAGAAGGCATCCTTCACGCTGCCATGCTTCTGCTTCATGCAATCGAACTGGGTCCCATGCCTGAACCGGTGTTTATTGTTCAGCGAGAAACATTCCCGTTCGTCTGTCCTTGTTCGAAGTGGCCTCCCATTTGGGCGTAGCCCTCGAGAGCCTCATCGAGAACACCCTTTATTCTGGTGTAGTCTTTCTTATAGCTCGAACTCCCCGTGTCCAAATAAGTGGCAATGGACCACTCGGGTTTAGGATGATGAGTACGCAGTACTTGTCCCTAGTCGGAAAAAATGCAGTGGAAAGGATCAACAACGGAAGAAATCTATAAGAAAGCATAAGATACGACGGCGGCGAGCGGATGTGTACTTACTCGGGAAAGAAAGGTAGAAGAAGGTTGTTCTTCCTCTTGTTGTTCAGCATGAACCTCTTCAGGTACTCCGTGGCCTTATCCCGTGTCGTTGATCCTTCCACCAGCTGACTGTCACGCATGTAGTAGGGATCCACTACCGTGACGTACGGGGCAACATCTCTCTGGATCTTCATCGCCATATTGATCGCGTATAGGCGGACCAAGTTATAGTCCAGCCGTCTAGAGTGAAACAGGTTGAAGACGTCCTCGAACGCTATGAAGAACAGATCGGCGGGGGCTTCAGTAACGAAGTCCACGTTCTTTGGTACCTGGACCGTCAACACCGGGTAATTTGGATTCTTGTCTTTAAGAAGCAGGCCCTCCATCATCAAGATAGCTTCATGCAAAGAGAGCATCGGTCCTTTTGCGAGGCAGAGCAACTCCGGAGGCAGCAACGGTTTACCAGCTACATGAACTCGGGTCAAGCTATCCGCACGGGGTGATGTCATGTCTTCATGACCCCGGATAACCTTAGGAGCTGGCTGGCTCGTAGAGGTGCCTTGCCTACTTCTCTTCTTAGACTTCTTGATCTTCTCTGGGGATGGTGGGGGTGCAGTGAACCCCGCGCAAACCGTCCGTGTTAGTGTGCCAGGGCTAAAAATGTTACCGTTTTGTCTGGAGCTTGATCGCCGGCTTCCGGAGGCGTGTTTTGAGAAAAACTCAGGCGCTGGCATGTAGTGCGACGACCAGGTTGATCACCGTGAGCGCGGAAGGGTGGTTCCTCATCCATAGCAGGCATGAAAAAATCTTTGCTCGCGCCCGTGTTGATGAAGCCATCGACGTCGATATTTTCATCATCATCGTCGTTGCCATCAAGTTGAGGTGCAACGTCTTTGGCTTCGGACGGCTGTTGCGGTACAGACATTCCCAACAGTCTTTGGTGGCGGCTGGTGGTGGCAACAACGACCGGCGGTTCCTTCCGGGTGGTGGCGACTGCTGCTTGTGGCGCCGGTTCCTTCTGAACAGGTTTTCGTGGCGGCTTCGAGGGCCGAACGATCGGCTTCCGGGGTTTAGAGGTGGCGCCGGTGGAGCGGCGCCTTAACCCCCCAAGACGAATTTGGGTCTTCGGCCATTCCAGGACCCACTTGGGGCAATTTCCAAGGAGCATGTGTTTCTCGGCTCCGGAGGTTGCATGGGGGGTCGATGCCACTAAACTCAGGCAGTACCTCGGTCACCTTGACCCTCATCACGGCCTCGCTCATTCTATTGTTGTGCATATCATGGGACAATGGTTGTATGAGCATGCCCTCAGCAACTTCCTTCAACTCGCCGTCGGGTACCACCCTATGCAGGAGTATGCAAGGCGTGTCCTTTTGGGAACAAATGTTGGGCATCATCAGGTGGCAGTCATAAAAGGCAGAGTTATAGAAAATGACGCGGACTAAGTAATTAATTAGTTACCTTGTCGGTGGCGTTGATCTCGGCTAATGTCGAGACAAGGGCGCCGGTGCCGGCGGCCGGCCTAACATTCTCCTCCGGCCGTTCGGGTGGTGGCGCCTCGGTATCTTTCGCGGGAGGGGGTGTCGGTGCGACAAAAGGGACCGACTGCTGCAGGATGGCGTTGGGTGGGGTCACCAGGTCCGGCGACACGGCCCGGTTCATGGTTGAGTTGCTGCCGCTGAAGCTGGGCACGTGTATGGGCCCTTGTTGACCTCCCGCATTCGAAGCAGCTAACCCCTCAAACAACCCATGTGTCGGGGGAATACTTTCTGGATTAACCCGCGGCCCAGTGCGACTTACTTTACTCGCACGGACAAAGGCCCACTTGGGTGCAAGCCCGATATTGAACCGCCATAAGGAGAAAGATCTAGAAGACATATCCCGGAGGACGTGAAGACCAAGTAGTCTCCGAGTAGGCCTCTGTGGACGTATTCCTTATGGGGGAAGTTTCCTTTGTAACCTGGCGAGCCTCTGTGTATATAAAGAGGACTCGCAGGACTTAGACGGGGTCAAGCTATCAAGCCCTAAACCCTAGCTCATACGGCGAGTACCAGATCGGATCGGCTCCATTGTAACACCTCGATTATCATATCAATACCAATCTAGGGTAGGCAGGAAGTAGGTCTTTTACCTCACATTGAGGGGGCCGAACCTGGGTAAATCTGTGTTGATCTTTGTTCCTGTGAGACTCGCGTAATCCCACACCTACGAAGTCATCTATGACACCTGACGTGACAAACCCACGACAGTTGGCGCCCACCGTGGGGCCTGCGGTCAAGAGCGTCACGTTCCGCGCAGGATCGAAATCAGGCTTCAAGGACATCGCCATCGGCCAGGTTGAAGACATCAATGGAGTCCCCTTCATCGACGACTCAGAGTGGGGACCCGAGGCAGATCGCATCGAGTTTGGATACATTGTTCCCATCGGATCAGTAAAAGTTTTCGTCAGATCCGTCAGTCGCAGATCTATAGATGTGACTCAAGGAAGCGAGTCGGTGGAGGAACTGCGGCCGGTCAGGGTCCGCGTGTTGGAGGAGCTACAACAAGCTACAGCAAGACTACCCATCCCCGTCCCGTCAAGACCTGTTTGGGGATCTCTACCAAATCAGAAAGGAGACCTCAAGATTGAAGAAATTGAAGCTATCAGGACGGAACTCTGTGAAGAGGCACAAAGGCTCGCGGCTGAGCGCAAAAAACTCCAAGAAGAAGGTCGACGACTCCGTCGCTGGTAGCCAAAGCACCAGGCGGTCCGAACCAAGGCGACATCTGAGCGCAAGAAATTCCAAGAAGAAGATTGGCGACTCCGTCGTTGGCAGCAAAAGCATCAGATCAAGATGGACAGAGGAGAGATGAAATCACAGTTCTACGGCGACCCAGAGAGCAACGTGCATGCCGCGATAGGAATATTGTCGAAGATGGCACCGGTTGGAGACACACGAGCTGATAAGGAAGCTCGCTATGCGATCGACCTACTTCACTGGGAAGAAGAAAAGTGCAGCGTCGAAGAAGTGGTCAACCAGCTAGCAGGTTTGCAAGTATCATTGGGAAAAGAAAAGAAGATAGAAAGCGAGTCACAGACGTCCGGGGCGATTCATCCGGCCCAGATTGAAACTGACTCAGATGAAGATTCAGCGCCAGTAAACTCCTATTCACTATTAAAAGGACCAGCATGTTTTGGAGAGGAAATACGGCTCACTCGTTTCCCCCCGAACTTCGGTGAGTCACAGCGAGTCACCACCTATCGCAGCGACCAAGACCCTGCCTTATGGATAGAAGATTATGAGGCAAGCATGACAGGGACTGATGTAACTCAGGAAGTGCGTGTGAAATATTTCCACTTGGCAATACAGGGAGAAGCCAGGGATTGGCTGTTAAGGCTGCCATCAAAATCAATAAGCACATGGGAAGACCTGAAGGACAAGTTCATCAACAGATTCCAAACGGAAGACATGAAAAGCCTTAGACAATGCATTCAAAAGGAGGACGAATCAAGCGGTGACTGGATCAAGAGATCGCAGAGATCCTTGGCTCCACCAAGAACTTAACAGTACAGGCTGCAATACAAGCTATGAGGAAGAACTGTAGATTTGAGCCGCTGGTGCACAAATTAAGTCGCGCTGAGCACAAGATTGATAGTTTCGACCAGCTTTTGGCAACAGCTGACAAGTACGCAAAGACAGATAAGGGGACAGGCGGCTTATCACAGAACCCAACAGGGAAATTACAAGTCGCGCAAACTGAACATCGCGCACACCAGATGAAGGAGCAAGGGAGTGATAAGGCCTTACTCCCTAATAACTGCAAGGGGATCTTCGACGTTCCTTGCGACTTACATCGCAGGAGAGATGGCAGGCCAGCGAGTCACACAAAGGCGCAATGTCATTATTACCGGAGGTGGAAAGAAGGCGACACGCCAGATGCGGCTCGCAGCGGATCAATGCAGCACAAGAATAAATCTAGCTCTCATCAAGGGCCTGACGTTTTACCTAGAAGAAACATAGGACAGTTTCATACAGTGGAAGTACAAACAACGGATGGAAGCCGGAGAGCGGTCAGATTTCAACGCCAGGAAGGTACCGACACTGGACAGAGCAATCGGTTATTTGGAGTCGCGGCGATCACCCCCCAGAAGTAAGAGATCCAGGACAGCCAGCTCTTGTGGTCACGCCTGAAGTCGCGGGATACAAGTTAAGTAAGGTCCTAATGGACGGAGGAGGAAGAGTAAACATCCTATATCAAGACACGCTCCGAAGAATGAATATACCCGAGACGAGGCTGCGACCATCCAGGAAAGAAATTCAAGGAATAATCCCAGGAGCTGTTACGCGACCAATCGGAAAGATAACACTTGAAGTTAGCTTTGGACAGAGCGGAACTTCCGCACAGAGCTCCTAGACTTTGAGGTTGTAGCAGTCAAAAGCTCATATCATGCGATCTTTGGAAGAGAAGCCTATGTCAAATTTACCGCCCGCCCCTGCTACGTCTACCTACAGTTAAAGATACCAGGACCAAACGGTGTTATTACAATATATGGAGACAGGCAGAGAGCGTTAGAATGCGAGAACGCAGGCTCAGTACTCGCAGAAGAAGCTTGCATCGCCAACTCCTCACACGGATATCAGTCGCAGATCGGTAATCGCAGCTCAAAACGAGTCGCGTTGGAGGTACCGCGGAAGCGGCCAACAGGATGCAGCCACCGGATGGTAAATACCCACCGAGAAGTCGCGCATCAGCAAGATAATGCCCCAGAGGTCGCTTTGATACAAAAAGAAGACAAGAGATGGCGCATGTGCATAGACCCAGCCTCGATCAACAACCCCAGCCAAAGGGCTCAGTTATCGTGAGTCCTTACAAAGCAAACTCAACTACATAAGTCGCAGCTCAGTGCGGCTAATCGCCTAACAAACTTGCTCTCTGCTTCAACATGAGACATACATCGGAGCTATCATGCTCGACCCGAGTCGCTTTTAGCGACTCAAAATTGAACCAATCAGGTGTTCAACCCACTCCGTTAGGAGTATTAATTCGCAACTAAGTGCGATGAGTATCAAGTATGCATGGCCTGCGGGGAATAGAAAACCCGCATTAAAGGGCCTGCATCATCCTGTAACACCCTGTAAAACATCGAGTGATTATGAAATAAAGCCGGCACCCTTGACATTCAAGGGTTTGTCGTTTCGCCTCAACTATCATTGAGTCGCTGAGTCTTTTGAATTTCATATATCACTGACCCTTGAGGGCTCCTTACGAGCATCGCGAGTACCAATCGCACCTCAAATTTTGCCAAACTAGTGGCAATCCTTAAGCTAGAAGCGTCTTGCATTATGCGGCCAAAGTACTGGGGTGTGGCGTCAATCGAGCTTGATTGCCTATCATGGCCGCTCTCGACCCTGAACACACATGTTCCTAGGAAATACTGAGCCGCGCGAGCGTCTACTTAATGGAATTATCATGAAAAGAACCTGCTTATAGGTCACCAAAATACTGTTTATAATACATGAATGTCTTACAGACTAACGGGCATGTCCCACATTATTTATTTTTCTCTTCCGAGCTACAGGAGTGGGAATTGGCGCGGCTTGTCTCGCGGTTGCAGTCGCAGGTGTCCTAATAATCAGGGCGCCGCCAGACGAGGCAGAAGGGCCACCAGATACTGTTGCTGGAGTAGCAGCCCGAGATGACTCAGCTCCTTGGACTTTTCCTTTGGCACCTTGCTCCCATCAAGATTGAATTTTCGAGATAAGTGCCCAAGTCTAAGTTATCAACAAATTTTGTGGCATATCCGCGCATCCCTTTCCAGATATCGAAGTACTCGCTTATTGGCAGTTCAGTATCATCCGCGCTCATCGCCAGGCCGTGGCGAGCAACCTTGCCAACATCTATCTCTGGATAATATGCTCGAGCAATGTCAAGACATGCGCGGCTCCGGCGCGAGCAGAGGATCGTTTCCAATCAGAGACATAATGCGGAGCCTTGAGCAGTTTATTTATCCAATACTCGCAAGATGTTGGGCCATCAGTCGCAGGAGAGATTACCGTCATAACTTCCTTGGTAACCTTTAAGAAGCGCTGGCTGAAGTCAGACAGATATACCAGTTGATCCTTCAAGTTGGAGCGGGACACTGGGGCCTCAGGCCCTATGTCAAGAAAGAAAAGGCAAGAAACAAGTCAGAGACTCACGTTGGTTACCCAAAATATATATGATTAAAGGAATAAAAGACGAACCAGCAAGCTGCAGGATGGCTGATTTGACCATGGAGCCAAAACCCTCAAAGGCTTTGAACAGCGAGTTATATTTTTCATCTCGCGCGGCGAGTTCCTTTGCGTGGTCTCCCTTCAGGCGATCAATCAATTCAGATTTAAGAGTCAGCCCTTCTCGCAAAGATCTAATGACTTCGTCTTTCTCCATGAGTCGCTGCTGCATATCGGCTTCAAGTTCTTTAAATTGCTCTTCACAGGAGTCGAGTTGACCTTTGAGAGATTTTATTTCCTGATCTTGGTCCCTAATGACCTCATTATGCTGCTCCAGGGAGACTGCATCATTTCAGGATGATCTATGGAAATGCCTTTACCCTTTATTGAGCCAGAAGCATCAAGCAAGGACAGTTCAAGCTGAAAATAAACAGAGCAAAATGCATGGTAAATATCCAGGAATTTGGGGGCTCGAGATTTGAAGCCAGGAAAAGAATCAACACCCCGTGCGATGACACAAGGTTTTGATCCTTGGGGGCTACGGTATATGTACCTGGCGACTTGAAGAAAATTGCTCAACTAGGCGCGCAGCATGCTTATCTCCAGCAGCAATTATGGCATCGCAATTGACTTGGAACTATTTCCTGGAGCTGGAATTCTATCTTCAGTGGATACCCTACCAACAGCAGGAGTTGCGGATGGAGCTGCGACTGGGGTCGTGGCAGGAGCCGCATCAGCAATACCTTCCTCCAGGGAGGGCCTTGGATGAGTCGCACCATTACTGTTTCCCACGTTTTCATCAGCAGCATCATCCTCGCTCATAGCTGGCTGAGAAGAAGTGGGATGAGAATTAGACTTGGTATCCTCTTCAGGCATGGCCCTGCAAAACATTGATGGGTTAATAAGCTGACCTAGCAGAGCCGCAACATTGAAAAGAAGGCGAACCATACCCAGAGGCGACACGGATACTCTTCATCAGGCAACCAGAGGAAGGAGAAGATAAACCTTGCAAATCTGAACCTACAGAGTATGAAAAGAAGTGGTGATCAGCAATTCCTTGCCAAAATACGCAAGCACAAAAGGAAAAGGAGAGAGTCGCAAACAATTACCCGAGCTTATTGAGAAGCAGTCCTTTGCAACAGCCTCGGAAGAGAAAGCAGCCTTGTTGGGATCAGCAAGTTTTAAAGATTTGGCAGTTCTTGTTTCTACCAGTAGCGCCAAGGCTTTGCGGCGTTTCTCAGGCTGCGCGGGGTCTTCTGAGCTCTTGCATAAAATACGCTTCGAGGACCTGCGAGGCACCTCAGGAAGTTCCAAGAAAGGTGTATTTGGAGTCGAGGACAGAAGAGCGTCGGCCATTTGTTGCTCCTCTTCAGAAGCACTACCCTCCTCGGAGACAATAGTGCATAACTGTATCTTCGCCAAAGGCTGCGGCTTGCTTTGACGACTCAGCCGCGGTTTCTTGGTTCAAGTCGCGTCCTCTGGGAAGAACCCAGAAATAGGGATCGATCTGAAAAGGAGCTCAGGTCAGAAATAATTAATTTTGGAGAAGGAATTTTCGAGGAAACAGGTGACAAGTAAACATTACCACAAAAGGCTTGTGCTCAGCCCAGAAGGGAGCAAGCCCGACGTTATCATACGAGTCGATATCCTCGTCCGTCACTCGGCGAATGAAATTTATCCATTCCCCTTTGTCCCAATCTTCAGGGCAAGTACGTCGACGTCGTTTGCATGACAAGTGAAATCCACCATAAGTCGCGAGCGGCGACTCACAGGCTGAATTCGCCACTTAGTCCAGCAAGATATGAGATCTAATCCAGTGAGACCATGGAGTGTCAGCGCCTCACCTTGTCTAGAAGGGATTCGATAAAGGGCAACGAAGAAGGATCAGTTTAGAAGACAAGCATCGGTAGCCTCGAAGGGAAGAGGAGACCAAAGAGGAAGAGGAATTTCACCCTCAGGAGAAGTGTTTTTACAATAGAAGAATGTCCTTTGCCAATCCTTGATTTTCTTGGCAAGGGAAAATACTACCCCTACGGCGTTGGAAGGAAATGGCGCCGCATTGGAGAAAAGGACCATCTGTGGTTTCCCTTTGACTATTGCAATTGAAAAGAGCAAGCCAGAAATCTATTGAAGGCGGGATACCCAGATAATCTTCGCAGAGGACGTGGAAGTTGCTCACTTGCAACATCGAATTAGGGCCAATATCATGGAAGCGGAGACCCAACCGCTGCATCAAGGAGCGGAAGAAGAGAGAGCCGGGGGCTTGAACCCGCGCTCAACATGCTCCGCAAATATCACTACTTCTCCTGGTTGAGGGTTGGGAATTACCTCCTCACCGGCCGCCCGCCATTCGCATTGATCTTTTGGCGGAAGAAGGCCCCGTGCAGATAGGGATTCCAGGAAATCTTCGTCGACCCACGAGCCTTCCCAGTTGCACTTGCGGCGAGACATTTTCTCAGATTGATGGAGATCTCCACCGAAGGATTGTGAGTACGAGAAGCGAGATTGGAGGCGGCGGAAAGGAGCAGCGGATGCGTAATGCAGGACTTGATGCAGAACGCTGGGAAAAACGATGAGCCAAGATAAATAGCCCAGACGCGGAAGACGTTTAGATCTGAAAATCAACCGTCAAGGCAGGATAAGTCGCGTTCTTGAGCCGCCAAGAAGAGTTATAAGCCGCAGATTGGAAATATGAAAATTGGAGTTCAGCTGGGATAATTCATGTGCGCGGCTCAGGGGTTTGTTAAGACAAAAGCCTTCACTCGAAATCCAAGCTAAACTTGGGGGCTAATGTCGGGGGAATACTTTCTGGATTAACCCGCGGCCCAGTGCGACTTACTTACTCGCACGGACAAAGGCCCACTTGGGAGCAAGCCCAATATTGAACCGCCATAAGGGAAAGATCTAGAAGACATATCCCGGAGGACGTGAAGACCAAGTAGTCTCCGAGTAGGCCTCTGTGGACGTATTCCTTATGGGGGAAGTTTCCTTTGTAACCTAGCGAGCCTCTGTGTATATAAAGAGGACTCGCAGGACTTAGAGGGGTCAAGCTATCAAGCCCTAAACCCTAGCTCATACGGCGAGTACCAGATCGGATCGCCTCCATTGTAACACCTCGATTATCATATCAATACCAATCTAGGGTAGGCAGGAAGTAGGTCTTTTACCTCACATTGAGGGGGCCGAACCTGGGTAAATCTGTGTTGATCTTTGTTCCTGCGATCCCAAGCTCGGAGATGCTTGACTCGCGTAATCCCACACCTACGAAGTCATCTATGACACCTGACGTGACAAACCCACGACACCAGGGGGTATGAGCGTCCGGATCCTCTCGTCCACTAACTTGTCCACTGTACTGGAGTCCACTATTTGCTTCTCTAGTGACTCCACCTTCTTCCTTAGCTCCACAACCTCGGCGTATTATCCCTCTTCATCTTCCTCCTCTCCTTTCTCTTCTCCGGGTCAGATGAGTAGTACTCTACGAACTTCATGCTCGTACCAAAGCCGGACACACGACCAGCTGACGTCGGCGGCTTCGACTTGTCCCTATCCTTGTAAGCGTTCGTCGCCCTGTTGAAAGTCGTGTCCCACGGCTCCGTCGATTCCTGGATGACGGGCCATCCTTCAACTCATCCTCCTGCAGACAAAGGAAATTAAGTTGAACCCATGTAGAAATATATGACTTCGTTATCTAATTAGATCAACACAATGGACTTTGAGATATCCACGGAAATTAAATTCCTTACCAGTAATTTCTCGAATGTCCTCACATCGTCATCGTCGGTAACGAATTCCCCCGTCGCGTCGTTCAGATAGTAGCGGGACCGGACAAAGTTCCTCACTTGCTCGTCCGTGAATTTGTTCCACATGTTCTCTTTTCCCATTTTTGCAACAATGGCATCCTCCTTTTCCCAAACGGGTTGTTTTCCTCGGTAACCGCCGCTTCCCAAACGGTGGTTACCTATGTTCAGCTCCCGCATAGACTTACCCCACTCGGTCCATTTTCTAGCCTCCTCAGACTTTAAGGACTCCTTGAATATCTCGAACTCTTCTTTGTCGAGCGTCGGTTCTTTGGCACTTATCTCCTCCCAGCTTTGACCCTTATTGATCTTCTTCTTCACCCGAAATTTCCAGCTGCTCAAGGCGGTGCTCATCTCGTGATGGCTAAACTGTCCACCTTTTTGTTCAACGGAAGCGGGAACGTGTATCGTTGGTGAAGCTTCGTGAGGAGGTGTTCGACCAAAGCCTCATTGCCCTTGCTTCTGAGGTCCTTCGTGTTGATCGACATGCTTTCCCGGACGATGCACCCTAGTTGCATGCTGTACCCTTTGGCAGGCTTTTCCGGCTCCACTGGTAGGCCACTGGGCGTGACCTTGGTGAACACGTGTGTGACGTTGTCGAGCGCTTGCGGTTTCCGATCCTTCCTTGCCTTCTTCCGCTTAGCGGTCGGGTTGCTATCGGTAGCAGCATCTGTGTGGTCGCCACCATCAGTGGTGCTGGTGTCATCCTCCTGACCGGCACTAGCAGCTCCATCTGTGGTTTCGGCGTCCTCCACCCGGTCCTCTTGCTCATTCTCGGCGGCCTCCACCTCCTCCTCCATCTGCTGGGACACCTCCCATAACGGCTTGTTGAAATCTCTAGCTTGATCTTCGACGCTCATGTGCTTAGAAGGGCCGCCTTCCGACATGTTTGCACTGCATTAAAAAGAGGCAAAAGGTTAGTACAACAAATATAAGAAAAAAATCGCTTAATTAAGTACTAAGATACCCTGGCCCATGCATTAGTCGCAATACCCCATATGCCTTATTTTTAACAAAGTCATGCCAAAATTCACGAAATTTTTTGGCATGACCTTTGCTAAAAAAGAGACATATGGAGTACCCGAATTTGCCGGAACGGAAGTTAATCGACGTTCCGACAAACTCAAGGGCCTCTCGGGGTACCTGCAGACATTTCACAAATCATATGTCCTATTTTTAGCAAAGTCATGCCAAAATTCACGAAAAATTTCGGCATGACCTTTGCTAAAAAATGGACATATGGAGTACCCGAATTTGCCGGAACGGAAGTTAATCGACGTTCCGGCAAACTCAAGGGCCTCATGGGTACCTGCATACATTTCATTCATAAACATTTGTGGCCGGCATCTCCGACCGGCAACAACATCACATCAACACAACTACATCTCCGGCGGCAACAAACAGACATACAACATCCACATCTCATAAACATACACGGCATACGGCAAAATCCACATCCACATCACCACATCCACATCTCACCTAAAATCACGCTGAGTTTCCTTTAAATTTCCTGCATTTGGCAAAATAATGCATTAGTTAATTCCAACTAAAAATGCATCTTCAAGACAATTAAAAAGTACCAACTTTGGACGCTTACGAAATTATCAAATCTTGATCCTATTTGCAATGTACCTTCATGGATATCTTGCACTACGCTATTACTTCATGATAAAGCTCAATTTTTTTTTTGAAAACTTCTAACACCTTAATTCAAGTCAGTTTGAAAGGCATGTTTAAACACTGACCATATTTGACTTAGCAAAATTTTCATCTCCAAAATTTCATCTTCAATTTTTTGCATATACTAACCTAACACTAACCTAGCAACTAAACTAGAACTAACCTAGCATCACTAACAACAACAAGCAGCAAGCAAATGAACAACAAAATTCAAAAAAATTGTTGTTGGAGTTTCAACAAACACCTAGGTTGCATGTTTTTCGGTAGGGGAGGGAGGCAGGGGAGCGGGGAAGCACCTCGGGCAGGGGAGCGAGTGGGGTGTCCTGTGGCGGGTCCCAGGGCGGCGCCGGTGGTCTTCTTCGTCTGCGGCGTCTCGAGGCCGAGGCGGGGGCGGGGTGGGTTGGGCGGTTACTCGTTTGCTCCGAGGGAGGGTTGGGCGGGGGCGGGGCGCAGGGGAGGTCGACGACGGCGACGAGTTGGGGCAGGGCGCGTGCAAGGGTGGGCGGGGCGCAGGGAGGTCGCCGGCGCCGGCGCGTGCAAGGCCGTGTCGCGAGCGCGCGCTCTGTGTCGCGTCGCGAGGCGTGTTGGGGAAATTTGGGAAGAGAGAGAGAGGCCGGCGCGGGGAGGGCCCACATGTAAGTGGGCGCAGAATAATTCTGTGGCGCATCCCAGATTGGGTGCGCCACAGAATTGTGTTGCCTGAAATTTTAAAAAGTAGTGCTGCTGGTATATAACAATAAAACCAACATATCCCAGTGGTTGTAATTTGTTTTGGTTAAATTTTAATAAAGAACACTACATACATTTGTTATTCTTTTTGAAAAAATATTTTTAGTTATATTTAATAAATAAAGAACACACACATTTGGTTAAATTTTAAAAAAATTGTTATATTTAAAGAAAGAACACACACAATTTTATTAAAAAAAATGTACAAAACACAAACACATTTGGTTAAATTTAAAAAAAATTGGTTATATTTTAAGAAAGAACACACACACATTGAAAAAAAAAGAATGTACAAAACACAAACACATTTGGTTAAATTAAAAAAAACACACACATACTTTTCTGTGGCGCACGGACATAGATGCGCCATAGAAATATTAGTTTCAGTGGCGCATCCAGAACCGTGCGCCACAGAATAAGCACCCAGGCAATAGTTGGAGGGGGACCCACAACATTGCTGTGGCGCACAGGACTGGATGCGCCACAGAAATGCTGCTTTCTGTGGCGCATCCAGATCAATGCGCCACAAAAATGTCACCAGATTTTTGTTGAGGCGGGACCCACCATATTTCTGTGGCGCAGTATAGCTTGAATGCGCCACAGAATTCTGTGGCGCATTGTCCATGGTGCGCCACTGAAATGTTTTTGTGGCGCATGTCCACAATGGTGCGCCACAAAATGTCATTCCACAGAAAGGCACTTCCCTACTAGTTGCCTATTCACCCCCCCCCCCTCTAGTCAACCTACTCGATCCTTTCAATTGGTATCAGAGCAAGGTCTCTTTATTAAGGGTTTAACAACCTAAAGAGGAGGATGATTAGCGAGGAGGAGTTAAAACTTGCTAAGGAACAACAAGAGAAAAATGATAAAGAACAACTTGAGAAAGAACTAAGTGAAGCGGGGATAACCCCACCCGATGATAATGCCCCGGTCACCATGAAAGCCATGATTGAACTCTTTGGGTTCATGAAAGGCAAAATGGTGGACGAGGTGTTTACTCGGGTCATTAATAATCAAAATGCCTCCTCATCAACCGGTTGAGGCCTTGGTTGTTAAGGATAACAAAGAGCAACCTAAAACTAGTGAGAAGCCTCCTCATAACTTTGCTCCACCTACTTCATATCTCACTCAAGTTCCACCCACTCAACCTCATATAACCAACCTAAGTAGGCCACCTCCTAAGCTTGATAATACTCGTTATTTCACTTGGAAGAAATCTATGGAGTCATATTTTCGCAGCTCATCGGTGCATCTTTGGTGGGTGGTTCTAAATGGTTACAACCCGGTTGATCCCACCAACTTGACAAGGCAAGAAGAGATTGATGAACAACTTGATGCAAACGCCAAGTACATCCTTGAGAGTGCCATGACCGCCCATGATGAAGATCAAGTGCGGAATCTCAAAACCACCAAGGAGGATTGGGATTTTCTCGCATCGGTATATGAAGGAAATGAGGGCATTCAACGCTCCAACGACGCCATCCTTCAACATCAAGTGGACAACTTCATCATGCTAGAAGAAGAGACACCATCGGATCTCTTCCGAAGACTCACCAAGCTTGTTGTGACATGTAGGGAAAATGGAAAGAAAGATATGGATGATGAATGGGTCAAAGCCAAGTTCCTCAAGACCATTGTTCCATACAATCAAAATATGGTGATGAATCTCCATACGAGAGCGGACTACAAAACAATGTCTCCCAATGACATATTGGCACAATTCGTCACTTATGATACCTTGAAGGCCACTTCCAAGTCTTCCATCAACCAAATTCGTGGCACTAAGAACCTTGCCTTGAAGGCTCATGTGGGAGAACATCCAAGATATGAAGAAAGCACAAGTGGTCATCATGAAGAAGATTTTGTGGGTGAACTCAATGAGGTTCTTGCTCTTGCCGCCACCAAGTATTGGAACAAAAAGAATATCAAGAGCAACTTCTCCCCACCAATGAAAAGAATGTGCTTTAATTGTGGAAAGGAGAATCACCTTGTGAAGGATTGCCCCTATGAGAGAAGAGAAGATCATGGAGGCCAACTCATCTTAAAGAAGAACAAGTACTTCACCAAGCCCAAGGCCTTCATCAAGAGAGCTCCTCAAAAGGCTCTTGTCATCGCAACACATGAAGAAGAGTATGAGTCCGGTGGCGAGGAGGAGGATGATGATACAAGTGAGGAAGTGGGGATGGCGGCTCTTGCAATGGGCAACCTTCCTCCTTCGTTGGCACCCCTTTTCTCCGCTCCAAATGACAACAAGATCCCCAAGCCTATGTGCCTCATGGCCAAGGAAACCAAGGTGAATTCCCACCTAAAATTACTATCTCCTCTAGACCATCTCTCTTGGATTGTGTTGAGGATTTAGGGGAAAATGAAGAGAAAGAGGATGCAATTACCCTCTTTATAAACAGGCTCCAAGGTCCAACCAAGAAAATGGTTGAGGCTCTCATGTACCAATATGGAGAAGCCAAACACATCCTTGAGAAGAAGGAGAATAGGAATTATCAGCTTGAGGGGCATGCACGTGATCATGCCGATAAAATTGGTGAGCTAGAAGATCAACTTGTTGAGGAACAAGTGTTCCGGGAGCAACTTGAGGAGACCCAAGCCAAGGATTTATCCAAGGCAAAAGAAACCCGTGAAACCTCTATTCAAGTTGCTAGTGATCTAAAAATTAAAAATGATGAGCTTGTAGAGAGTCACAACAAACTCCTTGAGAATTTTGAGCAACTTAGGGAAACCCACAAGGTGACCTCAAGTGAGCTCACCGAGCTCAAGGGGTTACGTGCTAAATTACAAGCTCAATTATATATGCTAGCTTCACCACTCCTCATAATGATAAAGATGCCAATGCTTGTGTTACTAACCCCTTATGTCTTAAAGCATCTCTCATGGAGGAGAACGCTAGGTTGAAGGCCCAACTTGAAAAGGGCCTAGCCACTTGCATCCAAGGGAAAAAGAACCTCAATGATCTTTTGACCAATCAAAAGGGAGTGGTTGGCAAGGAAGGGCTTGGATTTGCTCCCAAGTTCAAGAAGGCCAACAAGAAGAAGATGCCTACCTCCCCTTCAAAAGATATTATTTTTGTGAAGGAGGGGGAGTTGGGCAAGAAGAATGTTGAACCCATTGTGGGTGGTAAGGCCACAAGGGGCAATGCCACTCACAATGACTTTGCCGGAAAATATAACCCCTCATATGTGCTTATGAAATCTAGAAATGGTTATGTTTTTGCTAAATATGTTGGTACCTCATATGGAGATGATTATCACTATGCTATTTGGGTTCCAAAGACCCTTGTGACTAACAAAAGAGGACCCATTCCAACATGGGTACCTAAATCAAAACTTGATTTATTGTAGGGCTTTTCTTCCGGTGGATCTTCATGGCTCATTGATAGTGGGTGTTCATCTCACATGACCGGAAGTAAAGAAGTAGTAAAGGGCTTATTGAAACAATTACTCTCATTCTCTCATGTCACCATTGGGAACAATACAAGACTTAAGGTATTGGGATATTGCAAGGTGGTGATCACACCGGAGTTATCAATTGAGAAGGTCCTCCTTGTTGAATCCCTTTCATATAATCTACTTTCCGTTGGTCAATTATGCGATGCCGGTTACACCGTTATCTTTAATAAATACCACGTGACCATCCTTTTCACAAAATCTCTTAAAGTAGCCGTTGTTGGATTTCGTGAGAACAGTTTGTATGTGGTCGATTTCTCGAAAGAGACCACTCAAATTGCCACGTGTCTAATGGCTAAATCCGACAAGGGTTGGCTTTGGCATCGCCGGCTAGGCCATGTCGGTATGAGAAATTTACAAACTCTTGTAAAGGGTGGACACGTGGTAGGACTAACCGATGTTAATTTTTCCAAAGATCATCCTTGTAGTGCTTGCATAGCCGAAAGATGCATGAAAAGAATCACCCCAAGAAGACCATTATCTCCACTAAGAGGCCTTTGGAGCTCCTTCATATGGATCTTTTGGGCCTCCCACATATGATAGTCTTGGTGGCAAGAAATATTGTTTGGTGATTGTGGATGATTATTCAAGATATTGTTGGACTTTCTACATCAAGAAGAAGAGTGAAACTCAAAAGATATTCATTGACTTTGCAACCCTAGTTCAACGCCAATATGACTCCAAGATTTTGGCAATTAGAAGTGACAATGGTACGGAGTTCAAGAATTACACTATGGATGATTTCCTAAGTGGGGAGGGCATTCAACACCAATATTCCGCTGCATATACTCCCCACCAAAATGGTGTCGCCGAAAGGAAGAACCGCACTCTTATTGATATGGCAAGAACTATGATGGCCGAATTTCATTCCCCATATAACTTTTGGGCCGAAGCCATCAACACCGCTTGTCACTACTCAAACCGGCTCTTCTTCCGTCCTCTCATGGACAAGACACCATATGAACTCCTCACAGGTAAAAAGCCAAATGTATCTTACTTTCGAGTCTTTGGATGCAAATGCCATGTTTACATTAAAGGTTGCTAAATTGCTAAATTTGAATCTAGATCTTTTGATGGTATACTTGTTGGATATGCCGCAAAGTCTCATGCTTATAGGGTGTACAACATATCCACCGGGTGTGTTGAAGAATCTATGAACGTGGAGTTTGTCGAGGATAATGGCTCCCAAGCGGAGCATATTGATCATGATGATGTAGGTGATGATGCTCCATCTCAAGCCATAAGAACTATGGGGATTGGAGAACTTATTCCTATCGAAGGACCTATTGATGATACTCAAGAAGAAGGAACAAGTTCTACTCAAGTTGAGCCATCCACCTCAATAGCTGATCAAGAAACTTTCCAAGAACAAGAACAAGATATTCATTCACATGATCAAGAAGATGGTCAAGACCCACCCAACTCTAGTGGTGAACGAGAACATAATGAACCCACAACCCCAAGAACTCCTCTTAGGGTTGACCATGAGCAAGATGAAGGCAATGATGAAGATATTTGTGTTGGTGAAACAATTGGTCAAGCCATGGAACGCCGGGTCATCCGGCGTGCATCAAAATTGGATCATCTTTCCCACTTCAAAGAAAATATCCTTGGGAGTATTCGTAGGAGTGCGTCCACACGCAAACAATTATCTAACTTTTGTGGTCATTGTGGGGACCCCGGACTAGCTGTCCGAAATACCCGATTATGCTTAACACAACGATCCCGTGATCAGTCTGTCGTTGCACATAATCCGAATTGGATACCAAAGTTTACATCCATTACAATACCGAATTAAAAGTCTTACATAAATGGTCATTTAGACCAAGTCTTACATAGGTGCCTTCATGGGCCAAACCAAAATATCAGCGGAAGCTACGGCGTAGTAGACATTATATCCTAACGATGACAACCCGACAGGCAGCTGACTTGTGGAGATCCTTAGTTCGCGTAGAAGTCGCCATACTCCTGCTCGGCGTAGTGCTCCTCCTCGTAGTCTGGCTAGGACAATAGCCAGGGACGAAACCAATATGAGTACATTTGAATGTACTCGCAAACTACCCCAACATGAGTATGCACTAGTTTTATTTTAATTTCCAACTTTTATTTATTTAAAACATCTCTATATCTTCATTGAAAAAGGTAAGAAGAGTTTTATAACTATCTTTAAAAGAAGTCACCATCCTATTTGTTTCTCCAAAACTCCTCCTTTTTCTGACCATGGCTCACCATGGTCCATTTATTTCAACAACTCATACCACTCCATTTGGTATAGCTGTGTAACACCATCTCCATTTCAGTTTCTTTTAAACTAAAAAGCTTTTCCAAAAACTTGCACATGGTCTAGGACAGCCTCCCAACTGTCCATATCCGAGGACTCGGCTATTCGAATAGTTTTACACTCTGCAGAGTTAGCACGCTTTTCCCACATCCATCCGGCAGCTCATCGTGTCCGCCACGTCTCGCCATACAGGGTGTATGTGAAGTAAGCCGCCGACCATAGCCTGTCCTTTGCTCATGCTAGTATAGGACCCTACCGCTACGAAATTATCATCCTTTCCATCGACACCCAGTCCAGATTCCCCGTCGGGAAACCTAAGTGTGAGGACTCGTAGTTCTGCCCGCGAGCGAACCCTTCAATCCCCCATCCTCAGATGCCAGGACCCAGGTCAGGGGGTAGGTCGCCATGACCATCCCCTCATGGAACGAGGTCATCCTCGTTGTTGAGGCATCCCATACTAATATGAGCAAATTATATGACTACGCCCTTTTCCCATATGTGGGTAAATGTGGTCGCACAGGGTATCGGTTGGTTGTCATAGTACTAGGACACACTGTGCATTTTTCATAAACATCACCATTTCCACTTCTCCATTCCAACACCGACATCTCGGCATTCCATAATCACACAAGTATTTCCAAAGGAGTTTTGAATAAACCATGTTTATTTTTCCCAACCTATAATTTTTTATAAGCTATCTTATATTTCTACATAGGGTGGCAAAATAATATCCATATACTTTTGAAAAGGTTTTGTAAATCTTTGCTTTAAAAGTAAAACATGTTATCAAAGTAGATGCATATATTTGGGGTGCAAGCTCAGAGAGTAGCTTGCCTTGCTCGGCAAAGTGACCTTGGTCTTGATCTTCAGATTTAACAAACTCTCCTTCCTCGATAAATCCGACAGCGTTCTCGTCTAATTAATAAACAAACAAATACAAACAATCACTAATCTATTCAAGCAACATCACAACATTATAATCCTAAATGTTCTAAATAGCCACTGCATACAACAAACAACACCACTTGGTTTCAAATTTAATTGTATTTACCATTATTTATTTATGTTTCAAATATGGCAGAAATGAGTGGAACATGTTTAATTGCACAACTTGAGTTCTGTTTGTCCTAAAAATGCAAACTAAAATTCTACAGAAAGCTACTGATGTGTAGAAGACAACACAATTTGATTTGGATTAATTGGAGTTACCAAACTCCCTACACAAATGTTTTAATCCATTAACCTAATAACCAAGTTTTTGCTACAACTCAAGTTAATGTTGTTCAAAAATTAAATCCCTTTAGGGGTAACTAATCTTAACTAAATGTGATCCAACAAAATTGCTCCTAAATCATTTGGGTTAACCATTAAACATATTTAAATGTTTTAGTGCAGAAGGATGTTCAAACTTCAACTTTATACTAAACAATTAACAATGCACAAATAATTCTACCAAAATTAGGGAAGCTAATACATGGCAGTACTAAGCTAGCAAAATTGGTTTGGAATTATTTGGCTTAACAGAGTATCAGAAACAAACAAGTTTAGAATTTAAACCTTCTGTAGTATTTTTAATAACACATTTTTATTATTTATCTAAATGAAATGAATCCAATTGGGTTGGTTAACCATTTTCATAAGATTTCCAGAACAATTGGATTTGATTTATTTGGATGTCTAGATCTCAAGTTATTGAATTTTTAAAATGGTTCCAGTACTGATTTAACAGAGAAGTTTAAATTCGAAAAGTTTACTATTCTGGATAATGCTGAGAAATCTGACGGTGGGGTCCACTCGTCAGCGACTCAGCGCACGTGGGGAAATGATTAAAATGCTGACGGGTGGGGTCAGCCCGTCAGAGGCTAGCTACAGCGAAGCGTTACGCTGCCGTTGGATTTAGATCCAACGGCCCGTGTTCAAAGACAACGGCGACGACCATTTCTGGCGGCGCCGAGGCTCCGGCGACGGCGAGGTGGACGGAAACCTCACCTAGAGGGCACGGCAGACGGCGGTGATGACGTGAATCGACGGCGGAGGCTCGGGGAAGGTCGTGGCGCGAGTTGAGCTTGCTGTGACGGCGTGTAGCGTCGATGGCGAGCTTCTCCGCTTCCACAGCTAGCTCCAGCAACTCCGGCGAGGTCCTGGCGTCTCCCCTGTGCACGAAACAGAGGGAAAACGAGGCGTGTCAGTGTGGTGTGGAGTGCAGAGGAGAGTGCGGGCCAGAGATAAGAGGAAGAGAGAGTGTGGCGTCGCGGCCGTGCTCGACCTCGACGGCGACAGTGGCTGCGGCAGTGCCCGCCCTCCTGGCGGTGCACGGTGAAATTGGAGCGAGGGAGAGGTCGAGGGAGTGGTGTGGAGTGCAGAGAGGGATAGGGGGGTTTTATAGCGCCGGGATCGGCGTATCGTGGATGGGGCGCACGGACGTCGTCCATGGCGCGCCGGCGAGATATTTCTCTCGATTCCGAGGCTGTGGTGCGAAGGGCGGGGCAACGCGACGACGTGCGGGGTCCGGGCGTGTTCTAGAAGGTCTGGGTCGAGTGGCGCGTGTCGAGGAGCAGCGAGGGGCTCGAATTTGGCCGGCGCCGTCCGAGCTCTCCACGGCGGGCATCGGGGGACAGGGCGGCATTGGGGAGAGGGAAACGCTCGAGCGCGAGCAGAGGCTGCAGAGGCAAGGAGCGTGGACGATTGCGAGCCAAGGGGGGGCCTGGGGGCCGGGGAACGGCGTCGACGACCACGGCTACACGCGCGCGCTACAGCGAGCTAGGGAGAGAGGTAGGGATGGCATTTTCGCCAAAACCCCCTGCCTCCTTTTCCTCTGTTTTCTTTTATTTCTTTTTAGTCCAGTAGCATTTTTGGATTTTATTTAGGGCACTTAACTGGTTTAGAAAAATTTGCAAATATTTGTGAGGCTTCCCCATAACATGTAGAAGCTCCACAAAATTTGGCATTTCAAAAATAAAATGTTTTGAATCATTTTTGTTCATAGGGTTTTAATTATGGTATTTTGGTTTATTTCAATTGTTTTTACTTTTGAATTTTAAAATAGGTGTAATATTATTACTTGAGAGAGATAAGTAGTAAGGATGAAATGAGAGTGGTTACTATACCACTCCTCTGAATTTTGTTTGGAAGAAAGTTTAATTTCTTTGTGTGTCACTTGCCACTTCTATTTATTTCTTGTTTCCACTTTTGTTTTTGTCTTTCAAATTGTTAATTCAAGCAAACAACAACACAAGCAACAAGAAATAATTACCACAAGCAACAAGCATAACAAACACATATAATTTAACAAAAGTTTTTGTTGGCCCACATTTTTGGATAACATTACTGATTATAATTTGGGATGTTACAGATCCTTCCCCCCTTAAAATAAATCTCGTCCCGAGATTTGCTAGGCTTAGGTTTTAAAGAGGTCTGGGAATTCGCTTCTAAGATAGTCTTCGCGTTCCCAAGTTGCTTCTTCTTCAGAGTGGTTAGTCCACTGGACTTTGTAGAACTTGATCGCGCGTCTTCGGGTAACACGAACATCTTCTTCGAGAATCTTGAGGGGTCTCTCACGATAAGTCAGGTCTTGGTTCAGGTCGATGGAGAGGTGGTCGATGTTTTTGAAAACATCAGGCTGGTCAGGAACTTCGAGACACTTCCGGAGCAAGGAAATGTGGAAGACATCATGATAATCTCCTAACTCTGGGGTAACTCCAGCTGATAGGATACTTCTCCTCGACGAGCAATGACCTTGAAGGGTCCAATATACCTTGGCGCTAATTTTCCTTTGACATGGAAACGCTGCATTCCTTTAAGGGGTGTCACTCGGAGATAAACATAATCTCCGACACTGAAAGTGAGGTCACGGCGCTTGGTGTCAGCGTAACTCTTCTGACGGGATTGGGCAGTTTTGAGGCGTTCACGAATAAGCTGAACTTGCTCTTCAGCTTCACGGAGGGTATCTGGTCCAAACAATTTGCCTTCTCCGGTATCGGACCAATTCAGGGGTGTACGACACTTCTTGCCGTAAAGGGCTTCAAAAGGGGCCATTTGCAGACTGGACTGATAACTGTTGTTGTACGAGAACTCTGCAAACGGAAGACAATCTTCCCACTTGGAACCATAGGATAGAACACATGCGCGAAGCATGTCCTCCAATATCTGGTTCACTCGCTCAGTTTGGCCATCGGTCTGGGGATGATAAGCTGTGCTAAATGCTAACTTGGTTCCGAGGGCTTCATGAAGGGATTTCCAGAATCTTGAGGTGAATTGCGTGCCTCTATCAGATACAATCTTCTTAGGCACACCATGCAGGCTTACTATTCTGGAAATATACAGTCTGCTAACTGGGCTCCATTGTGAGTGGTCTTGACAGGTATAAAATGAGCAACCTTGGTCAGTCGATCAACGATGACCCAGATTGAATCATGGCCTCGGTTGGATCTTGGAAGTCCGGTAATAAAATCCATTCCAATCTCATCCCACTTCCACTCGGGAATTTTCAAAGGTTGAAGCAATCCAGCGGGTCGCTGATGTTCAGCCTTGACTCGCTGACAGATGTCACACTTGGCTACGAAAGAACCAATCTCTCGCTTCATTCCATGCCACCAAAATCTTTCTCGAAGGTCTTGGTACATTTTGGTTCCGCCGGGGTGGATTGAATAAGGGGTCTCATGGGCCTCCTTCAGGATTAACTCCTTAAGTTCCGTGACATTGGGCACACAGATACGTCATTGAATTTCAGCACTCCTTCAGCATCTTCGGTAAAACCGGGTGCTTTGCCGAGGGAAATCTTCTTCCTAATTCCTTCAATGCTTTCATGACCTTTTTGGGCTTCTTTGATTTGATCCATCAGGGTTGGGGTTAACTCTAAATTGGCGAGATAACCATGGCTAACAAGTTCTAGTCCAAAATCTTGAACTCTTTGAACAAGGCTGGCTGTTCGGCTTGGATCAGGGCATTCAGGGTGCAAGGTTTGCGACTAAGGGCATCGGCAACTACATTAGCCTTTCCAGGGTGATAATGGATTCCAATATCATAATCCTTGATTAATTCCATCCATCTCCTCTGTCGCAGGTTCAACTCTTTCTGGGTGAAAATATACTTCAAGCTTTATGATCCGTATAGATCTCACAGCGATGTCCCGCAAGATAGGGACGCCACTTTTAAGAGCAAGACAACAGCAGCTAACTCCAAGTCATGGGTTGGGTAATTCTCTTCATGCGGTCGCAACTGCCGGGACAGATACGACACAACTTTGCCTTCTTGCATCAGAACGCAACCAAGTCCGAGGCGTGATGCATCGCAATACACGTCGAAACTCTGGGTGACGTCTGGCATAATCAAAATTGGGGCTGAGGTTAGTCTCTTCTTCAGTTCTTGGAAACTATCCTCACATTTCTGAGTCCATTCAAATTTCTTGTCCTTCTTCAACAGTTGGGTCATGGGTTTGGCTATACTGGAAAATCCTTCAACGAACTTGCGGTAATAACCGGCAAGTCCGAGAAAGCTTCGGATTTCAGTCACATTGGTTGGGGATAACCAGTCAAAATGGCTTGTATCTTCTCAGGGTCAACAGAAATTCCTCCAGCAGATACAACATGTCCGAGAAATGCCACTTCACTGAGCCAAAACTCACACTTGCTAAGCTTGGCATACAGCTGGTGCTCTGGAGGGTCTCCAAAACTAGACGCAGGTGTTCAGCATGCTCTTCTTCGGTCTTGGAATAAATAAGGATGTCATCAAGGAAAACTACCACGAACTTGTCGAGGTACTCCATGAAAATCTTGTTCATGAGATTCATGAAATAGGCTGGGGCATTGGTCAGACCAAAGGACATCACGGTGTATTCAAACAAACCGTAACGGTGGTGAAGGCGGTCTTGGGAATGTCTGTCTCTCGGATCTTCAACTGATGGTAACCTGTCCGAAGATCGATCTTGAAAAGACTCGGGCTCCGTTCATTTGATCGAACAGATCCTCGATCTTGGGAAGAGGGTACTTGTTTTTAATGGTCACGTCATTCAGCTTGCGATAATCCACACACAGGCGTGTGGTACCGTCTCTCTTGTCCACAAAAATAATGGGTGATCCCCATGGTGAAGCGCTTGGGCGACAAGACCTTTGCTTAGCATATCAGCCAACTGCTTCTTCAACTCAACCAGTTCTTCCGGATTCATCCGATAAGGCTTTTGGGATATGGGGGATGTTCCTGGGATAAGCTCAATTATGAACTCAATATCCCGGTCTGGCGGCATACCAGGCAATTCTTCAGGGAAAACATCCTTGAACAGGTGAACAACACGGATCTCATCTAGGGCGGGTCGAGCTATGCTCTCATGGCATCCGGGTCTGGCTGGTCTCAGATGCATACTCCACTTCAACTCCATCATCAGAAGTGAGAGAAACAGCTCTTCGGGCACAGTCAATACGACCGTGATACTTGGCTAACCAATCCATTCCAAGAATAACATCTATGCCTTGGTTTCCTAAGATAATTAGGTCGGCTGCAAACTTTCTCCTCCAATTTCTATGGGGGTTTCGGAACACATCTGGTTGGTTTTGGCTAACATCCTGGGGTTTGTACCAACATGGTTTGGGTAAAAGACTCCCGACTAAACCTCCCTTAGAAACAAACTCTTTGGTAATAAACGAATGGGTGGCACCAGAATCAAACAGAACAGTTGCAGGTACTGAGTTGACAAGGAACGTACCCAGCACAACATCTGGCGCTTCTTCAGCCTCTTCAGCATTGATGTGGTGCAGACGGCCTCTGACAACAGCAGCATTCCGCGGGGTGCGGCATTCTTGCCATTACCATTTCCATTGCGGCCTTGACCATTGTTCGGTGCATTGGGGCGCTGGACATTCCTCTTAGGATTGGGGCATTCTCTGGAGTAGTGACCTTTGTTGCCACATTCAAAGCAGACAACATTGGCATTGGGGTTGAAGTTGTTGAAGTTTCCTCTGGGACGGTTATTGTCATTGGGGCGGTTGAAGTTGTTTGGGCGGTTAGGGAAATTGGGGCGTGGAGCTTGGGGTGGACGATAGGCAGGCCTGGGGTTTGCTGAAAGATACGAGGTTTCTGGCTGCTCGAACCTTCCTGAGCATTCATCCTCCTCTTGCGACCTTCATACATAGACTTGCGCTTGGTCTCCAGCTGGATGGCTTTGTCCACAAGTGACTCCAGATCACGGAAGTCATGGATAACCAGAGCACACTGCAGTTCATCATGAAGTCCACTCATGAAACGCTCCATCTTCTTTCTTCTTTGTCGGTGTCATCAGGAGCATACCGAGATAAGTCGGTAAACTCATCCAGATAACCGACCACATCTCTACTTCCCTGCCTCAGCTTGCGGAATTCATCCTTCTTCCTCTCAATGAGTCCATGGGAATATGCTTCTTGCGGAACTTCTCCTGGAACTCAGCCCAGTTGATAACATGACCAGCTTGCTGGAGAGCCTTGGTAGTTTCCCACCAAGCTCTTGCAGGTCCAGCGAGATAGTGGGTTGCATACAACACTTTCTCATTTTCTCCCACAGCAGCAACTTCCAGATTGTTGTCGATGGTGCGAAGCCAATCATCGGCTCCAGTGGGTGAAGTCCCTTGGAATAGGTGGGTGGGTTGGTCTTCTGAAATCGCCTAAGGTAGATCGCTGGTTTCCATCGCCATTGCCATTACCACCATTGTTGTTGTTGTTGTTATTGTTGTTGTTTTGTTAAGCGGCTGCGAGTTGTTGCAGGGCAGCGAGATGAGCTTGGCGCTCTGCCGGGCATTTTCACGTTCCTCCATGATAAGCGCGAGAAGTTGGGCGGGGGTTGGGTCCGGTGGTGGTGGTGCTCCTCCTTCCGCACGACGGGGCGGCATCCTGAAGCACACCGGGTATAAGAGGCAAGGCAAGAAAAGTTCGACTAAGGGAAAAGACGATCTCAAGTGGTTGATTAATTTAAGGATTATATGAAAATATTTCACACAGATAAACAAGACAAACATACTTATATTTCACAAACATCACATCAAGGAGTTCACAACAACATCAAGCTTACAACATCACCTTACATCTAAGATACATAACATCTGGTTTCCAAAAGAACCACTACTTCGACTCGACTAGCGATAGGGGTCAACCTAATCCTGCGGTAGTGATCAAGTCACTCGCCTACTGAGGTGGAACCTCCAGCTCTAACACGTCAGCATCTGACTGGTAGGGTGGCTCCTCGGGATCCTCCTCCTCGTCCTCGAGAACTGCTCGAGTGGCTCCTCCTCCTCGTCAACTAACTCCTCCTCATCATCCTCCTCCTCACAATCCATCTCCTCCACGAAGTCATCATCGTCACTGAGGAAAGCGTTGTTCTCCTTGCGGAGATCCTCGCCCTCCTCCTCCATCTCGTCAGTATGGTGCTCTAGATCCTCAATCAGCTGGTCCTGCTCTGCCACCTTCTTGCGGAGCTTCACGATAGTCCTCCTCAGCTGGGCCCTCTTCCTGAGAAGAGCGACCTTCTCCTCCATCAGCTTCTCCTCGTTCTCGCGAAGCTCAACAAGCGACTCGCGGTCAAAGTGAAGCTGAATCCTAGTGCGCATCAGATCATCCTGAGTGCACTGAAGTAAGAGCTCCATGTCCATGATGTAGCTCCCAAACATCGGGTGGCAAGGGTAGGAGTAGGGTGTCCGTCGCAGTTGCGCCTCCCGTAGAACCGGAAACGGGAGTCTGCCAACTCCGCCTTGTGCTCCTCACAAAGTCGGGCTAGCATCCTCTGTGTGGCAGTACAGAGACCGTCAACCCAGGTGGCCTTGGTGGTGAAGATGATCGTCCTGGAACTGGGAGACTTGATGTTCCTGCGAACTGACGACTGATGAGCCAGCTCAGCCTTCCGACACCGTGAACGTCAATCTGAGCTCCCTCAAACTCTGGAGCGGGGCGACCTAACAGCTTGCTCAACTCGAACAAGTCCCTCTCAAACGTCAGCTTGCTGTCCTTCTCAAGCTGAACGAACTCGGTCCAATGGAGTGCCATCTACAATTTTTAAGCAAAATTTTAAGTTAGTGAGTGACAGTGTATCAAAATTTTAAATGTAGTGAGGCAACAAGTGAGTCAAATTTTAAGCTTAATGAGAGTGTGCAAAATTTTAAGGATACAAGGAAAATGTAATATTTAATGAGAGTAAAATTTTGCATAAGTAAGAGGATTGGAGATAAGCAGTTTTCGAAAATACTTCATTCCTTTCTTTTAGAAATTAATCTTTTTGTAACATTTGTCTAACGACCATGCTAACTAAGGTTTCCTAAAGTCAGGATGGCTCTGATACCAAGTCTGTGGGGACCCCGGACTAGCTGTCCGAAATACCCGATTATGCTTAACACAACGATCCCGTGATCAGTCTGTCGTTGCACATAATCCGAATTGGATACCAAAGTTTACATCCATTACAATACCGAATTAAAAGTCTTACATAAATGGTCATTTAGACCAAGTCTTACATAGGTGCCTTCATGGGCCAAACCAAAATATCAGCGGAAGCTACGGCGTAGTAGACATCATATTCTAACGATGACAACCCGACAGGCAGCTGACTTGTGGAGATCCTTAGTTCGCGTAGAAGTCGCCATACTCCTGCTCGGCGTAGTGCTCCTCCTCGTAGTCTGGCTAGGACAATAGCCAGGGACGAAACCAATATGAGTACATTTGAATGTACTCGCAAACTACCCCAACATGAGTATGCACTAGTTTTATTTTAATTTCAACTTTTATTTATTTAAAACATCTCTATATCTTTATTGAAAAAGGTAAGAAGAGTTTTATAACTATCTTTAAAGAAGTCACCATCTATTTGTTTCTCCAAAACTCCTCCTTTTTCTGACCATGGCTCACCATGGTCCATTTATTTCAACAACTCATACCACTCCATTTGGTATAGCTGTGTAACACCATCTCCATTTCAGTTTCTTTTAAACTTAAAAGCTTTTCCAAAAACTTGCACATGGTCTAGGACAGCCTCCCAACTGTCCATATCCGAGGACTCGGCTATTCGAATAGTTTTACACTCTGCAGAGTAGCACGCTTTTCCCACATCCATCCGGCAGCTCATCGTGTCGCCACGTCTCGCCATACAGGTGTATGCGAAGTAAGCCGCCGACCATAGCCTGTCCTTTGCTCATGCTAGTATAGGACCCTACCGCTACGAAATTATCATCCTTTCCATCGACACCCAGTCCAGATTCCCCGTCGGGAAACCTAAGTGTGAGGACTCGTAGTTCTGCCCGGCGAGCGAACCCTTCAATCCCCCATCCTCAGATGCCAGGACCCAGGTCAGGGGGTAGGTCGCCATGACCATCCCCTCATGGAACGAGGTCATCCTCGTTGTTGAGGCATCCCATACTAATATGAGCAAATTATATGACTACGCCCTTTTCCCATATGTGGTAAATGTGGTCGCACAGGGTATCGGTTGGTTGTCATAGTACTAGGACACACTGTGCATTTTTCATAAACATCACCATTTCCACTTCTCCATTCCAACACCGACATCTCGGCATTCCATAATCACACAAGTATTTCCAAAGGAGTTTTGAATAAACCATGTTTATTTTTCCCAACCTATAATTTTTTATAAGCTATCTTATATTTCTACATAGGGTGGCAAAATAATATCCATATAAATGGATGGTGTTACACAGCTATACCAAATGGAGTGGTATGAGTTGTTGAAATAAATGGACCATGGTGAGCCATGGTCAGAAAAAGGAGGAGTTTTGAATAAACCATGTTTATTTTTCCCAACCCATAATTTTTTATTAGCTATCTTATATTTCTACATAGGGTGGCAAAATAATATCCATATACTTTTTGAAAAGGTTTTGTAAATCTTTGCTTTAAAAGTAAGACATGTTATCAAAGTAGATGCATATATTTGGGGTGCAAGCTCAGAGAGTAGCTTGCCTTGCTCGGCAAAGTGACCTTGGTCTTGATCTTCAGATTCAACAGTCATGTCTCTTGTTTGTCTAGCTTAGAACCTCTCAAGGTATATGATGCTCTTGAAGATATGGATTGGGTTGCGGCTATGCATGAAGAGTTGAACAACTTTGAGCGCAACAAAGTATGGTCATTAGTTGAAAAACCCAAAGACACATGCCATAATGTCATTGGAACCAAGTGGATATTTAAGAACAAGCAAGACTCACATGGTCAAGTCATCCGCAACAAAGCAAGATTGGTTGCACAAGGCTTCACCCAAATCGAAGGAGTCGACTACGGTGAAACCTATGCCCCCGTTGCTAGACTTGAATCCATTCGCTTACTAATTGCTTATGCATCTACTCATAATATTGTCTTATATCAAATGGATGTTAAAAGTGCTTTCTTAAATGGTCCACTAAATGAGTTGGTGTATCTTAAACAACCTCCGGGTTTCGAAGACCCTAATTTTCCTAACCACGTCTACTTACTACATAAGGCTCTTTATGGGCTCAAGCAAGCTCCACGTGCTTGGTATGATCATCTCAAGGAGTTCTTAGTAGACCGTGGCTTTGAAATCGGGGTAATAGATCCCACTCTTTTTACAAAAAGGGTAAATGGAGACTTTTTCGTATGCCAAATATATGTTGATGATATTATCTTTGGTTCCACTAACCGTGAATTTAGTGATCAATTTGGCAAGCTAATGACCAGGGAATTTGAGATGTCCATGATGGGAAAGTTGAATTATTTTCTTGGCTTTGAAATCCACCAATTTCGAGAAGGAACATTCTTATGTCAAGCCAAGTATATTAAGGACATGCTCAAGAAATTTGACATGAACAATGCCAAGCCATATAAGTTTCCCATGGACTCCAAGGCGGATCTTCACTTAGATCCGGATGGTAAGGAAGTTGATCAAAAGCTTTATCGTTCTATGATTGGATCTTTGCTATACCTTTGTGCATCTAGACCGGATATTATGTTTAGTGTGGGTATGTGTGCAAGATTCCAATCAAGTCCTAGGGAAAGTCATGAAACCGCGGTTAAAAGGATTCTAAGATACTTGATGGATACTCCTAACTTTGGTCTTTGGTATCCCCATGGCACAAGCTTTGATCTTGTAGGTTATTCGGATGCGGATTGGGCGAGTTGCAAAATGGATAGAAAATCAACTTCGGGTACTTGCCAATTCCTTGGTAGGTCCCTTGTGATTTGGTCTTCTAAGAAGCAAAATTGTGTGGCCTCGTCCTAAACCGAAGCCGAATACATTGCCGCCGGAAGTTGTTGTGCACAACTATTATGGATGAGGCAAACTTTAAAGGATTATGGTGTCATTTGTGACAAAGTGTCTCTTTTATGTGATAATGAAAGTGCCATCAAAATTGCTCACAATCCGGTTCTTCATGGGAATACCAAGCATATTGAGATCCGGTATCATTTTATTCGAGATCATGTTGAGAAGGGTGATATTGCAATCAAATATGTCAACACCAAGCTTCAACTCGCCGATATGTTCACAAAGCCTCTTGGTGAAGCAAGATTCAAGGAGTTGAGAGGAGAACTTAATGTGGTGGACATAAGCAATTGGATTTAGTGGACTTCTTACATACCTACCCATATTAGACGATATTCATTTGGTTTGGATGTAGGCATGGACATAGGGGGAGTGCGGTCCTAATCCATTGGACTATCTCTCCCCCCATTATGCCGATAGTAAGAACTCGTTTTGTCTCTATATTTTCATTTCATGAATTGTGAGCTTAAATGACGAGTAGTGGCCGTGAACCCAAGATACATCTTCGCGGTGTCACACCACAAACTCATACATGGTGGCCTAGGCCACCGCCCTCTTCTTTATGAAGAGTTGGTTCTTTTTGGGTCTTAATTGAAAATCATTTGGAATTTTTGGTCTTTATGTTGGTTTTATGGAAAACACACCCAACTTGGCATTTCCTTGTTCGATTCTTGCAAGCTTGAGTGTGAAGTACCAATGTCAGTTTGGCAATCCTGTCCCAAGCCTATCCTACCTAAAAACATTCTATCTTATGCACACAAGTCTTGTTTTGCAACTGAGGAGAACGGGTTCAGCAGGCCATAATTTTTCTGTTTCACAGAATTTCCGAGAATCGGAATATCCGATGCCTGACTTGATCGGATTATCCGACCGTCGGATTATCCGGTCAAAGTCAGACTCGGATTATCCGATTTTGCGGTTTGTCTCTATTTCCGGAGAGCGTCGGGGTGAAGGGCTCATACGAGCGTTTCTTCCACCCCGACACTCTCTCTCCACCCCACTGCCGCCTGCCGTCCCCACGCCGTCTTCGGCGACTCCCTCCATCAATCCTTGTGGTTTTCGGCCGGATCTGGTGCTCCTCCTACCTGGGAACTCCTTCCTCCAAGCAGTTTCCTCAATGGAAGAGGGTAAATCTCTCATTTTTAAATCTTGGGTGTTCTTCATCTAGATTCGTAAATTGGAGTTTTATTGATGCTTTGCTTGAGTAGAGTCTCCCTTGATCATTCCCTGCACACTAGGAGCACTAGGGTAGCATCATTTTGTGTCGATCTGCTTTTAGACCTAGGATTCGAATCAAACTGTTCTGAAAATCCCAATCGGATTATCCGATTCTGTATGAACCAGATTATCCGATTCCGACAGTTAAGTTCAGAATTATTTTGATTTGCCTAGGCCTAAGTATTATCAACCTGTGGATGCTCTCCTATTGTACTTAGTGTCATTCCTTGCTCTGTGACTTGTGTGTACTCATCTATGCTATCCATCTATTGATCTATCTCACAGGTGGTTCGAGTAGTCCTCCGAAGAAGTTTGCTAGAAAAGAAAAACTGCCAGCCAAGAAGAAGCAAGTTGCCTCTAGGCCTCCGAGAAGGGCAAGGAAACTCGCCCCAACTACTTGACCATGCCAAGCGTTGACTATGCCCGAGTTCGTCAGTCCAACTGGTATAGGACTGTGCCCAGAGATGAAGAGATTGAAGATACAAACTTCTGGTGCATGGAGCAGCTCTATATTCACAAGGACATCTATCTGCATTATCACCACCCTATTCGCCCGATGCAGCCCTACAAAATGCGAGATATCAAGGCCAAGGCCAGTTATGCTCAAGCTGCAGATGTGATTGAACAGATGGGCATGGTTTCTCATTGAAAAGCAATGTCCCTACAATGTGCCACTTATTCTGCAGTTTTCTCCACCTTGGTGATCGAGAGTGACCATCAAAAGACCATGAAATGGATGTCGGGTAGCACTCAGTGCACATCCTCCTTTGCTCGGATGGCTTCTCTCCTTGGCTACTCTTACCGCAGCAACCTTCCTCCTAGTGGTTACCGTATGCACTCTGTTGAGAAGCCAAATAAAAACATATTGAAGGACATGTATGGGGCTGGTGGAATTATTGGCCAAAAACAGGGCCTCCTGCCCCTCTATGACCAGCTTGTGATCATCTTCCGCTCAACTATTGCTCCCAGCGGAGGTAACAATGACAATATAGTCGATCCCCTTGCCAATCTGCTTTGCCTTGCTAAAAATATTGTTGAGAATGAAGACCCTGCCGCTGATTTTAAAGTGGATGTGATGCATTTCATCTTTCGTGAGTTGTATGACTCTATGGTCAGTGGGCTCACTATTCCTTATGCTCCTTACATCATGATGCTCATCAAGGACACTATGAAGAACCACAACTTCAACAAGTATGCTATGCAGCCCCATTCGTACAAGAGGGTCTATCAGAAGAGGAAAGAGGTCATTCCATCTCCTGCTGCTGCAGCTCCTGCCCGAGGTTCCTTCATGGGTGATGCACGTCGTGGCGCCACCCGTCAGTCTCCGGTTCCTTCCTTTGCTCCGCCCAAGAATCTGAACTGGTTCCAGCGGAACATCCTGTGCATGAATGCGGACATCCGGAGGGGACAGTATGACACTTATCTTAGGCAGGAGAACATTCTCAAGCACCTTCCTCGCCTCACAGATGACCCCCCAGAGTCTGCTCCTCTCTCTTATGATAAGTGGAACGAGGGCTCTCAGTTTCCATGGGCTCAGCTTGAGTCTCATCTTCTAGAGACAGCTTCTGCTGGCCCTTCCCGACCATCCTACACTCGTGCCCGTAATTATGAGTCTTCAGAAGAGGATGATGCTGAGTTTGAGGACAATGATGATGATGATGCTGATGGCGGTGACAATGTTGATGATGACGATGCCTCTGAGTCGGAGTGATCTACTTGGGTCGTAGCATCGCTCTTTTCCCTTTTTGGCGTTTCGATGCCAAAGGGGGAGAAGTAGTTCTATTAGGTCTCCGCGTGGGATTTGCATGGGTTTCGGGCACAAGCATATGCTTTTACCATTCTTGTTGCGCTTGTGTCCATTTATGTCGAACTTATTCGTGTTGTGTTTTCATGTGGAACTTATGTGTGTGAACCTTTGTGCTTAAGTTATGAGACATATGGATTTCTTATATGGTTATGAGTTGTATACTTGTGCTATGGTTTATCTCTACTCTATTGTGCACAAGGTATAGTCCTCTCTCAAAGCTCAACCTATTTTGACATGTCTCCCATGAAATTTCCTATCTAGTTTCCTTACTATTTGGAGGTGCCCTCTTCCTATATGTGTTGCATTTGTATTCCAATGCAATTTAATTATATGCACACATTCAGGGGGAGCTTCTCATGTCTTAAACTCGGGAATCTAGATAATATATAATTATGCTTTCCTTGCAAATCCTAGTGTTGTCATCTAACACCAAAAAGGGGGAGATTGAAAGGACATTTCTTAATCCCTTGTGTTTTGTGTGTTAGGCAACAACACTAGTGATGATTTAACATGTGAATCAAGTGATGCAGGTTTTAGGTGATTAAAACATCTTTGCATCAAATCCAAAAAGGGAGTTGAAAAGAGCCTGCATTGTTGCTGAAGGGAATCGGATTATCCGATCAAGGATGTATCGGATTATCCGATTTGCAAGGACTGCTCGAATTCGGCTAAGGACCTTAAAACAACCAGTTTTCTGGCCCACTGGAGCTATCCGGATTATCCGATGTTGGAAGATTCGGATTATCTGATTTGCAAAGTCCGCTGGAATTCTGCTAAGGACTAGAAGCAACCGCACACTGAAGTTATCCGGAATATCCGATTTGGGAAGATTCGGATTATCCGATCGTCAGGAATTGCTCGAATTCTGCTAAGTACTACAAGCAACCGCACACTGAGGTTCTCCGGAATATCCGATTATTGTCTGCCCGGATTATCCGATGGAATCGGATTATCTGATGCTGACTTGGATCGGATTATCCGATTAACCTGTCTGCAATGGCTAGAATCTGGGAGCACTATATAAAGGCCTTCTTCTACCTTGGACTGGGTACCACGACCAGAACTGAATCCCCACCATTGTTGAAAGCTTCAACTCACTAGATCTCTCTCCCTACCCACTCAAACACCTTGTCCTTCTAGGACTTGGGAGAGTTGACCTAGATCTACACTTCCACCCAAGCGATTTGATTTTCCCCTCCGTTCTTGAGAGGGCTTGAAGCTTGTAAGTTCGTTGATACATTGGATTGTCGTTGGTCGTTCTTGTGGCTTTGGGATCTGCGGGGACTAGCCGGGAGCCTCCAATTAAGTTGTGGAGTCGTGCCCCGGCCTTGTGATTCTTGTGGCTTTGGGAGCCGTGGGAATTTGGTGAGAGCCTCCAATTCGGTTGTGGAGTGTGCCTCATCCTTGTAAAGGTTTGTTGCCGACCTCGAGGGCATCATATAGTGACTCGTGGAACTCCTCATTGGAGGATAACACGAGGGAGATACGGTGTGCCATATCAAGGCTATTCGGGGCTCACTTGTGACCCCGCACCGCTCCAACGAAGACGTAGCTTCCATTGGGAAGTGAACTTCGGGAATCATCTCCGAGTCACCGTGTGGTTATCTCTTAACCTTCCTTTACTTGTATTGCTAGATTATCTTGTGTAGAATATCTTGCTAGCTTGTTTATTGCTCATCATATAGGATTGTTCACCTAGTTGCATATCTAGAGAACTTATATTTGGGCAATTCCCAAATTTGTATTAAAATAAAATAAAATTTGTAGTTGCCTATTCACCCCCCACTCTAGTCAACCTACTCGATCCTTTCACCAATATTCGGCCATTCATAGCACTAACGAACTAAATCCCATCTTCCTAAGCTCCGCTCGAACGGGCTCCATAATCTGTCTTGAATGGACTGGCAGCCCATGCTCTCAGAGAACGGAGTTAGCTGAACGTTTATCAATCTATCACCTCGATCAGGAGAGTGAAAAACGCTCGGGGCGGAGCTGGGCGAGAGAATCACAAGGAGCGGTGAGTTGTCGAACATGCCCTAGCTGAGAATGATAGGGAAAACAAAGTGCAATGGAGGCGCGTGATGCGAGGGTTTCATCCGTGTTATTGCTCATTGGAGTGACCAGGGCCGGTCCAATAAAAATCTAGGCTCAGGGCCAATGAAACTGAATATGATTTACACTAAACTTTATACTTCTCTTGGTCTTATTTTAGCATGTTATCGTATTACAGGTATAATTTTATATTTCCGCATACCACATATTTACTAAATATTAGTTGGTGTGTTTTTTGTTGGTAGTAAATTCATCGAAATATACTAAGCAATATTTTTTAACAATGTTTGTTCCAAAACTATGTTTTGTGCAATGCATAATCTATAAAAATTATAAATACTTTTGGTAACATCTGTAAAGAGTACGATCTAACAAATGTCTTAGTAGCAATTTCTAGTGTATGATCATTTATGTATGTTTATAGAAAGTTGTAGAGTATGAACTGAACTGATGACACTACTTTTTCAAGGTTTAAATTGTCTAGCAAGACAAAATTTAACAAAGTGTGCATACTTTGTACACAGGGGCGGCGTTAGTAGGGGGTCGAGGAGGGTCGACCGACCCGGCTCAGATCAAGCGGAAAAAAACCGGTGCCAGAGAAAACTCACCTCGAGTCGTCCACTCGTCCCCAACCCCGACCCTGCCCTGTGCGCTGCGTAATATGCGCCCCTGCCTATTCTCCTCTCTCCTTTGCCTGCCCGGCTTGATCCAGCCGCGTCGCCACCCCTGCCTGTCCAGCCCGCGTCTTCCCCCCGCCGGCCACCTCCACGTCCCGCCAGGCCGTCGCCCCCACCGGCCACCACCACGCCCCGACCGGCCAACGCCCCATCTCACGCCTCATCTCCCGGTGGCCGGCGCCCCATCTCAGTCCCATCTACAGCAGCGCGCCCCGCTTTGATGGACGCTGACGAAGAGGCCGAATTGGCCAAATGGATACGGATACAGGACGAGGAGGACAAAGCCACAACAGCGCTGGCTCTAGCTCAAGAAGAAGAAGAGGCAGCAACCTCCAGAAACCTCAAGAGGGCACGCCACGAGCAGGTTAATTTCCCGTTTGGATTTCAGATTTCATTTTTAATTTTGATGTCTACTTGTCTAGTGACCAGTAGTGTGTAGGAGATTTGATTTCGATTTCAATGTTGTAGGACACTCAACAAGCAAATGTTGCTGAAATATTATTGCTTGCTGCTACTAACTTTTGCGGTGGAAGAAATATTATTGTACCGAACATGGATGATAACATTCCAGCTAGGGGTTATTCAAGGATCTCATGCAAGATGGTTACTTGCTACCTTCATTACAAGGTACAACTCTTTAATGAGGTGCTTGATAGAAACATAAGTGAGATGAATCATAGATGTTCTGAAACTGCATGCCTTGATCCTAGAGACTCATTTAGCAGCTTTGATAATGATAAGCTAGTTGAGTTGGCAACTATGTACTCTGTTGATTTCCCTTCACATGATTGTTCTCTCTTGGTTGACGAACTGGACATATATATTGATGTGATGAAGAGAAGTCCTGAATTCATGCCTTGTGATAGTCTGAGTGGTCTTGCTCTCAAGTTGGTTCAGAAGAGACAACATTTGACCTTTCCATTTGTCTATCGCCTTATTACACTTGCGTTGATATTACCTGTGGCAACAACATCAGTTGACAGAGTTTTCTCGGCCATGAATATTATAAAGTCAGATCTTCGAAACATGATAGGGGATGCTTGGCTCAATGTTTTGATGATTTGCTATGTTGAGAACGAGATATTTGCAAAAAATGATGACAAGAAGATTATGCTACGTTTCCATTCCTACAGTGAACGTAGAGGTCATCTTCCTCGACAGTTTCATCTTGCCAACATGGATTCAACTTAATGATGATACTATCTTATCAAAATGTAGCACTATTTTGCATGTAATTTTCTTGTTCTGTGTAGTCAGTTTGTACTTGTGCTTGATGATATATGAAACTGAATCTGTTTGGACCTTTCTTGTGTTGAATACACTTCCTTTTCTGCCAAAAAAAAATTTAGAGCTTATTTGTTCGACCCGACTCAGTTCAATTCCTGGCTCCGCCACTGTTTGTACATGATATTGAAACAACATTGTTTAGAGTGACCACCAATAAAAATAGTGTGGATTCTAGTAGGTTTGCGTAAGTAAATTTTGTTATTTGAAATGCTTATGCAATATGCACGCATGTTATCATCTGGTGCACACAAGTTCCCCGCTAGTTTATGAATACAAGTTTATTGAACGTAAGTAAACATGAATATCTAGTTACGTATATTTCCGTAAACCTGCAGGATTCACCGGTAGGAGAATACATGGTAACTGGACTTTTTATCGCCGGTCACATTGATTTGTTCTTACGCCCCAAGGCCCCGTGGTGTGTATTTGTTTCCGCAAATGTAATAAGTGCATGATTTTTCACTATGTTTAATTCATGTATTTGACCACTAATAATACAAAGTGTATGGATCGAGATTTCATAAATGACATTGTTGCATTTTGTCTCGTGGAGTACTTTTTTCATATGTGTCTATACTATTTTTTATACATATTATAACTTATAAGTCATATCATAATCGTTGACCAGATAAAGTCATTCATGATTTAAAAATTTACAGAGGAGTAACGAATAATAGCACCGATTACTATATAATTAAGATTTTGTCCCCTTCTCTTCTCGGAGCCCCGGGCGGTTGCATCTCTTGCTCGGCCTGTGGGCCCTGAAAGTTTTTGTTTAAGACCCAAGGTACCATGTACCCAACATAAGTCGTGGAATGTAGAAGATCAAGCTTCATCCTGGGTATCTTAAGTCTCATGAACCGCTTGCTTTTCCGAATTATGACGCTTAGACCGCAAATAATTAACTGAAGACAGTGGAATAAATTGATGAATCTTAAGTCTCATGAACGGCTTGCTTTTCCGAATTATGACGCTTAGACCGCAAATAATTAACTGAAGACAGTGGAATAAATTGATGCCGGGCCCTAAAGAGAGCTAGAAAAAATAGATAACAGAAATTATGACCTGGTGATGATGTGGAGGATTGGATGATGTGGCATCATAGGATTGCTTAGCGATGTTTGATGAGGTGGATACCTTGCATGTTGAGAGAAATATTTTTAGTGGGGTTCTCCTATTTAGATATAGAAGATAAAGCCACAAGTTTCACTAGTTTAGACGGCGTTAATACATCAGCTGGGCACTACAACTTAGCCTGGAAGGAGCATGAAGAGACTGATGGGAGTTTTTCTTGAGACCGACAAATTAGTAAATCAGGAAAAGTTAAATATTGTGCTTAACCGAATTGCCTTTTGAACCCTCTTTGCAGCTTTCTTTTTATGTTCACATCACATTGAAGAATAATGCAATTTTAGCTAACATGGAGTACTTTTTCTCAGCTTAACTCAACCCATTTGTTTTCAGTGTTCCATACAATGATACAAAGTCAAGAACAATGTCTGGTATGCCCCTCTTCGTATTGGATCCTAAACTTAACTAACCAAGTTTACTAACCGCGGAAGGAAGCTCGTGGAAAATGCGTATAAATCAAAGTGAGAAGGAAAAAGTCCATTTTAAACCCTAAACTCGTAGAGGTCGGGCGGTTTGAACTTTGAACCCTGAAGTCGAAATCCCTGTTGTTTATACTCTGAACTTGGCAATTCCGGCCTAAAATGAACCTTGGACATGTTTGTTATAGAAAAAAAATAAAATTAAAATTACTACTGTCCTTGACAACATTGGCCCACATGTCATATCCGTCTTCTTCACCAATTCAGTTTTTTTTGCTTTGGAGGCTGGCCGCCGCAACGTTACCGCGTGCCGCTGACCTCCGACAGCTCCTCTGTTCCTCCTTCCCCGTCGACCTCCAGCAGCTGACTAGACCAGCGCCGCCCCGCAAACAGGTCGCTTCCACTTCGCGTGCGACCATCACCGGCCGGTAAGCGCGCGCCCGCGCCCTCTTGCTCCCGGTCTTCCTCGCCCTCGAAGTGCTCCGACGAGCACAACGTTGGCTGCCATCCTCGTAGCGCTCGCTGGCCACCGAGAAGGCTGCCCTCCTCGCATCGCTCGCTGGCCACCGAGATGGACGACAGTGGCAGTGTACGGCGGCGGCGACGCAAAACACCCTCAAAGGGAGTTGGGGACGGGGGATTCGGGGGTATCGGGAGTTCCGGCCTGCCTGCCCTAGGGACACGCTCCACCGCCCACTTGGTCGCCCTGCAGAGGTCGCCGCGGGTGGAGACGTGGACTCCCGAGCAGCACGGGAGGGGCAGGACCGGTGGCGCAGCCCATCGGAGCGCGACAGCGACGCGGTTTCGGTTGCCGCCGATGAGCGTGAGGGTGCGGAGCGCGACGGTGACGCGGTGCCGGCTGCCGCCGGCGAGCACGAGGGGGCGGATCGGGAGGCGATGGGGCATGAAGATTGGGGAAGAAGATTCTTAAAAGTATGGTCCACATGTCAGTGAGATAGTCCGCAATCCCGATCGGGATGTCACATTCCCGGTGTACCAAACATGTACAGGGTTCGATTTATACTGGGATTTAGAGCATCTCCACCGGGGGCCTCCAAGTGACCCCCAAAGGCCCAATGGGGGTCCAGACGCCAAAAACCGCCACCAGCGGCACCCTCCAAAGGTTCGCCCCGAGCAAATTCGTGTCCGGCACCCCCGAGAAATGGAGGCCCTCTCGGGGGTGCCGGACATGGGGCGAACATGCCCTCCGACAGGGGTGGCCCGCCCGTCATACGCACAGCCCCGGCGTGACCTGAATCATTCGCTCCCCACACCCTCCTTCTTTTTCCTCTCGCCGGCGATTCGCACCATCGCCGCCACTCTCGTCGCCGCCTGCTTGATTCGCACCTCGGGGACCTAGCCGCAGCGCTAACGCAGACCCGCCTGCCGCCGCTCCCCGCCGGTCTGCGACCTGTCTAGCGCCGGCGTAGCTAGTTTCCGGCCGGGTACGCCTCTTCTTTCCTCCCGTCCCGCCCGCAACCTGTTCGACCATTGGTTGATAGGCTGATTTTATTGATTCGTCATTCTTGGCATTGTTTCGTCAAGTAGGAAATGGACAGCGACGACGAGATCATGTTTTTTCGAAATGATGGCGGAGGATGCCGCCCTTGCGGCCGACGACGAGGAGAATGAGATGGTCATGGCCGCACTTCTAGATGCCGCAGTCGAGGTAGACGCGGCGCCGAAGTTTGGAGGATCATCGAAGGGGCGGAGGGCCAACAAGGAACGCAACCGAGCAACTGGGCACATGCTCTTGTACCAAGACTACTTTGCCGAGAATCCGACGAACTTGCCTCATGAATTTCGCCGGCGCTTTAGGATGGGCAGGGAATTGTTCAGGACAATCGTGCATGGCGTTCGGGAATACGACGACTACTTTGAGCTGAAGAGAGACTGCACCGGCCTTCTTGGGTTTTCATCTCTTCAGAAATGCACGACGGCCATACGGTGCCTTGCTTACGGGCTTCCCGCCGATGCGTTGAATGATTATCTCCGCGTGTTTGAGTCCACCGCTGTCGAAGCCACCTACAGATTCTGTAAGGCATTTGTGAAGATATTCGAAGGCGAATATCTGAGGATACCAAATGAGGCAGACACGGCTCGTCTCTTGGCACAAGGCGAAGTAAGAGGATTTCCAGGGATGCTTGGAAGTATCGATTGCATCCATTAGAACTGGAAGAACTGCCCGTTCTCTTGGCAAGGGATGTACAAGTCAGGGCATCACGGAAAGTGCAGTGTTATACTTGAGTCCGTGGCAGATTCGTTTGATATGTCATGGTTTAAACTTGAATTCGTATTTAAACTTTGTATTTCGAATTTGAACTTGTGTTGTAATATTTATTATATTTTCTATCTTCAATTCGTATTGAAATGCTAAACCACCGCCGATATGTTGATGATTTGTTTTTTTTTTGAAATTGGCCTTTGACGTGCTTGTTTGCGGCGCACCCCTCAATTGGCCGGACACATGTCCGGCACCCCCAATAGGCCTCAATTGGGAGATGCCGGACACGAATTTGGAGACCCCGGTGGAGATGCTCTTACAAGTTCAGGTACGAACGACAGGGATTTGAACTTCGGTTTGATCCGCCCAACCTATATGAGTTTAAGGTTTAAAATGGATTTTTTCTAAGTGAGAATGCCCGAAGACCTCAACTACCGAGGGACTCCGTGGTGGTGCCGCGTAGCGATTGGCAGCACATGGGAAGCGAGAAAAGCAAATGATGGTCTCTCCTGTCATCTCAATCCAAGCTAGTACACGCATGCATACGGAGACGGTACGACTAGTCCCTTCTCCAATACTCCTACTACGTCTTGCTTGACTCGACTGTTGCATTGCATTCCTCGGCGGTCTCGGCGGGTTTTCAGACAGCTGCGTCTGCACCGGAATATAACAGTAATAAAATCGTTAATGATTGATCGGATCGACGGATGGATGGACGGCCGCGACAGGTTGGTAAAATGACCTCAGCCTCCTCCTCTGCTTTGCTTGCTGAGCTCCCCTTCCTTTTCAGCAGAGACATCAGCCAGCGTCAACCACCACCACCAGGCTCGTCATCCTCATCCACCGATCGCGAGGAGAGACCACATCTCATCCGTCCTTTCTTTTTAATTGCGAGGTGACGATGATTTGACCGGGAATTGGAGAACTTTGCACGCCAATCTATTATGTTAAATCAAATTTCTCTCAAGTTATTACGAGGTGGCTAAATGCTCTCAAAGTCAAAATCGAAAGAGAATCAGAACACTTATACTGTATATGGATAGATCCATGTTGATTGGGTTTGTAGATTTCCTTAGCGCTTTCTTAGATGGAGTAACTTGCACGTATGGATCTTTGTTGTCATAGTATTAAACTTTCAACTAGGAACATGAGGTGGTCGATCCATCGTCTTAGTCTTACTAGTAGTTCCTTACTGTACCTTCGTACAAAACAGGCACCAACTTAATTAAGGACACCAATTACCAACGTTGTCAATGATGTCCCGTCGTCACGAGGATCCAGGCAATTTCCAAGCATCGCGTTCAAGCAAACAAGCAACAGCTTGTAGCGACACATCAGTATCTTGAGACCTCGACCGCCTAGCTATCATTTCCTTTTTTTTGAATTTTTCCCACGTATATTCAAACGAAACCACATACAGCGTACATAGTAGAAATACACGTACAGAATACGTAGAGGAAAAAGGACCAAGGATCGAAGACCACGCCCTCGCCGGCGTCGGAGTCGAAGACGACCATCTGCCGCCTCGCCGCAGTCAGGGAGATCTTTTCCCTATAGAAGACGCTGCCGTGCCCCTCCGCCGCGCCGCGCCGGAGTTGAAGACGATGAACGACCGGGGCAGCGCCCCCGGACCCAACCATTCCTCTTTGCCGCAGCCGCCGTCTCCTGATAATAAGCATAATGGTAAAGAACAGAAGACACGTGGAGGATACGGTCATACGGAGTTGCTATCGTGTGTGCTGACGTGTGACAGAAGGTGGAACAGCAGCTTTGGGTACGTACTCTCCGCGACCATCTGTTCGGCCAGCAGTCTAATAACTCGTAACCAATCTACTAGTATCAAGAGGAATATGTTCTACTAGTATACATTAATTTCACGCAGACGGTTAGAGAGCCTTTTAGTTTTAGAGCAACCCCATGCAACGTGATGAACATAGATACATAACAAATTCCATACTACGGTCTGTTTTTCCTCTCCTCTGCCCCGAGCTCTCAAACAGTAACTTGAGGGTCGACTCCCGCTTTTCGGCGCCGCCCCTCTCCTTCCTTTGCTCCGGCGGGCTCGCTGGCCGTGTGAAGATGGAGTAGCTGGTCGAGCTACCCCTGTATATAGTAGATCTAGGGTTGTAGTTAGGTTGCTGTGGCGCTATGCCTTTTCTTGGCTCTATGCCGTAGTCGTTGAGGGTCGGACGACGGATCTCGGCGGCCAGATCCGCCGCGCCGTGAGCTTCGTCTACCTCCCTGTGCTCCGGTGGTGGCAGTCGGTGGTGCAAGGGTGGCGGAGGAACTCGCGCATCCCTCCTAATAAGGTACACACTGGAATCTTCGAGTGGAGCTGCTCTGGCCAGGCTTGGCTCTGCGAAGTGTTCTTGTTTCTCGCGGTGGTGCTTCCATGGAGGAAGCCAAGTACAGCGGTGATGCAGGCACTGGATTCTCTCAATAAGGCTGGATTTTCTGCTTTCTGCTGCTGCAATCTTCTCTCGAATCTGTCTCCTCCAGCTCGTGGCGGGAGCGTGGAGTTTGATGGCGGATCTGTTAATCAAGTGCGGTGGCTGGAAGCTGGTAGCTTGTTCTTGGTGATGGACGAGACTTTCTCTACTCACAGTGGATGTGCTGGGAGGAAGCAAATCGTCGGGCACGATGTTGATATCAAGCTACCTTGGGGTAGAGATACCGAAGCTTGGTGTACAATCTCGGCGGCTTGCTGCAGCCGGCCGACTCTGATGGCTATCTGGTGGCCAAAATCGCCGGAGTTTCCCGGCATGTGTTCAACCTCCATCCGGAGGCCCTTTGTGGAGTTCGCTATGGTGTTCATCGCTTCCCTGGTGGCAAGTGGTGTAGTCCCCGTTGCCGAGGAAGACGACCATGGCTCGAGCTCTATCTTCTCTGTTCGTGGCGGAGGACCCAATTGCTTTCCTCTTTTTCTTTGTAGGGTCTATTCTGTAAGAGCTAGGGACTTGGTTGTTAATTCTGTTTTTATTCTGGTCCCTGATGTAATTTGTACCCGCCACATTAATTAATGGTATCCAGGCCCTTCTGGGCCGCTCCTTTGTTCAAAAAAAAATTCCATACTACGATCTTCCTAATAGGATATACATCACAAACTATACCACCTCTAGCCTCCTCATCGGACATCACAATAATAACCTTTTAGTTACGTTCGCTGATCCGTTTACTTCAAAATAATTAACAAAATCCGAGGTGAGACTTTATCATTTACCGTAGTCAACAACTTGATAACTATACCTAGTTGTCCGTGTTTCCTGATGTCTAATCCTTTACTTGCGTCTGTATTCCGGTATCCACGTGACTAATAACATAGTCACATACATGCGCAAGCGATGATGGACACGATATAATTAAGGTCCATTGTGTATCTCTCCATCGTCGGAGAAATAAATCCAAATATTGATATATCAAATCCACGAAATACGAGAACATGAGTTTCTTGTTTCCCAAAAATTATAAACCAAAGAAAGAAAGGAGATTTCGTGGGCAATCTTATAAATTATTAATGGACCGTGCTATTAAGGCCACATGCCACAGATTAGTTTTCCATGGGCACGGACATAACATGGTAAGTAAGAGCATCTCTAACCGAGACGTGCCCGCGGAATACATGCGGCCCACGAAAGACGGAGTTAGTCGATAGTGGTAGAGTAGACTTAATTGTAGCTGATCTGAAAGTCAAATTCGAAAGAGAATCAGAACACGTATATATTTATAGATCCACGTTGATAGGGGTGGTAGATTTCCTTGGCGCTTTCTTAGATGGAGTAACTTGCACGTATGGATCTTTGTCATATTAAACTTTCAGTTATAGGAACATGCATGAGGTGGTCGATCGTCTTAGTTCCTTCCTGTACCTTCGTACGAAACAGCACCAACTTAGTTAAGGATACCAACGTTGTCAATGATGTCCCGTCGTCACGAGGATCCAGGCAATTTCCAAGCATCGCGTTCAAGCAACAAGCAACAGTTAGAGAGCCTTTTAGAGCATCTCTCCTTCGATTTTTGTTTTCCATAGGATTACAATTTACATTGCACAAGGACCTATTTGATTCGCATGATAGAAAAAAGCGTAGAATTACAATGTCATGTCCATTTTAATTTACATGATTTCTTATGTAACCAAGTTCGTTTGATTCCATCACTGAAAAAACAAATGATTCTTACTGTGTTAGATTTTCTATAAAACTAGAAGAATACTACGCGCGTTGTGGCGGGAATCTTTTTACAAAATTATTATTTAAATGAAATGTGTATAAAACACAAGAAATATCCAATTGTCAAGATTCAGTTGAACACAATAGTCAAGATACAAAATTTAATTCATTTGAAATTGATGAATATTTGAGGACTAAAATATTATTGACGTGGACAATTATATGGCTGAAAAAACTTGACATGGATAGGTTGCATAAAAACAATTATTAATAATTGTTAGTGGAGATGACATGGACAATTGATTGGCCAAAATAGTGTGTGATGTGGATAGCTTGCATGTTGAGATAGAAAAATAATTAATGCATTTAGTGGGATTTTGCTTTATAAGAAGTATAGATAGGTAGATAGATAGATAGATAGATAGATAGATATGCTCTACATATCTCTTTTTTATTGAGGGAAACTCATAGCCAATCTACTCATATCAAGAGGAATATGCTCTACATTAATTTCACGCATACAGTTAGAGAGCCTTTTAGAGCATCTCTAACCCCCCAATATTCGTGTCAATAGCCACATTCCTCAATTTCGAGCCTCAAAAACATGCAACTCCATGCAACGTGATGAACATAGATACATAACAAAATCCATACTACGATCTTCCTAACACGATTTACATCACAAACTATACTACCTCTAGCCCCCTCATCGGATATCACAATAATAACCTTTTAGTTACGTACGCTAATCCGTTTACTTCAAGATAATTAACAAAATCCGAGGTGAGACTTTATCAATTGCCGTAGTCAACAACTTGATCACTATACCTAGTTGTCCGTGTTTCCTGATGTCTAATCCTTGTGTCTATATTCCGATATCCACATGACTAATAACATAGTCACATACTCACATACATGTGCAAACGATGATGGACATCGTATAACCGATATAGGGTCCATTGTGTATCTCTCCATCGTGGGAGGAACAAATCCAAATCTTGATATATTAGATCCACAAAATACGAGAATAGGGGTTTCTTGTTTCCCAAAAATTATAAACCTAAGAAAGGGGATTTCGTGGGCAATCTCATAAATTATTAAAACAAGGGTGCTAACTCATGGAATGATGTAAATATATGAAATGCTCAAATTACAAAGTTTGTAGATACATTTCTGATGCATCAGCATCGCCAAACTTAATCTATACTCGTCCTTGAGCATAAAGATGATAATAATATGATCTTTGGAGTTTATTATCATAAATACAAAGTTTCATATGATCACAACTAAAATGCATATTGTTCCATCACTAAGTAAAGAGCAGCAAGCAATCATCATATTCAATAACAAATGGTATCATCTTCAATAATGAAAAGAACAAGAAATCATGTACTACCTCCGATCCGAAAAGACTCTCGTAACTAGTACTGGGCAGTTGTACGTGAACATGTATTTTCTCGCGACAGTCAATCCGGATCGGAGGGAGTACTAAATTACTCTGTTATGCACTGTGAAGCAAAGTTGCACTCTCATGTATGTGAAGATGTGCATGGTGTAAACATAAGCAAGGATCGTGAAAAAAAGGAATTTGTTCTTTTCGCGCAAAAAGATTTTTAAAGACTTTGTCTCTCATGTCAACGGTTGATTGGAGTGAGGGGTTTCATTTCCACTGATGCATCCAAAACGTGTCCACTTTTTCCATCACTTTGCTCGGGGTTTGTTCGGAATCTCACCTAACTTGGAATAAAACCGTCGTAGCCTAACGTTTATTTTAGGAAAAATATGTATTTTTCATGCAATAAACGAGGGAAATAAAATAAATAATTAATAATGGCATGGATGTTTTTTGGTTGAAAAGGAGTCCAACGGGCCGACAACTCAAGGTCCTGCTAGAGGCCAGTTGTGGGTTGTCGGTACTGCGCAGAAGGCTGCCCCGTGGCGTGTGTGGCTTAGGCTTGGGTCCGCGGAAGGGCACCTCTCCTCGTGGTGGCATGCGCGACTTCGACTTGGGGACGCGCATGACCGGTGTTCCCAGCGGCTCCGGCTTCTGCATGCGGAGCGCCGACGTGCCCCATGGTGGCGAGCCCTCCATCATGGCGGCTCTGCGGCGGGTTGTGGAGAGTACAGAATCCACCGTGCTACTGGGCATTCCCAAGAACCTCCTCCGCTCTTTGGCGTTGTACCGCGGTGGCGTAAGGGCCGTTGTACTTCCCGATGGTGGCGACAACCTCTTATTTGAAGCGGGCATCCCACCACTCACTTTTGTGGGTGTAGATCCCTCTCCTCCACCACGGTAGCTGGGTCGAGCTCCAGTAGAATGTCACGGGGCGGCGCCACAGGAATGCCCTCCCAAATTCATATGTCATCCTTTTTACAATTGAGTGGTAGGCGGCTTGAGGATATCGAGGTCGCGAGTTCCCTCGCCTTGTCGGCGGTCAGGATATGCTCATTAAAGCGGCTCGAGCCGGAGCCGCATGCCTCGTCGTTATGTGTCATGGCGTCGGAGTGCGTTGAAGGTGAACAATGTGAACGAGAAGGAATGACATGGAGTGGCGCAAAAGGAATGGCCAACGCAGCGCACCGGGAAGGGGTAGATAAAGGGGCCGATGGGGAGGTTGGTGGGGGGACCCAATGGCGCCGGTCTAATGTCATGGACGCGCTGGTTTAATGACGGTGATGTGTGGCTGCCGGAGAAACCAAGGTGGGTGGTCTCCGTTAAACAACGATGACCGGCTTCTGCGTCGATGACAGGTTGAACTCATCACTTAGAGTCTTACGTGGCAGGCGTGTCCGGCACCCCGAGCCGAACTCCGAAGACTGGGGACGGATAAGGGTTTTCAAACCGTCCAGACCTATGGTGACACCGCTAGCACCATTTCCGTTTCCGGACCCCATTGGCCCAGTGAGGAGGGCTATGGGAGTGCGTGGAGGAGATGCTCTAACCCGTGAACCGTTTCTTTTGTGGGTCACCATTTAGCCCTGACATGTCTTATAATAGGAACCAAAGCAAGGTCGGGAGAAGGTTGTACTTGAATAACTTATCTCGTGGGCAGGCCGCGCAGGTTACAAGACTAGCGGCAGCGATCAAAGCCCCCTGCACGCAAACGCAAGCGTGATTTCGATGCCGCAGCGCAGGCCTCGGATTCCCAATAGAATAGCGCGACTCGCTCGCCATCACATCAACTACACACGCCGGTTCGGCAGGCGAACGGCCGGCAGATGATTAGAATACCAAAAGGAGCATGTGATTAGTGGCGGGGCGCCCTGCCAAAGCCAGCCCACCATTGCTTCACAAGGAGGAGTTGCTATTTGCGACAGAGGCTGCAGTCTCTCTCTCGATTCTTGGACGGAGAGAGCATCATTAGCTAGCTGGTAAGGAATGGTTAAGCACCCTAATTTTTAGAGGCTGTTTATAGGTGTTCGCGCATTTTGTCTCTAGTGTTGCTATATGTACGATCGTTTGCTAGAAAATTCTTCTAGGCATTTTACCCTCGTGAGCCTACCGATCAGAGGCCATTTTTCTTCTTCTGACGAACGCGCACGCCTGCAGGAATTGTTTTTGGGCGATGTCACTAGAGAACAAATGGTTGATTGTTTGTGGTATGGTTTGGCCGATGATGGAGATGGTAGCTGAATTGATTCAAACAGAGATCGATCGTCCTATATCATTTTTACCCTAATCGACTAATAAAAGAAGATACCAATCGACAGTGAAGCGCATTAGAGTCTCATTTCTACTTTCCCTTGCTGAACAGAATTTTAACTCACGCCACCGGCCAGGCAACGGTTTACAGACACGTGAAGCATGACAAATGTAACACAATAAAGGAAGAATGAGAAGTAGAAACGGAGAAGGAAGAAATAGATGGAAAAGCGGCGGCTTAGTGGAGTGGAGAGCAACCCCAGGCATTAAGATAATGGTGCATCTGCAACTAACCTAAGGCAGATCCTACTACGTAGCATAGATCCACAGCAACCTGTACCTCCTCTACTCCCCTAGCCAGGACATTTGATGGACCAAAAGCACGCCTTGATTTCCCAACAGGGATTAAGAAATAAAAAAGATTCTGTTCCTGACACCCTAACCAATCAATTGCTGAGCTAAGAAAAAGCTCAGATGGGGTTATAGAGGCACTGCTACCGCAGACGCTACTCTAGTGAATAAGGATTTTTGATCTTGTGTTAGGCGGGTATGGAATATCCTCCGAAATCTCCATGCCCTCAGTGGCTACCTTTTGAACTTCTATACAAAGAACTCCGACAATACTTAGCGCTCACTAGATCCAGAACATGGTAGCAGAATAAGGAGAAAAGTGGGGGAGAAAGGAAGGAAGAAATTTCAGATGCATAATTTGGGCCTGATCATCATCAAGGAAAGGAAAATCATGAACTAGCTCAATTGGATAGAGAGAAATGATGCGGAGATGATCCACCATCATCAGGGGGCTTTGCATTGCATGCAGATCCATCATCGCCATCCAGCTCAACTCCTTTGAATGGCACATCAAAACAGATGACAGCATTTATATCAGCAGCAAACACAATAGGAGAAGGAGCAGGAGATGAAGGAAACACACAATGCTAGGAGTTATTCTGTGAGACCCAGTTCCAATCATGTGCGCAGGCAAGGACCAGCAAGGAAAACAAGCAGAGCTTTATTCATCTCTGGTCCATACTGATCACTTGATCGGCTACTAGCAATCACCCAAGGAGTAGATAGATCAATGGAATGAAGCACAAAAGAGTGAAAAGAAGAAGAAACAGTAGAGTGTCGATTGATGGATAGAGGCGTGTCAACCAGTGGCGGAGCCAGGAATTGAGACGAGGGGGGCGAACAGTAAAAGGTGTGCCACCGGCGATTTTTTTTTTTGACAACACATGTAATCCCCAATTGTATGGAAGGAACAATGTAAATAAGTCGAAGCCTCACAATATTAAATCTCACAAAATTTAGGCAAAAGCAAGTGTATTCAACACAAAAAAGGTTCAAACATATTCAGTTTCATAACTCATCAAGTACAACTAACAATGACATAAAAGTAACCAAAAAACAATTTAAAAAGTAGTAACATACTAACATGGACTCATGTCACTTGAGTTGAACAATTGGCAGCCACCATATGATATCCCAATATGTAAGAGACACCTACAACATATGACAAAATTGTGAGCACATGTATCAAATTCGGCATACCATGTAGCTAGGAATGATCTCCAATCTCCGGCATCCATCTGTGCTGAAATAGCTTCCCAATCCAGCTCCTCATCTCCGTCCATGTTCTGACGGCAGCGCAGTTCGAGCTGGACCTGGTATTCACGACGGGAAGACGGCAGTGAGGAATCAAGCAGACAGGAAGCAGGAAGGCGGGCGGCGCGGCGGATGCCGGATGGGATTGGGGAATACTGGCCAGGGACGACGAACCTGCGAGGGGCTCCAGGGGCGGCGCGGCCAGGGGCTCCAGGGGCGGCGTGGCCAGGGGCTCCAGGAAGCAGGGAAGGTGGGCGGCGCGGCCAGGGGCGGCCGGCGGCAGCGGCTCCAGGCCTCCAGCCTCCAGGGGCGGCAGCGGCTCCAGGCAGAGGGCGGGCGACGACGGGCGGCCGGCGGCGGATCGAGACGCGGGGCGGAGCGAGTTGGATTGGGGATCGAGCGGATGGATGCGTGCGACCGAGACGTGCTCGCGTGCTCGTTCTGGCTGTCGTATAGATACGTACCGAATACGTATAATGAAAAAATTAGCAAAAGTTGAGGGGGGGGGCGGCCGCCCCACCTCGCCCCCTGCTGGCGCCGCCCCTGGTGTCAACCAAGAACACATGGCATGGCATGGCATGGCCCTATCCCTAGGAAGATAATAATGCGTGTTCAATCACCGGGAATAAATGGCTCAAACGAAAAGAAGGCAACACATGCGACATTACATTCATGTCTGCACATTGAGAAGCCACTAACGTAAAGACCGCTGCCTGGGAAGGATGGGGGAGGGGCCAGGCAGGCAAGCAAGATTCAGGAACTGACCCGCTGAGAGACAGGTGACAGGGGCCTCCGCTGTAAAGAGAGCACCACATCGCATCGCCTTGGCTTGCCTTTTCATGAGCCCCATGTTGTTCTGTTGTTTAATGCTGGAACTGCATCAGCAACGACCATGCTTAGAGTGTGTCTAATGATGTGATGATCCTCTGTCTCTTCTTCAAATCAACCGAAACATCGCATTCTGTGGCTTGTGTTGACTAATCTTAGAGCTCGGTTTGTCCAGGTGGCAGATTTGAGCAAAGTAAATAGGATTTTGTGGATAAGTGCAAAAATCTAGTGACAGTTATCAGATATCTCGAGCTAGAATTGTCTGTGTCCTACCAGCTGTAGACTAGGCCGATCGACTGATTAGTGATTACACATACGAGCAAATCCAAGCTCCACACAACGACACAACTGAGACGGTGTAGCCGACGACCTAGTTTCGTTTTTTTTTTTGATATGGAACACTCGTGTTCCACGGCACTATCGCCAAACGGGTTACAGAAGACGGGAGGTTACTGGACTTCTCCTGCTGCTTAAACCTGCTAGAACTGAAAATATACCAAAATTACTTGTTTCAAAGAAGTTTTTGGACCTAAGTTGCAAGGACAAAAAAGATGACTAATTAATTAATTTGGTGAGAGAAATGTCTATGGAAATTACGTGTACCATGAGACTTGCTAAAAAGGATACTATGATGGCTTCTAGGGTTACCGGTGACTAGAATCAATATCGTGTAAAAACAAGACACTACAATTGCTGGTGGTGAAAACAAGAGGAGAAGAAAAGTCTTAACACCCAACATGTTGGTAAAGGAGGGTTGATTGAAGTGAGTACAGAATGATTATGCCCTGTTTCCGATTCCAAGGACATGCAATAGTTGAAGAATCCCCAACAAATAACCAGGGAGCATAGCATTCCCATCAGTGTCTTCTCAGCCATGAGACATTCTTCATGGTTGAAGTGTTGAACTGAACCTGGGAGGGAAAATGAGCAACAAGCGTGGACCATAACAATTCACCAGAACAGCAGCATATCTCGGCAGCAATAAATAGCTACACCGTAAGAGAATTGCAAGTCACCAGTAAAACTAACCAAGACTCTAGATTATGTTATGTTGCATCGAAATGGAAATATATGCGCTATATAACAAGATCCTGAAACTTCAGAATAGCCGATTCGAGAGCTTCCTTTGGGTACTTTTTTGAACTCCAGGTGTTCTCTGATTTAAGGATCTTGTTCTAATCTCTGGTACATAACAGTGACGGCAAATAATTGCTACACATAATAGAACTGCACGTCAACACAAGCTTTAAGTAAGCAGAACATTAAAGGGACTGGAAATCATGTATACAAAAAATAATATTAACTGTTCAACCATGGTCATCGCACAACCATTGTCAACACTTAAAATCGCATGGTACTGGCCACGCCGGTTAAAAAATAACACTGATTGCTGAAAATTTATGGTGATAGCTCTAGTAGTGCTGAAAATCATGGTGGGAGAGGCTCTAACTGAAGAGAGATTATTGGATTATCCATGCTCAATTCCTGAAGGAAACATGTCCACCCAGGTCTCTGCAGGCAGGATAATAAGTAGCACCAGCAACCACCATTTTTCTGCTTGCAGAAAAAAAAATATTAGTAGCAGTATTCATTGATTTTCACTTTTCTATCTAACAGGTCAAAAGGAAAAAACCAACAATATGACTCCCATCTTTCAAACAACACGCATCATGGGGGGAATTTATTCTGTAACCCTATTTCAATCATGTACATAATACACCACCAGGAAAGAGCTTTACTCATATGGTCCCACTTGAGCAATCAGCAACGGATAGAAGCACATCAACTATTGCTATTGAGTGGTCAGTAGCAGAGTCAGTTTTGGAAGTACATTAATTAGCCACAACTAGCAATACTAGCAGGGCCCCCGATTATTATGCAGTTCACTGTAATAAACAAATAATTGTTTCTCAGATCAAAAGTTGCATAAAGATCAAACATGGACTTGCAATAGATCTGAAATATTCAAATGTAAACGTTAAAAATCCGTTAAAAAGCACTTGCAGACAGATCGATAAGCGACCACCTGACCTCATTAGACCTCAGACATGACTGCAAAATGTTACCAGATAATAATTTTCATGATAGATGATGACGCCTAGCTTTCTTTGCCATGATACTTATCCTAGAGTGTAGACCATGTTGAAAATATAGAGCTTCTTTTGTCCACAGGAGTCAAACTGGTTTATCTTGAAAGTGAATCGTCAACGTAATACAACATTGGTCAAACATCTAAGCACATTCTACTAGCTATATAATTACAGCAACGCGATTCAATGTGAGTGCAATAAACTATATATTATGAGCATAGGTAGCACTCAATGTCTACTATCTAGAGCCACTGACTGATGGACTGGTTGCACAGAAAACAGAGAAAAAAATCTAAACAAACAGAGGTTAACAAAAGGGAACATCCAAATACAAAAGGAAGCACAAATATGTAAATCAAAGATCCAACAAATGCCCCAATAACAAGTATACGTGTTGAAACAAACAATGATCCACATAGGTTGCGATGTAATTTCACAGAAAACGCCTAAGATTACCATAGACACGCGAAGATAAGTCAGGTGACACAAATAGTTTGAAGGTGGGTCATGGGTTCATGACTCGTGACGCATGAGGCTTGCACCATTAAGGGCTGGACAGACTTATGTTCAATGAAAACGCTCGTCTAAGTAGACAGCTTCGCTTGGATGGAGATCGAAAAGCTTGGCCCCTAGATGAGCAAATGTAATTTGTAGTAGATGGCGGGGGCTGCGCAAATACTCATGAAAATTGACATATAAAGTACCAAAATGATAAAGTGTATACTTCAGCAATCACCTATGAAAAATGTAGCTCAATAGCAAACAGAAATAGATTATGCACTAGTAGGTGCTAATCTGGTTAATTGTAGTCCATACATTAGCAACAGGCTACCAAAGGGCAAAAGTAGCATGTCCTTAGTTCCTAGTATCGAATGCATGAATGCCACAGTAATACGCCGCAGTTCAAATGTTTTAGAGGAGCACCGAATACAACACCTCAAAAGTGTTTACATGGGTCACTATTGCATTCTGTACACTTATCTTAGGCCTTGTTTACTTCTAGTGTATTTGGAGTGTATTCTAGGGGAATTGAGGGGATTATCCCGGATCACGGAAAATCCCCAATAGTTCGTTTACTAATCCGATTTTGGAAGGGATAATCCCCAAATATCCCCTACCAACCACCTCATTTTTGCCTAGATTGAAAACTCTAGCTCATGCTAGTGTATTGTGGGGAAGAGTATTTGTGGGGATTTGTGGGGATTGGGTGAAAGCAAGAATTTCACCAAATCCCCTCCCATCCCCAATTCCCTTGGGGATGAAAATACACCCCAAGTAAACAAGGCCTTAGGGAGATTCTTAGTCCATATGTACGTGGTAACTGGCAATACAACAGAGGAACAGTCCATATTGCTAAATATTAACAAAAATATAACTAACCTAACCAAAGTGCCACACAAGATAGCAACCCCATTAAGTGGTAACACAATTCAAGAAAGAAGGTTATACGTCGACATGGAAAGACCGCATACATATCAGACCCATCTATTGGTAGAACAACTAAGCCCATGCTTATTTAACGCTGCACATGCTAGTATTAGAATCTGTGCAGCACTAAAATTTCTGATACATGCAAAATAAGATGCAAATTCAAACTGAAAAAATAAGAGTTTGCTTAAATATAATTAACTTGAAAATCTTAATTTAGGATTCCAAAATGAATTTTGCGACATGATTTACCAGCTACGGCTACCTGAGACCTACCTACATTAGAAACCAGAACAAGGATAAAAAATGTTTCAGGAGCCCGATTTACCTGCTTACGAACACCATTCTCGTGCATTCTGGAACATGCGCAACCAAGGACTCGGGCCACCCTTCTCAACCTGCCATTCCTTGGGATACCATGGATATTGCCACATCATGAAGGAACGCTCTGGGTGTGGCATCATAGCCAGGTGTCTTCCATTAGGGGAGCAAAGGGCCGCAATACCAAGAGGAGAACCATTAGGGTTGAAAGGATAGACCTCAGTGGCATTGTTAGCATCATCACAATACCGCAGAGGCGCCAGATTGGAGTTAACAACACCAGATAAAATATTTTCATCAGGGAACAAGGCTCTCCCTTCACCATGGGCAGCCCAAATGCCCAAGGTAGAGCCTTCCATACCTCTGAACATTATAGCAGGAGAATCCCCTATGGCCACACTGGTAAACCGGCACTCGAAACGTCCAGATTCATTGTGAATGAACCTTGGCTGGGACATGTCTCCACCTGTACCAAGGGAACCTCCGATATCTGGTCCTGGCACCCAACCGAGAAGGGCCATGAGCTGACACCCGTTGCACACTCCCAGGCTGAATGTGTCTGGCCTATTGTAGAACTCTTGGAACTGCTGTATGAGGGGCTGGTTGAACCTGATAGACGCTGCCCAGCCTTTCGCTGAATCTAGAACGTCAGCATAGCTAAAACCACCAACAAATGCAATCCCACGGAATTCCGTCAGAGAGGCTTTCTGATTCAAGAGGTCTGACATTGATATGTCCCATGGTTCAAAGCCAGCAGCATGGAATGCAGCAGCCATTTCCCTATCACTGTTGCTTCCTTCTTCGCGGATGATGGCAACCTTTGGTTTGGAGGATGCAGTCAGTCGCTTCTTGTCAGTAAATTTGGGGGTGAAAGACAACTGCCACGAAGGTGCTGTTCGGCTTTTTAAGCCTTCTTTCTCAAGCTTGACACAAGATTTCAGCCGCTGTAGCTCCTCAAGCTGGAAGCTTGTTTCTTCCCACAAATCCCTTAGGTCTGAAGTGCTTTCCTTCAGGCACACCTCACCATCAACAACCAGCTCTATATCTGCTGTTGTATTCACATTTCCAATTATGTTAACCGAAACGTCTGCTGCTTGAAGCTTTTTCTTTACAGCAGCAAGGTCATTTGAGTGCACTTCAATAACAAGGCCAAGCTCCTCGGCAAAAAGTGCTTGCAGAAGGTCACTGTCTTTTAAGTCAATGTTGAGATTGACACCACAGTTGCCAGCAAATGCCATCTCCAGAACAGTAACTATAAGCCCACCATCACTAATGTCATGACCGGCGGAAATAAGACGTTCACTGAGCAATTCCTGAACGGCCTCAAATACTTTCTTCAAGTAAGGAACATCTTCTATGTCTGGGCAGTCATTTCCAATTTGGTCAAATGCCTGTGTGAGAGCAGAACAACCAAGCCGACGCTTTCCTTTAGCCAGATCAATGTGCAACAAGACACCATCCTTTCCAAGCTTCAAATCTGGAGTAACTGTCAAAGTTATATCAGGACAGGTCACATAAGCACTGATGACTAGATTTCCAGGAGCTTTGACTACCTCGCCATCACACTGAGCAGCCATAGAAAGGCTGTCCTTTCCACCATCAATTGCAATACCAAGTTCAATCATACAGTCAGCTAATGCAACAGCGGCATCATACATGTCTGCTCCTTCTCCGTCAAGCTTTGCAGCATACATCCAGTTACCACTTGCTTTGACATCAGAAAGTGATGTAACTTTAGCCCAAACCAGATTGGTCAAGGCCTCTCCAACAGCAAGCCTTGCCATGGCCTTGGGATTAAGTAAACCCTTCATTGGTTGTTCTCCAATGGCGCAAGCACCACCTGTCAGATCTGTGTATGTTTGTGCAATCACAGCGACATCAGCAAGTGGAAGCTGAAGAGGACCAACTGTCTGCTGTTGTGCAACAAGACCTGTCACACACCTGTCAACCTTTGTGGTCAAGAAACGCTTTGAACATACAGAAGGCAGTTTCAATACTCGCTTAAGAATATCCATTAGCGTGACCTCAGGTGCAATATCTAAGGGCTCACCCAATCGAGAAACTCGCTTAAATTCAAAGGTCTTCTGAGGCATATCTCCTAAAACCTTTTCAAGCTGAAGATCAACAACAGGGGTCGGAGGAGGAAGGCCGTTTAACTTGGCATGCTCCACAGCAGCACTATCGACCAAAACAATCTTTCCACTGCCATCAATTTCCCCAAGGACAGCCATTGAAACTCTTTCTCTCTCACAAAGTGACTCCAACAGGCTTCTGCTCTCAGGCTTCACCAATAATGCATCTTGTTCCTGGTATTCAGCACCCCAGATCTCCAAGACAGATAATGTATGATCGCCAACGACAACTGAACGGATATCAATTTCAGCACCCTTCGGATAGATTATTTCTTTGACAACATTGCAATTTCCACCAGCACCCTGGTCATGAATGCTGATAATTGGGTTATTCTCTCCCATTTCTATGCATGCCCTGATCACACGATACAGTTTCTGTGACATCTCGGCATCTCCGCGCTGCACTGCATTGAAATCAAGCTCTGCATCGTTTTGTCCGCTAACCATACTTGAGGCAGCACCACCACCCATACCAATTCTATATGCTGGACCACCAATCTTCACAACTAGCATGCCAATTTCCGGATCCCCCTTCGATATATGCGCATGATCAATCTGGCCTATTGCTCCACTGAACATTATTGGCTTTAACCACTCACGACGCTCTCCATTTGGCAACCTCGTACCAAAGCTTCTTGTAAATCCCTGAATCATAGGCTCACCAAACTTGTTACCATAGTCAGAAGCACCATCACTAGCATCAATAAGAATCTGCAACGGAGAAGCTAAGTTTGATGGGTATGAAAAGGATGAATCCTCCCAAGGTGCGTATGATTCTTCCATTTGAAGGTTTCCAACACAATAACCAGCAGTGGAAGCAACGACAAAAGAACCTCTTCCAGTGGCATGTGTGTCTCTTATGCGACCGCCTGCACCTGTTTCAGCTCCTGGGTAAGGTGCCACAGCACATGGAAAATTATGGGTTTCTGCTGTGAACAAAATGTCAAGCTCACGCATCATAAGGGATAGCGGTGAAGTGCAGCCTGGTAGTGCTGGACGTAGATGATTTACTGGGTGTCCTTTTATAGCACTTGAGTTATCCTTGAAACCAATGACGGAGTTATTAGGGTTGGCCTTCAAGGGACTCTTCACTAACTGAAACAAAGTACTAGCCATGGTCTCTCCATCTATCACAAGCTTTCCATTAAAAAACCAATGCCTACTATGCTCACTATTGGATTGTGCTATATCAAAAAGTTCCACAGTAGTTGGATTACGCTTGATGTCGTCTCTGAATAGGTGGGTGTAGTATTTAATATCTTGTTCATCAAAAGCAAGCCCCATTTTCATATTTATTTCTTCCAATGCTTCACTTCCCCTTTCAATGACTGGTATAACCCTGACAGGTTCTGGAACAACATCTGACCAAAATGATGTGAGCTTACTAGGATAAACACACTCTGTCATCCGGTCATGAATCAAAGCAGTAAAGCTGTTCAGTTGGCTTTCATCAAGTGCTCCACTGCCAGGCTGAAGGCACAAAAGATATCTTCGAGATCTCTCCAAGCGAGTTACTTCCACTAATGATAGAGCTTTGCAAATTGAGACAGCATTGGTCGAGAAAGCAGTTGAAAATGTCATCCGTGGCCCAACCTCAACAAGGACAGAATAAGGGCTACTAGAGATTTCCTCCTCAAGAAAGCTCACTGTTTGTAAGTTATCAGGTTCATAAGTTTCCGCAAGGAGCCACTGAAGTGTTGCAAGCTTATCAGAAGCTAGCCCCTTCTCCAATTCCACATTAAAACATTGCTCAGTCTTTATGCCGATAATATTACGAGAAACTTTTGCCTGAACTTTCCTGAGTAACTCCTCGGTCTCATTGTCTTGAAGAAATGGTTGACGGTAGAAATGAATAATCCTTGATTTTGATTCTACCTCATCAACAGATTCCTCTATCAATGGACTAGTGACACCCTTGTATACTGAAGCACTGTGAGCATGCCTTGTTTTGTTATTTGGAACGGTAAGTCTTGGTAACCTGCAAAGATGCCGCACGTCCAAGCAGTGTCGAACCATTCGTGACCTTCTCAACCAAGGATTTCTTGCAGAGATGAAACCAGGCCTTTGTTTTCCCTACACAGAGCACACATATACACATATGAAAAAGGTTAAACAGAGAAAAGAGAGCATAAGTAAAGTAGGTCCTAGTCCCGCTGTTGGTTTATATAAGGCACAGTTTGACTGTCCTAAACTGAACTTGGCCAAACTTCTCATACAATACTTTGCTAAATCACAAATTATCAGAAATTGTGGTGGGATACAATACAATTATACGAATCCCAACAGTATAATTTTGTGTCACATGACTCACATATTGTTGAACTAACTGAAGGTCAAAGAAGGATGATCTATCTGTGTATAGAAAATCAATGGATGAAGTACTTCTTAAGTGGGTGCATACAGCATACCATATTACTAGGAAAACACTGAAGGCGCAGCATACTGTTTCCTGTCATTTCACCAAGAGATGCCATATTTCAGGCAGTCCGAAGAACAGATACTCCAAGAACCTGTAAAGCATAGAAGAGTAAATCAGGTATTGACCATAAGTCCATAACTCAAGTTTATTCTACAATGTATGAAAGTAGACAATATATTTTATATCATCTACAAGTGGTGAGGTAAGCAAAATTATTATAGCTAAAGACTAAGATATGCTTGTACACAGGCCAAGACCAGTTACTACAAGTGCTCACCGTGTCCGCACCACTGCAGCCATGACAAGTTCAAAATATGAATGGTGCCTATCTGTACGAGTGCTCTCGGTCTCGACAGATATCTACTTGCCTTGCAATTTTACTCAGCACATAATCGCTGTAGTCTATTACACAGAACATTATGCTTTCAGCACAGGAAAGATTTACAGTGAAATCTTCTGTTCAGCTGTTCAATTGCACGAACAGGAGTGGAACCCCTAATATTTGGATACCATCCCCCGTCAGTCGAACGGAACCCCTTTTTTAGTACAGATTGATGGTAGTAGCACATCACACAGCAAGCAAATCCGCAACAAGCTGGACGGACTGGAATATCCATCCTCGAAGGGAGGTTTTTATCAGATTGAACTGAGACTACGGTACTGAGTTTTGAGAGGCCGACCTGGCTGTATCCTGCAGACCAGCACGAACTCGCCGAAGTCGCCGCGAAGCCCTCGGTTCCTTGCCGGCTGACGCACGAGGTAGCCGCGCCGCACAGTAACGCAGAGCAAGGAGAGCAGTAGGGGGAGGGCGGCGGCGGCGGCGGCGGCAAGAGGGGTATACTGTCCTCCTCTCGTTTTACCTTTTTTTCCTTTTAGATGGAATCGTTTTCCTTTCTCCATCCGAGAATAACTTTCCTTTCGTTGTATTTCTTTCCTTTTTTATTTTTGAGAAACTTCTCTCCATTCATTTTCTAGTTTTTTTTTCATTTTCTAGGTTTACCATTCAAGATAGACTTTGCCCGACTGAGTGGGCCTGTGCGTGATTTCACCTAATATAGCCCACTTGTAGGCCCATACACTAAATATGGTTGTTATAGTTCGTATTTTTTGGTTGACAAATTCAATTACTGCAAAGTGGAAACCGTATTTTTCACTCAGAAACAGAAAAGCCAGAATTTGACTATAACCATAAACGATAAATTTTGAACTACATAAGAAACACAACAATAGGCAGTGCAGCCATCCATGACCTGATGACCATGAACGTCGGGTTTTGAAATCTCAACCAACATCAAATTTCCAACAAAAGAAACATGCAACAAGTAGATCAGGGGCGGAGCTCCCAGTAGACAAGGTAGGCGGCCTCCCTACCTTAATTTTTGACAAAAACATTAGTATGTATGTATTTTTCTGAACAATTTGAGTGATCGTACATAAAAACATAATATATTAGAAAGTTATGCTTGTTTTAGTCAACACTGCACAAAACTGATTCCGAAAGGAGAGACCAGGTCTAGTCTAATCCGAAATCAACTAATTCTATCTAACAAAACCGACTCTAAACAATGTTCTAGGTGCGGTATTTAAGTAGGGCTGGAGAGTATTTTGCCAGTTTATGAGGTGGCCAAAACCAACATGTAGGTTGATGGATTATGTTTTATGATACTTTAAATTTGTATATTTTATTGATCTATAATTTTAATTGTATTAGTTCAGTCAATGTCTTTGGTTAAATGACGGTTGAGATCTCTTGAAAGATATCAATTTGCGTAGAAAATGACATCACAATTCTAAGTTTCAATGAAATGGTAATAGAATGGGGGCAAATTAAGAAAAAGGGAAGAAATCTGGTCATTGCTGATTATTTTTACAGTGTGGAGATCTTCTATTTTGCAACAGACTATATTACAACCGATTTTGACCATTGGTAAATGAGCTATCTTCAGAATTGTTTCTGAATTTGTCTTGTCTTGTTATTTTTGTAGGATTTTTTTCTTGGGAACTTGTCTTACATTGAATAAAACTAGTCAATATGATATTTCTTTGGAAAATGTCAAAGTGTTTCCTTAGCTTCATACGAAATCAAGATGAGATGTCGAACTGATGACTCTATTATATCAATGAACCAAAGAAGAGTGTTATCATAAGATTAATTTGACATTTAGATTTTTACCGTACTTGTTGTCATACTGATGTCTTTACTTTAGATAGAGCATGTCTAAGTGCGAGAAATCAATCCTATTCATTGAGCATGAATTATGTTATTCAGGAATTCGAGAGTTCAGACTAACTTAATGACATTTAATCAATTTGTGCATGAAGCCACTTGGAGTGAGTTTTTGACGATATTTATGAATTAACTACTTTGGACAGCTGAAACTTGCATATTCATGTTCAAAGTTATGTTAAACAAATTTTAAATCTTACCTGGTGGATGGGGGCAATTGGCAATTGCCCCCTCCCCCCACACCCATGATTCCAAATAAATAATGATAGGGGGCGTCCTTCGCCACTGAAGTAGATAGAGCAACATCCAAAGACAAGAAGCAGAACAAGCATTAAGTTGGCAAGAAATACATACAACTACACATCGTTGTCTTCTCTTCGACGCGGGGCGGGCCTTGGTGGCAGCAGCACGCAAGTAAGGGCTTGCGGCACCTACCAAGAGTCGCTAACTTAGGGCATCAACTATGTATGTGGTCGACTTCACTTTAAGGTGGGACCCATATACAGTCTTGTAGCGTTAGACTCTGGTACGTCTCAAACGTATCTATAATTTTTGATGTTCCATGCTTGTTTTATAACAAATGATACATGTTTTATTTACATTATATATCATTTTTATGCATTTTCTGGAACTAATCTATTAACAAGATGTCACAGTGCCAGTTCCTATTTTTGGTGTCTTTTTGTTTCAGAAAAGCTAGTAAGAAAATATTCTCGGAATTGGACGAAAATTTACGGGGACAAGTTTTTTACCGACACGAAGACGAAGTCCGAAGGGCCTCGCGACCCAGGGGGCCACACGCCACCCCGGCGCGGCAGAAGGTGGGGCCGCGCCGGGGGGTCGTCTGGCGCCCTCGGGTGGCACCCCGAGCCGCCTCTTCGCCTATATATTCCCCTCGCCCCGAAAACCCTAAATCCCTGATTAAAAATCCACGAAAAGTTCCGTCGCTGCCGTCGTCGTCAACCCTAGTTCAGGAGGGTTCTGAGGCTCTTCCGGCACCCTTCGGAGGGGATATCATCACCGGAGGGGTCTACACCGCCATGCCTTCCTCCGGACTGATGCGTGAGTAGTTCTTCACGGGACTACGGGTCCATAGCATTAGCTAGATGGTAGTCTCTCCACTTTGTGCTATCATGTTTAGATCTTGTGAGCTGCCTAACATGATCAAGATCGTCTTTATGTAATGCTACATGTTGTGTTTACTGAGATCCGATGAATTGTGAAGTTATGATCAAGATTGTTCATCTATCTATCTATATGTTTTATTTATGTTCTTGCATGCTGTCCGACGCTAGTGGTTGCTTTGGCCAAGTAGTTGTTAGTGTCTCCAAGAGGGGTATTTATGCTAGATAGTGGGTTCATGTCTCGGTTGCCTGGGCTCGAGCTGACAAAAACTACTAAGGCTCTGGATGTGCTGTTGCCACTAGGGACAAAACAACGGTGCTATGTCTACGTGTCATTTGCATTGTTTATATTACACACTTTGCTTATTGCAATTATCTGTTGCTTGCAACTTAATACTTGTGGGAGACACAAATGTTATCCTGGGTGGATTATTAGTCATAGATGCAGCTAGCAAGCGATCTATGTACTTTGTTGTAATGCCTAATAAATACTACAATGAACTTGTTCTGGCCATAATATGCATTGTCATGCTTTTGCTATTTGTCAATTGCCCAGCTATAATTTGTTTACCCATCATGTGTTTATTTGTTTTATGGAGAGATACCTCTAATGAACTATGGACCCCGGTCCTTTATTTTACACTGATAAAAACACCGTTTCCTCCACGTTCTACACTCATTTGCTCGCTGTCCATTTTTGCACTTTTATTTATTTTACACACCATACGTTTAATCCTTTGTATTCGCAAGTCAGGGAGATTGACAACTTCCTGTTTCGTTGGGGCAAAGTAATTTTATTGTGTTGTGTGCAGGTCCACGTTGATCTACAAGCGCCAGAGTAGATTGACACCGTGTTGTAGCTTTTCCAATTCCTACTGGTTCGATAACATTGGTTTTGTAGTCAAGGAAAAACTTCTGCTGGATTACATCATACCTTCTCTTGGGGTCTCCCAACGAGCGTGTGTACGTCATCAGATTCCACCACAATCTATGTTATAAAAGCACACATCAAGATAGGCCCCGCATGTTATTAAAAGAATAAGAAAAGGGAATAGTAAAAGTAACATTGGCTTTGTAATAAATAATGTATTTTATTACTTTGTGCACCTATAAAAGTAGTTCACTATTTATTCCTTGTGGACAACCTACAAGTTTGTGGGTTAGCCACAACCCACAATCTTTTGAGTTTGTGAATTGCTTGCTTGTGGATTGCTTATAGATAAGTGCCACTAAAGTTGTTCATTTCTGCTATGGTTATCATTGTGGCCATCAAAGTGGATGCCCTTAGAAATGCGCCAATGCTGGTAGCAGACCATGGGCATGGCCAATAGTATATTCCTTCATCCTAAATAATTATAGTTTTATTCTAAGTTAAAAGAATTAAGTTTGACCACTTTTATTAAAAAAATGTACTTAGCATCATTTATAACACCAAATTGGTATCAATAGATCCCTCCTAAAATACTCCATCCATTTCTAAATATAAGACTCTTTAGAGATTCTAATACGGACTACATACAAAATAAAATGAGCGAATCTATACTCTAAAATACGTCTATATACATGCGATTCCGAAAAAGTTAAAACATCTTATAATATGGAACCAAGGGGGTATCATTTTATAATATACTAATTTCACTCATACTGCTATATTTTTATGGTAGGCTAGTTTGTTATGATTTGCTAGATCTACACGTGTTCTTCTACAGACTTTTGCTTTTCAAAAACGAAAATTTAATTTTGAGGCTCATAGTCTTGTGAAGTCTGCTACTCTCTAGACCTCGCAGATTGATTGTATTCCAAATTTTATACACCATCAACAATACAACATTCTGGTTCGCTCCAAAAAGTAACTAAATTTCAAAATGGTACCCGAGCTCATATGCTCATGTTACAATAAAAATCAAAAAGGTAAATCATTTAAAAAATTAAAACAAATTGGTGATGAACATATTCAAATTTTCTACATGCATTTCAAATTTAGAGGTGAAATGAGCACTGATTTTGTTTTTTCCCATAGGGCACCACACATGCCATTTCAGCATGAAATTTTGGCACGCATGTGTAACATTTGTATACGTTCATCATCAATCTTTTTCAGAATTATTTTAAATGTTTTACTAGTTTTATCGATTTCTTTATCCTAACATGAGCATATGAACTCGGGAGCCAAAAAGTCCGGCCCATAAATTTTTACTAACGAGCAGCCTTGTTACGTGCATATCCATCAATGTTATACTCGGTATTTATCACAAAAAAACTACACTGAACTTTAGGTTTCCCTATCTATCCAAAACGACCCGCCTTAGCACTTAATGGATCTAATTAATCTCTTGGTCCCTCCTTAACTTTTTTCCAAAAGCTTCCTCCATAGCGTTGCCTAGGGCCTGACTACGCCCCCGCGTGCGTCGTTCGCTGAAGCAACATTGACACCTTTTCCAGGTCTCGGCAGCGTTTACTCCAACGTCATCGAGTGAGAATTGTGTCGTTTAGATATGGGTCTTCGCTGTTATATGTGCCACTGGGCCTCTGCCCCGTTCTCAAACCGGGGAACTATGAAGCAAAAGGGACAATGGAACCTCAAATCCTTTTTTCACTGCTGAATAATGTCACAAATCAGTCGTCCCAAAACCAAGATGGCCCAAAAAATAATAATCATGAAACGAGCCCTATGCTGGCCAGCCAAACGCAAAGAGAGGCATTGGTATCAAGTTTCAAGCAACACTTAAGTCTGTCAGCATAGATGCATGGAGAAATACATAGAAAGCTACCACTAACAGATCATTCTAATCTAGCCAGCCTACTGTCTTGTTTGAACGTATGAGATACTAACTGCCGAATAAATTAGTTAGATACAGAACACGAACTAATATCTAGCCACATAGTAGCACAAAAAAGTGATTTCAATCGCTAGAGTCAGGAGCTAACCTAGCTATGATACAGCAACTTATTTGCATCACTTGGCTAAGCATGCCTCTCCAGTTGTACCTGGCTATCCAGTTCCGGAAGTTGTAACCTCACGTTGTCACGTATCAGTATCAAGCACGATCTTCCTCATGCTGATTAATAGAAAAGCTCTCGATTCACAAAGGAAATAAATTAGGAACTAAAGTAAGGAGAAAGTGGTAAGATGCAAAATCACATGCAAATATGTGAATTGTGCTACTTAAGTAGTGAGATCGTGGTTGAGTTTTTATCATATTCAATTTTAAAAAACCTGAAACAACTTCCAGATTATTTTAAACAACCAGGTGTATGTACCCATGTGCACAAAATCCATTGTCCAAACTAAACTAACATATTTGTGGGCTGGTGACAACAGTATTCACATGCAGGTGATGTATTTACCAAGGACATCAGGCCTGTGTGGTTTCATGTCCTTGCAATATACCAAGTGATGTCCTTGCCCACAGCATGTTTGTCTCTTATAATCTAGCAATGTGACCATTTGTTTTATAAGCTACCATAAATCAAGTACTCCCTCCGTGCATAAATATAAGACGTTTTAGCTATCCAATATGTTGTCTACATGCATACTAATATGAGTGCACATACACACTAAAATATGTCTACATACATCTAGATATATGTGAATGTGGACAAATGCTAAAACATCTTATATTAAAAAACGGAGGGAGTACTATGTAAACTCCACCAAGGACCTACAAGAACTGAAACTACAGCAAATACTTGCAGATGTGTAAAGGAAAATGCTTATTCAGCTAGGAGCATCAAATATATACTTATTTGTCTTCTATCCAACCAATCTAACCAAGTCCAAAATACAATAACCAATTATAGTACTAAAGATGGGTTAGAGAAATCTTGCTTGAAAGGGCCAACTAGCTGAACAATATCAACTATCAAGGTTGAATCAACCAAAACAAACTCAACCTCATATGGGCCTCTTTGTTTCATAGGATTCTCAAAATGCAGGAATAAGAAGATACAGGACCAAAAGTAGCATCTCCTCTTGAATCCTACAGGCTTATATAAGTATAACTAAATGAATTTGGGTCGGAAAGTTTTAAAGAAAGGAACTGTGGCAAGAGCTTTGAATGAATGGAAATTTCCTCCAAATTAGAGTGCAAGGGAATCCTTACAAAAAATCTTGAGGTTTCCAATCCTATGAATAAAACAGCTATACAAAATTGCATGAAATTACTTTGAATCAAAGGAGCCCAAAAGGGTAAAACTAGCTGAACAATATCAAGGATGAATCAACCAAAACAGAATAAACCACGCATTGGCCGCTTTGATTCTCACAATGCAGAAATATGGAAGACACAGGACCAAAGTGGCATGCCCTCTTGTTATAACTACAGGAATTTGGATCAGAGTTTTTCAAACAAACTGTGGCAAGACGTACAAGTGGACGCAATTTTCCCTCCGGCATAGAGTTCAAAGGAATTGTTAGGAAAACCTCCTATGGAATCCAATCCTATGAATAAAACAAGTATACAAAATTGCTATGAAATTCCTTTGAATCAAAGGAGCCCAAAAATCCACAACTACCTGAACACTATCAAAGTTTAATCAACAAAACGAAGTAAATGACTAAGTGCAACACATTCAGCAAAACTTAAACTGAAAATGCAAAGTTAGGATAACCACAGCACACACCACACCATAGCTGAGACATGTCCAAAATGTGAAACATGGTTCCATGGCCAACAAAGGTCACTCCAACAGAATACTGAACATGCTTAAACTTTTAAGAAAATGCACAGTTATGGCCTCAAGAGTAACATGGTGAATGATTGAACATAAACGACATATAGGTGAACAATGTTAACGTCCATGGTTCTAGCCAACTAGTATACAGCATGATAATTGCAAACATCAAACAAAGACAGAAAAAAGGCACCACAAGAACAACAAAATGGCAAGCTTTGCTTAAACAATTGATGACAGCTCCAAACAGTGAAATCAAGACAAGGTTATGCAATTGCAAGTAAATGACTACAGATATGTCTATGGTCTACATGGTAGAGAACATTCCCGCATAAGAAGCACAAGTCAATGCACATCCAAGTCCAAGCACACAACATGAATAGATCTAAATATTTAAGCGAGCAAGACCAAAGTCGAAGGAACATAATCGAGACGCACGAGCAGTGATACTTGTCTACTCGATAGTGACTTAAATTAGATGATAGCTGCGAAATTAAACGCTGGAAATGCATAAGTTCGGTAACCAAAGGCCTACACTGGATGCAATCAGCACATCGATGTACTTCCACAGGCGAACAGTTCACGGAAACATTTCAGTGCATCACATGCTTGAGAGCAAGGCATCGCCTAGCGAGTTAGTTCAGCCGCGACCCTAATCGCTCTCCTCCCCGTCCCCGCTCTCATCCCCGGGAGCCATGGCGACGTCGGCGTCCTCATCGTCCTCGTCATCCTCCCCCGCCTCATCCGGTGGCACCAGGTACGCCCCAGGCTGCGGCGGCGCGCGGCGGCGGGTCCGAGAGGGCAGGATGTTGTTGAGGTCGACCTCGGCGAGGGGATCCTCGCTGAAGCCGTCGCTGTCGTCGCCACCTCCCTCGACCTCCTCGTCGTCGTTGCTTTCCTCGTCGCCTTCGTCTTCCTCCTCCTCCTCGACCACCATCTTGCCCTTCCCCTTGTCCGCGGCGCCAGATTTGGCATCGGCGGCGGCCTCCTCGTCGGCGTCGGGGCGGGCGGCCTTGGGGGGCGGGTCGATGGGAGAGAGGTCGGAGTCGGTGTCCGGCTTGCGCTTGGCCGGGGATGGGGAGGGCTCGGTGGCTATGGGCTGGGCTGGCCGTCGGCGGTGGCCATGGCGGAGGCGGGAGAGGGAGAGCTAGGGTTTTAGGGTGAGTGCGAGAGACAGGGAGAGGACAAGAGGGAGAGGAGCCCGCCGCTTAAGAAGCGAGAGTGAAGGAAATGGCCAGCGTTGGCTGTTACCACTTATTAGCTGGCCATCATGATATTCTATGGGCTTACAATGTACTCATGGGCCTGAACAAGGACAGGTGATTTTTTTGTTTTGCAAGCAGCTGAGTATTTTCATTTTGAAAATTGAGTTTGAAAAATAAAAGAGAAAAACTACAGCACCCACCCTCCAGCGTCCTTTTCTCTCTCATGCTCATCCACTTTTTCAGCGTCCTTTTCTCTCTCATGCTCATCCACTTTTTCTCTCGTTGCGACACTTGACGAGCATGCAAATAGTCGTGAGGGACCGTGCGAAAGGAGAAGGCGACAATTGATGAGCAGAGAGAGAGCGCGGGGAGGTAGAAGGTGCCATGTACGAGCCCGTACCTTCACAAAGGTTAACTTTTTATACTGAATTATGTATCTATGCCTAAGTTTTATCCCCATTTTTTTAATTTGTAGAAAGTAATTCTTTTTTGACAAAGAAAAGATCAGCATGTAGATGTTAGGCCTTTTCATTGAATGTTAAGCTGACTTGTTCTAGAAATTTAATCCATACAATAATTTTCCAAAACAAAGATTTTTTTAACGAAGTTGCTAGTTTTCATTCGGTTGAGAATTAAATAAATCTCAGCCGTCTCCCTAGCCATTAGATTTGCATCGGTTCGTGTGATTGTGGGTTGCAACTGAGATCTTTCAGTTAGACACTGGATGCAACTCGATTTGCATTGTGATTTGTGTACTCTGTGAGCTGTAAGGGGGTGGGTTGCTACTGAGATTTTGAGTTGTAAGTGTTGGGTTATCACTCACTAACTATTAGATATACATCGCAATTCGTGTGACCTGTGAACTACTAAGATAATGGGACAACGTGAGCCGACTAAGATTTAGTTTGCCTGGTCACTAGGCGCTCTTTCTTTAATAGGGGTGTCCTTTTGACGACATCAGACGTTAACCAAGAACTTATATGTCACGGAGAAGATATTAACTTTTTTCTTATGAAATGCAAACAATTTCATATGGATCATCCAACAAAATTACTAGTGCGAATTCATGTGTTTATATATCCCGGAGCAAACCGTTTTTCTTTTACTGCTGAATTCCAAACATGTCTCACGCCTCGATCTGAGTCGCATCAGCTGCGATCTGGCATGTCTGATTTGGCCAATTGCAGGAGTGCAAGGACAAATTAGAAGAAAAAAAAAATCAAACGTGGCATGCTTAACATTGGACCGATAAATCATATGGCACATGCAAGACACAACACATGTGCTCAAGCTTAAGGGCTCCTTTGATTCATAGGATTGTCAAAAGATTCGTGTAGGATTAAAATCATATGGGATTTTTTTCTTCCTTCGAAGCCGTTTCATTCATATGATCATATCCTATATCCTATAGGAAAAAAATCCCATAAGAATCTTGTAGTGCAAGCTTCATAGGAAAATAAATAAGGTCTAACCTTATGGAAATACTCCTTCACCCTAATCAAAGAAACTCTCTTCCATATGATTCAATTAGACATGCCATTCTAATCCTATGAGTTTACTATTCCTACACTTTCCTGTCCTGCGAGTCAAAGAAGCATTGGACCTAGCTAGTTGATCGTCCTTAAACGTCACAAGTCGAAAATACATAGTAATACTTCCTCTGTCTCAGTTATAGACTACCAAAATGTCTTACAATTAAGGGCAGAGGTAGTAGTAGTGTCTTGACATGTGAATTATAGCTGAATTCGTATAGCTATAAGTTATTGGAAAAAAAATCACATATTGGCATGATCCTTATTTACCGCTTGGCAAAAACAAGGTTGACCAGATAACTGTCACTCGCATATTGTAAAAACCACATGTAATCTCATTGTTATATTCACCTTGAATCATTGGAGTGAATTTCGACTCACAACTGGAGGTATTACCATTGTGATCAGCACCATGGGCACCGACATTGAGTATCAACATCTCATCTACTGAGACTGCCACCACTCGTCGCAACAGTTCGACAATTCCGCAATCACCAACAGCCATACCACCACCAACATCACTGTCGTACATCAGAAAACTGTTTGGAACGTCCGTGGTGCAAGCAGTTATTTTCCCATAGAAAACTTCAGGCCCTGACAGAATTTTGATCTCAACTGTGGCCTCCAGTGCTTTTTTAACATAGGAATATATGAGTTGCACCTCACTAAGCCAGGTGGGAATAGTCCTGATACCAACCTTAGAGCTAATTCGTCCAAGTAACACATCAATCAACATTTTGCTGAATTGTCTGTCACCACATTCTCCATCTTCTCTGATCATCAGATTTACCTCAAAGAAAGCTCCACCACGAAAAACAACTCCTCTTGTTGGGTCAGTCAGAATCAGATCTTCGTTCTACGAAGAAGTTTACAAAATAAGTAAGCACTATGTTCATTAGAGCACTAAGGTGGAAGTTTGATGTACATTGCATTGCCTAAATAAGAGAGGTCTCATCCCAAAATTCAACATAGTTTCAGCGAACTTCACAAGACCCTAATGAATTTACACAAGGAATATGGTAAATTATAGGTGATCATGGATGAACCATAGTCACATAGATGAAACAACTTGATCTATGGGAAAAACGATGAAAGAAGATAACTGGCTTTAGAGTAAAGAGTGCAATTGTTATACCGAAGGCAGAGAGCAGAGTGTCAGACACTTAAGAACACCAGGAAGAGCACGCTACACCATTTTAGCAATAGAGGAAATGGCAAGTCCTCAGAGAACTGGACTTTTACTCAACAGCACAACTCTGCTGGCGATATTCTTGCCTACGGACTTGTCATGTGAAACTAGTGGGTAAATGTAACTGAAAATTTTAGCGATATACTACATTTAGATGGAATCATGGAGGACAAGTTCATTCACGTCACTGAAACATCCCTGAGTTGAATACTGCTACACTACCGGCAGTGGCGGAGCTCAAAAAGAAATCATGGGCGGGCCAGACTATAAGAAAGCACAAAAAATTGCTCTAAACCAATACCACTTCATATTAGTCATTTGTTCATCAGCACATGCATACATCATATATATATATAGAATTACTACTATCTCTTGGATCTGGATATTGCCAAATCTGAGGGCGCAATCCTGGGTCTTGCTGCAGGAACTCGACACCTCGAAAATAACCAGCTCATTTGTGCGACCTTCGACATGTTTCTGTTGCTGTTGTTCCAATTCAAGTAAAGGCAAAGGATCATCTGCTGATGCTAATGGATCTTCTCCAACTTCACTAATGTCATCTCGTTTTCTTTTCAAAACAAAATCAATTCTTCTCTGAGTTGCCTTTCTCATTGTTGTGCAAAATTGAACAAAAAAATCGTAAGCAATCTACCGTGTACAGTGTACTGCCACCGTGCCATCAGATTGCATACAAAAAATTTGGGGAAAGAAAGGAGAAGTACCTCAACACAGAAATTGAAGAAGAACGGGGCTCAATTCGGCCGAGCAGGTACGATTATCGGCTGCTAGACCAGTAGACCTCCGGCCGGTGCGCCGTGCCCGGGCCGTGAGGCGACGCCTAGTGGCCGGCCCCAAGCTGCGGGCGGCGCGGCGGCGCTGCTGATTTCCCTCCACCGATTCTCCCCTTATTCTCCTTCTTTTCTTATCTAATTCGTGCCCAAATCACTAGACCTAGCCAGCTCCCTCCATGGCCGTCATTCTGTTCGTGACTAGTGAGCAGGAGAGATCGTGAGATGAGGAAACGTGGGAGAGGAGAGGTGAGAAAACTGGCCTGTGTGAGCTGATGGGCTGGGCTGAGTTTACTGCATACTACGTACTACTAGTTAAATTTTTTTCTTGCAAAAAGTCTGGGCGGGCCGTGGCCCAGGTCGGCCATAACTGAGCTCCGCCAGTGACTACCAAGACATGTACTAGTCGACCACTGTCTAATCTAGTAGCAACTGTGTAGTTTTTTCATTGCCGTGAGATTGTTGGTGCCGACCCACGAGACCCACTGGGTCAGCAAGACCACACAATCAAAGTTAGATGGGTCATCCTTGGCCCTCACAATAGTAGGGAAAAGCCTACCGCTGGCGGGCGCAATTTGGCTACCGCTAGCGAACATGTGTTTGCCAGTACAGTCTGGCTAGTGGTAATGTCTACCGCTGGCGAACCAAGCGGTCGCCAGCGGTAAGAAAGGTTACCGCTGGCGGGCATTACAATTACTAGTGGCGGTCGCAATGTATGTGCGCCAGTAGTAAGATTTTAGGAATTAAAAAAAAATCAAAAACCATATTAATAATCTATTTATCTAATACATTCATACACGTCATTATCCAGTAATTCAAATACTCCATTATATTATCAATCAATAATACATGTCATTCTTCAATAGTCCAAATACACCATTACATTCAATAGTCCAAATGATTCGCCATCGCGATGTCGCCGCCGCTGCAGCCGCGTGTTGAAGACGAGGAAGCAGCGTTCATCCCGTCGTCGTTGCTGCAGCCTTAGTCGTAGTCTTAGTTGTAGCAGCAGCCACACTACAGCGCCATGTCCAGCAGCAGCATCCACCGTATCATCACCACACCACCATGTCCGGCAGCAGCGTCCACCAGCATCTGCACCACAACTCATTTTCTCAGTTTTAATACAGATAGATTGGAAATTCAGACAATAAAGTATAAACTGACTTTCTAGCTGTGTTAGACACAATTATCTACTGTAACTTCTAGTGCCATAAAATGGTTCTATGGTATTCTTATGCCATTGGTTCCATCATTTTATCTTGGCCGTTAGATATCACATCTTTACAAACGTTTGCATATTTGGGCTCATGATACTCTAATGGAGGCAACAAAACGCAGCACATCTGACTGAAATATGGGCCCGTGCCTTTATATTCATGCATGACAACCTAACAATTAAATCTATAAACATGGGAACAGCAGAGGCTTGGACAAAGAAACCCAGGGTCTAACAAATATGAAACGTACAACACTATAAACTCAGACCTGATCACACAAAATTGAACGTGTACAATTGGCTTGAAAATGTACATAAATATATTCTATTATCCATGCTTGAAACAAAACAACATATGAGGAAACTAAAAGCTAGACCTGGTTTAGACCATAGAAAAAATCTCTACATGTCATTAACAAATTCATCTATACATGTGAGCATTATCTAGTGTAATAATTTTGTTTTTATCACAATCAAATACTAGAACCATATACCAAAAGCAAGTGTCGAGTGAGGTAGTCAAATAAGACATACGTGATAGCTAACTCAGTGCAAAAAGCTACAATATTTGCTGCACTCTAAAATAGGTCTGAGTTCACTATCATTGAGAATAAACATGGTGTTACAATTTCAGTAGTACTATGAAGTAGGAACATAGTCCAAGAGAATCACAGCACACACAACTTATAAGTAACAAATTCTTACTAAAAGACTTCTGCATCAGAAAATAAAATGATCTATGAGCTGGTGATATAACATATTAAGTTACTGACTCGATTTATCTAAACTACGAGAAGAAATGAACTTGCAAACTAGGACTAGGATCAGATACAGAGTAAATGACTCGATGAATGCTAGATCACGTAGGTACGAACAAGTCAACGGCAAGACATCACCATGAACCTGTCGCATGGAGCACGTACAGATCCGAGCAGATCGAGACGGGAAGATGGCGGAGCGAAGGCAGCGTACCTCGATGCGGTCAGTTCCGATGGGAATCCGTCGAGCCTGGCGAGGATCCTGGCGACGAGGGACGGGACAAGAGAGGGAGCCGCGAGGTCGGAGCAGAGGAGTGGCGGCGTGGAAGGGAGCGTGGAAGGCGGCCGCTCGATCTGGTTCAGGGAGATAGGGGGCGAATCGAAACACCCGCCGCCGACGCCCACGACCTTAATCCTCGCCGTTTCCACGGACGTGAACAGAAGGAGCAGCACCGCACGAGCAGCGGCTAACCATTTCCCTAAACTCCTTATCCTCTCGCGGGCAACAAAGCCGGCGGGCAGCGGCGGCGGGATCGACGGCCCGGCCAGAGAACGCCGAACACCGCCGAAGAACACCGAACAGCGCGAGGTGGACGAAGCTCGCGTCGGCGCCGTCGCCGTCCTGGTGGCCGCCTGCGTGTACCGCAAACCCTAGGCCACCGCTTGATGTGAATCGCCGCCAGGCCACGCGCGCAGCAGATGGAGGGGAGTTGCGGCACTGAGAGAGAGAGACGGCGGAGGGCGCTGGGAGAGAGAGAAAGGGGATCGAGATGGGAGAGAGAAAGGGGATCCAGAGGAGGCCGCGCCGAGAGAGAGAAAGGATCCGCTCTGCGCGCACAAGTCAAAGAAAAAGGGGTACAATTCGGGTGGACGCGCGGGTGGCTGCATAGCGCTGGCGGGCACTTTTGCTTGTTCGCCAGCGGTGATAGGTGTACTGCTGGCGAACACTATTTGCTATTCGCCAGCGGTAACAGCGCTGGCGGACACCTTTTTTTATTCGCCAGCGGTAGGCTTGCGGCCGTAGACTTTTCCCTACTAGTGTCAGCAAGACCACATAATCAAAATTAGACAGGTCGTCTTTTGGCCTTAGTAATTGGCCTCCTAGGCCATAGGAACCTGGTCCTGATCAGCCATCCTTAAAGAACAGCAAAACAAGCTTACTACAACATTTTACTGACACTCAGCTCTTCAGGTCAGATATGTATAGCTTGTGTAGGGACACAAACAAACAAGAAAAAATCGAGAGAGAAAGCGGGATCCGAAACTGCGATCACGCTGTTAGCGGAGCTGGCCACTTATCACTAGCACACCCGTTTAGAGCATCTCCACCGGGGGGTCTCCAAGTGACCCCCCAAAGGCCCATTGGGGGTCCGGACGGCCAAAAACGTCACCAGCGGCACCCCCCCAATGACTCGCCCCGAGCAAAATCGTGTCCGGCACCCTCGAGAGCCGGACATGGGGGCGGACATGCGCCTGACAGGGGTGGCCCGCCCGTCATAGGGACGCCGCGTTCAGGCGTCATTTATCGCGCCGTGCAGGAGGCCGCTCTGGCCGCGTTAATGGCGCGGTCGTCGGCGGTTTCCAACGCGACGCGACTAGACGCCGGTGCGCCTGCACACACGCATGCCATTAAACGGCGGCCAGTCGACGCGACGGCTCCCTAGGTCACGCGGCCGGCGTTGCGGATTCCCCACGCGTCGCATTTACGCCGGCCGCACCGCCCATCGCCATGATAAAAGCCAGCGCCCTCACTCCCCTCGCCCCTCAATCTCTCCTACCCTAGCAATGGCGTAAGGCGGGCGCGTGAATGTCGGTGAGGACGCGTGGGAACTGCACCGGTACGGGCTCCTCGCCCCTCCGGACTGCCGCCTGCCCAAGCACTGGGCCATCTCGGCCGGCGGGCTAGCCGTGCCACCGCTGCCCGACACGGCCGAGCACATGAGGCGATTCATCGCTCGCCGGCGGAGCTGGATAACGCCGGCGGAGCGGCGCCTCCACGAGAACGACGACGGCCAGGCCAACTGGGACCGTTGGATGGAGCGCTTCGAGCGCGAGCGGGAGGTGGTCATCGCCACCAACGACGGTCCTAGATCGCGCGAGACGCGATACAACACCGGCGGCCGCAAAGACTGATGGGGGGCAACCGGCCACACGGTTGCCTCCGCGATCGAAGCCGCGCGCCGACACGTTGCCACGGGCAGCGCCATCCCCTTCCGCCTCCTTCCTCCGGTGCCACGCTTCCTCCACCGCGCCCCGTGCCACGCCAGGTGGTGAAGGAGGAGCGCCGCTCACCGCCGCGTCGTGGAGGCGGCATCACCATCCGCGAATGTCGTCAGCGTTCGCCACCACGCCCGCGCGGGCGCCTCTTCCTCCGTCGCCCCAGGGCGGAGGCAATGCCGGTGGAGACAATCCCGTACGGCTACGACGTGCCGTCCGAGATGCGGAACGAGCACGACGGCGACAACCCGGGCTTGCTGGCGGCGCTCTCCGAGTCGGTGGTCGAAATCGAGCACGACTCGCCGGGCCTCATGGCGACCCTGGCGATGACAGCCTCCTCCTCCTCCGGCGGCCCCCCCACCGGCCGCCACGACGACGCCTCCTCCAGCCGCGTGCCAGGCTACGACGGCGCCTCCTCCAGCCGTGCTGCCTCCTCCGCGGCGGTGGTGAAGATCGAGGACGACAGCGACGACGACGAATCGTGGTGGGACAGGGAGTAGGCTAGGCGGCGGTTAGGGTTTTCAAATTTCATTCAAAATCTTTGTAATATATAAGAAATATGAATGAAATTTGAATCATTTCAGTTTTTTTTGGAGTCAATTTGAACGCCCGCAAGGTGTTCGATCATATGTCGCGTTTTGGGGGGCGGACGTTTGGGGTGCGCCGCTGTGGGCACGGTCCACATGGGCGGACACATGTCCGGCACCCCCAATTGGGCCTCCATTGGGGGTGCCGGACACGAATTTGGAGGCCCCCGATGGAGTTGCTCTTATGCTATGTGGAGTTTAACATTTATTCTCTCAAGAATTTTTGGCCAGTGTGAGAACTTACGGAGCATCACAGAGATTTCTGGAAACTTCAGCTACCTCCCAAACCCTTGGTTGTCAGTAGTACTAGATATTTAAGTTTGTGCCTAGGGATTCCGGAGAAGTCGTGCAAACAGCAGCAATGACATTAAATTTGAAATGTATACATGATATAATACTAGCATGCTTTTAGTAGCATGGATACAAATTTCACGTGCTAAGGTAATTTGCAGATCAGCATATGCAAAGATACGGAGGGAGTTGTGAAATTAGGCAATTCTTTTAAATACCTGTGAGTTGACTTCCTGGCAATTGTTTCTGTCACGTCGGAAGATGTTTACACATTTATAATCTAGATTATCTCTGACTATCACGGTCCCATACACATTGATAGGGTAGCCAACATCTGAGGACACTATCTTCAGAGAAAGCACATTTAAAGAGTCAACCAATCTGTGGTCATCACTGATAGTTGAATCAACATAGCGCATAGGCCCATGCTGTGCTGAGAAAAAAGAAAGTGAAGTTATTTCACGGCGAGAAAAAAAATTAAGGTAACAGAAGTTGAGATTGGTAATGGCTGCAATAATAAGTTTACATAGGCTAGATCCTCTCCGAACATCACGATTAGTTTATACATTTGGTAGAGCTTTGTAAAATTAGTAACTCTACAATGCGGTACAATGATTGTTCTACAGGAAAATCAAGAAAAATGATTCCAGATGGTGTGCATGCCAGCCTGAAACAAGTATTTTACTACTCAGGTTCAAATGGGCAAACTATTGGACACAGCTAAGCCAGATAATTAAGAAAATAAAGACGCCTAAGGTTCAAATGGGCTAACAGCTTGCCAAAACGTCTTATAATATGGGACAGAGGGAGTAGTAAATTTGGAGATAACAAATTGCAACTTTCCAACTATTCCAGGAACATTTCATGAATGTCAATAGAAACAACTGAAGAAACTTTGAATTTACCCACTTTGCGATTTTCTTTAACAAGGGACAGTAGCGCTGTGTGGCTCTATGCACACAACTGCGTATCCTAGGAGATACATATATGTACATGAGTACATCCACTTATGACATTCGCCAATTCCCAGCAGGGAGGGAAGAACTACAACAACATAGCGCATACAGATTTGATCCTGAATCTACTCAAGGTTTTCACACCTAAAAGAATTATTAGATGTCCATCGCTTCAGTCTTCATACGGTAGTTCATTTCTGTACACCCAATCAGTGAAAAACACTCCTACTTCCCCGCCTCTCTCCGTGCAAGGAAAAGACTTTGTAACTGAATGTTAAGTAGGTTTCATTCAGTAAGCTCCATAAGATTAATTCAAAGTTCGATACTTCCATTTTGTTCTTGGTTTTACATGTGGTGTGCGCTCTTTTCTAACACATTCACTTTAACTGGTACTTCACTTGATGCGCTCTAATGTGTTCTTACATTTTGTCTGAAGATTGGTTGAGAACTCGACAGTTTAATCCATAGTTGCCAGAATTCCGGGTCGTCCGGGTCGAGGAACGGGGTCGCGGGTCGAGGATCGCCTCTACCGGGAACAGGGTTCGACAAGGTGTATACATCTTTGGTACCCCAATTTGGGTCGAGGGTCGTGATCCACGCCATCTTGGGTCGATGACCCCGGGTCAACAATTTTTTTGGAAGTTTTGGATCTTGATAATAATTTCCTAATATTGCGCGGACGAAAAATGAGACAGAATTACAATTTGATTTGCTGAGAAAAAACTGAATGAATCAAATGATTAAAAGCAAGGGCCCACATGTCATCCACTGTTAGTCTGATTCTTCCTTACGAAGCACTCGTGTCTCTCTTCTCTTCAGTTTTTCGCCATGAAACACATCTCGCTACTCTGTTTCTTCCGCCCAAATCCCCAATCCCTCCAGTTGAAGACTCCAGCGATCCAGCCCATAGTAGCAGGAAACGGCGAATCCACCTCCCCTAGTCCTGTGTGTTGCCTCCGGTGAATCCACCTTCCCTAGTGACTACCAGGCCATCAGGCGGTGACGGATGAAAGGACGGACTCACGGCGGCCAGCGGCGACGGATCAGTGGTGGGCGCCGTGGGACAGAGATATAAACGGCGAGGGCGCATCGGCGGGACTCCTGGTATGTACTCTCCTCGAAATCGTGGGTGCTCGTTCGGGGTCACTACCAATCGAATAGGATCACGACCCGGTGCTGACCCTCGTCGACCCACTTTCGACCCCGACCCGTTTCCGGATCGATCGACCCTGGGTCGAGGAACGAGGCATGGACCCCGTTTCCTGCTACTATGGTTTAATCCTAATCAAGCACATACCACATTTGGGAAACGATCACTAGTACGCACTAGGTCTAAGGACGCACCACAGTAACTGCAAACTGATAACGCTGGAACGTCGATATCATCCACACTTGTGCTTAACTGTTGTTTTATGGTGATCCAAATTCCAGCGGTAGTACCGCTGGGTTAAGCGGTACTACCGCTCGAGAGCTGCCGCCACCGCTACCGCCGTCGCTACCGCCAGAATGGCCGTCTGACGCACTTGTCCGGTACCGACTGGTACCGCTGGCGGTACCGCCGCCGGTACCGCTGAGGTGGGAAGAGCCGAACCAGCCCACCCCAGCGGTACTACCGCCTATCCCAGCGGTAGTACCGCCGCGGTGGGATCGATTCCGGGTTGGACTGCAGCCGACCTAGGGTTTTATGCCATATATATTCCTCTTGTAAGCCGCCGTTTTGGGGTAAGCCACACATTGTAAACCCACGGCGTTTGTAACCTCACCCGATATAGTGAAGTATTGCTGGCTGGCGCCCGTGGTTTTTTCTCTCCTTTGTTTGGAGGGTTTTCCACGTTAAAATCTCGTGTCCCCTTTGGTTTGATCGTTCCGCTCTTCGTCGTTTCTTTGCTATCGTTTAACAAGTGGTATCAGAGCCCTGTTTCAGATCTGTTTTCAGATTAGGGTTTTGGATGGCATCGATGAAGTTCGATCTACCGGCGCTGGACTACAAGACGAGATTTTCGCTGTGGCAGGTCAAGATGCGTGCGATCCTCGCACAGTCCAATGATCTTGACGAGGCGCTGGAGAAATTCGGCGACAAGGATGCGGCGGCATGGACCGCCGATGAGAAGCGGAAAGACCGTAAGGCTTTATCGCTTATTCAACTTCATCTATCTAATGATATTCTGCAAGAAGTACTCCAGGAGAAAACCGCAGCGGCACTGTGGGCTAAGCTGGAGTCGATCTGCATGTCCAAAGATCTCACCAGCAAGATGCATGTGAAGATGAAGTTGTTCACGCACAAGTTGCAAGAAGGTGGTTCGGTAATGAATCACTTATCGATCTTTAAGGAGATCGTTTCTGACCTAGTGTCGATGGAGGTAAAGTACGATGATGAAGATCTAGCACTTTTACTTCTATGCTCGCTGCCAAATTCCTTTGCAAATTTTCGTGATACCATACTGTTAAGCCGTGATGAACTAACCACCGCGGAAGTATATGAGGCCCTGCTTGCCAGGGAAAAGATGAAAGGTATGGTACAGAAAGAGGAGACGTCGTCCTCCAAGGGCGATGCTTTGCAGGTCCGAGGGAGGCCTGAGCAGCGAGATAACCACTACCAACAACAACAGAGACAAGAGCAAGGGTGACAGAGGTCGCTCAAAGTCTAAAGGCCGTGACAAGTTCTGCAGGTATTGTAAGAAATCTAATCATGTCATTGATGATTGTTGGAAGTTGCAGAACAAGGAGAAAAGAAAAGGTACTTACCAACCGAAAAATAATGAAGGTAATGATACCGGTGAGGCTTCTGTTGTTGATGGTAGTTCTGATGGCGATGCCTAGCTGTTTTAGCTGCATGTGTTTCTCGTCAGGATGAATGGATTCTAGATACTGCATGTTCTTTTCATATTTGCTGTAACAAAGATTGGTTCAGTTCTTATGAGTTAGTGCAGACTGGAGATTTCGTGCGTGTGGGGAACGACCAGCAATGTAACATTGTTGGTTGGGTCCGTTCAGGTCAAGACACATGACGGTATGACACGCACGTTGACGGGAGTGAAACACATACCAACCATGGCAAGAAATTTGATCTCGCTCAGTACCCTTGACTGTGACGGGTACAAGTACGGGGGAAATAAACTCCTAAAGGTATCAAAAGGTTCTCTCATAGTTATGGTTGGTGATATGAATTCTGCTAAGTTATATGTTCTTAGAGGTAGCACGTTATCTGGTACTGTTGCTGCTGTTTCTCATGATGACGCTAGTAAAACTAACCTTTGGCATAAGCGTCTTGGACATATGAGTGAACTTGGTATGGCAGAATTGATCAAGAGAGACTTGCTGCAAGGATGCAGTTTGGGTAAGATGCAGTTCTGTGAACACTGCATTTTCGGTAAGCACACAAGAGTTAAGTTTAATGCTTCTGTTCACACCACCAAAGGTACACTTGATTATGTACATGCTGATGTTTGGGGGCCATCTCGTAAGCCCTCTTATGGTGGTGCTCGTTATATGCTTACCATTATTGATGATTACTCTAGAAGAGTTTGGCCTTATTTCATGAAAAATAAGGATGATACGTTTGCTGCTTTTAAAGAGTGGAAAGCTATGATTGAAAGGCAAACAGAAAGGAAGGTGAAATTACTTCGTACTGACAATGGTGGCGAATTTTGTTCGAATGCCTTTAATGATTATTGCAGGAAAGAAGGCATTGTCAGGCACCTCACCATCCCGTACACGCCTCAGCAGAATGGTGTAGCGGAGCGGATGAACAGGACCATCATCTCCAAGGCTCGCTGCATGATCTCCAACGCTCGCATGAGTAAGCGTTTTTGGGCTGAGGCGGCTGCCACCGCCTGCTACTTGATAAACAGGTCACCATCTATTCCCCTCGACAAGAAAACTCCCATCGAGGTATGGTCAGTACTCCTGCTGATTATTCACAACTTAAAGTTTTCGGCTGCACTGCTTATGCTCATGTTGATAATGGAAAGTTAGAGCCGAGAGCTATTAAGTGTGTGTTCATTGGTTATGGTTCGGGTGTAAAAGGATACAAGTTGTGGAATCCCGAAACTAAAAAGGCTTTTATGAGCAGGAGTGTTGTTTTCAATGAATCTGTTATGTACTTTGATAAGTTGTCCTCAGATGTTTTGCCAGATTTTTCTGAGGAGCAGGTTCGTGTCGAGGTGGAGCACTCTGTTGAAAATGAAAATGTCACTGTTGACAATGATGGTGCTGCTACTTCAGATGATTCTGATCCTGATTCTGCTGGTTCTGATGATTCTGATTCTTCTGATTCTGATAATAATAATGTTCAGAACTCACCCCCTGTTTTGCAGCCACAACAGTCTATTGCTGCTCGTAGGAACAGGAGGAATTGTGGTCCTCGACCACGTTTAATTGAAGAGTGTAACATTGTTGATTATGCTCTGAGTTGTGCAGAACAGGTGGAGCACGGACATGAGCCGTCCACCTATACTGAAGCTATTGGTTCCGGTGACCGCGAGAAGTGGCTTGCTGCTATGCAAGAAGAAATGCAGTCACTCGATAAGAATGGCACATGGGAAGTTGTGCGCTTGCCTAAGAAAAAGAAGGCAGTCCGCTGTAAGTGGATCTTCAAGAGAAAGGAGGGTTTATCTCCTAGCGAGCCTCCGAGGTTTAAGGCAAGGTTAGTTGCAAAAGGCTTCAGTCAAATTCCAGGTGTTGATTATAATGATGTTTTCTCTCCAGTTGTTAAGCATAGTTCAATTCGTACATTCTTTGGTATTGTTGCTATGCGTGATCTTGAGCTTGAGCAGTTAGATGTAAAGACTGCGTTTCTGCATGGAGAGTTGGAGGAGGAGATATACATGGACCAGCCAGAAGGGTTCATAGTGCCTGGTAAGGAGGATCTTGTGTGTAAGTTGAAAAGGTCCTTATACGGTTTGAAACAATCTCCTCGTCAGTGGTATAAAAGGTTTGATTCTTTTATGTTGTCACATGGCTTTAAGAGGTCTGAATTTGATAGCTGTGTGTACATTAAGTTTGTTAATGGATCACCTATATACCTGTTATTATATGTTGATGATATGTTGATTGCTGCCAAGAGCAAGAAAGATATCGCTGCTCTCAAGTCACAGTTGAGTAGCGAGTTTGAGATGAAGGATCTTGGTGCTGCTAAGAAAATTCTAGGTATGGAGATTACCCGTGACAGAAATTCTGGTTTGTTGTTTCTTAGTCAGCAAAATTACATTAAGAAAGTTCTTCATCGTTTTAACATGCATGATGCAAAGTCTGTTAGTACTCCTATTGCTCCTCACTTTAAATTGTCAGCTGAACAATGTCCTAGTACGGATGAGGATTTTGAGTACATGTCTAGAGTTCCATATTCTAGTGCTGTTGGTTCTTTAATGTATGCCATGGTTTGCTCACGTCCAGATTTATCATATGCTATGAGTTTGGTTAGTAGATATATGGCTAATCCTGGTAAAGAACATTGGAAGGCTGTTCAGTGGATTTTCAGGTACCTTCGTGGCACATCCAATGCTTGCCTCAAGTTCGGCAAGACTGATGAGGGACTCGTAGGCTATGTGGATTCAGATTTTGCTGCCGATTTGGATAAGAGGAGATCCCTCACAGGTTATGTGTTCACGCTTGGTGGTTGTGCCGTGAGTTGGAGGGCAACGTTACAATCTGTTGTTGCCCAGTCTACCACTGAAGCAGAGTACATGGCTATTGCTGAAGCATGTAAAGAATCGGTTTGGCTGAAAGGTTTGTTTGCTGAGCTTTGTGGAGATGATACTTGCATTAACCTGTTTTGTGATAGTCAGAGTGCTATTTACCTTACCAAGGATCAGATGTTCCATGAGAGAACAAAGCACATTGACGTCAAATACCATTATGTGCGTGATGTTGTTGCAAAAGGTAAGCTGAAGGTATGCAAGATAAGTACTCATGATAATCCTGCTGATATGATGACAAAGCCAGTTCCTGTTACTAAGTTCGAGCTTTGCTCGGGCTTAGTTGGTATCACTGTCTAGCCCAAGAGGCTATTTGGCGCCGAAGGTGTTTCTTTGTTGTTTTCAGGGTGAAGGTTCTCATTCATGCTACAAGATGGAATTTGTCTCAAGGTGGAGTGTTGTTTTATGGTGATCCAAATTCCAGCGGTAGTACCGCTGGGTTAAGCGGTACTACCGCTCGAGAGCTGCCGCCACCGCTACCGCCAGAATGGCCGTCTGACGCACTTGTCCGGTACCGACTGGTACCGCTGGCGGTACCGCCGCCGGTACCGCTGAGGTGGGAAGAGCCGAACCAGCCCACCCCAGCGGTACTACCGCCTATCCCAGCGGTAGTACCGCCGCGGTGGGATCGATTCCGGGTTGGACTGCAGCCGACCTAGGGTTTTATGCCATTATATATTCCTCTTGTAAGCCGCCGTTTTGGGGTAAGCCATACATTGTAAACCCACGGCGTTTGTAACCTCACCCGATATAGTGAAGTATTGCTGGCTGGCGCCCGTGGTTTTTCTCCTCCATTGTTGGAGGGGTTTTCCACGTTAAAATCTCGTGTCCCCATTGGTTTGATCGTTCCGCACTTCGTCGTTTCTTTGCTATCGATTATAACATTAACCAAGTGGTGTGTGCGAATTTGCATTATGATCGTAATAGATCGGGATATTCATATGTTTTTTAAAGAAGAACGCATTGACGAACGGGCACGTACTCTCTTCGTCGAGGTCGAAGGTGGTGAGGTAAGGAACCAGATGCGGGTGAAGCAACAATCTCCCGTCTTGGGATCGTGCACGATGAGTTCGTTTTCCAGAGCCCGTCTCGCCTCCGCCTTGGCCTCCTCCTCTGGCGTGGCGTATTCCCACGACATCCTCTCCCGAGGCTTCTTCCTCTTGCTCTGCAGGCGGCGCTGCTGCTTTGCCGCCGCGGCCTCCTCCTCGTCATCCTCGATGTATCCTGGAAGAACGCCGTCATCGTCGTCTGCCATGAGACAGAAAAGGCACGGAAGTGCCGTCGGCTTTAGAAGCGTGTTTGGCATGCAATGGGAAGAGGACTGGGAATTTAGATGAGGCAATTAGTGGAGGGATTAGGCATGGGACTTTGTTGTCTAGTCCCAATCCTCTGTTTGCCACGTGATGAGAATTGCCGTGGAAATTTAGATCGAAACGTTTTTCTTTCACAATCTCACCAATTAACAGGTACACAGGGAAGAGATTGGTGGGAATTAGAGGACTGGGATCCGGTGCCTCACCAGAGGCAAGGCACGTTGTGCCTCGACCCCCAACATCCACCCTCCATTCCATCCAACCGACAGCAAGACCCAACATGCTAGAAACATCTCACTTGTTCGCACCAGCCAGGCTCGAGATGGGAAAGGGGAAAAATCACGCGGCCAATCTCGGGCGGAGCTTTGCCGCCGGCCCCGCCGTGGGAAAGTGAGGGGAGCAAGCTCCAGCCCCGGCCACCCTGTTCCGCAATTGTTTCTGGGATCGTTTGCCTGAACAATCATCACTACCTATTGCTGCTGGGATTGGTGCTGAAAGCAGCAAGGACGCCCTTTGTGTTGAGAGGTCGGACATGGAAGAAGGGGCGTCGGAGGCGCCGTCGCCGGCGGACTTCGTACAGGGCGGAGCGGGCCGTCTGATGAAGCTGGAGGAAGCAGCCAGAGGTGGGCGAAGGGGGCTGTCGAGCCCCTTTTTTTCGGTGCACGCCGCCGGAGCTCACCCAGGTAGTGCAGAGACGGCGCCTACGAATCGCTGCTGGTCTCATGCTTACGCTGTGTTGATCGGAGGTGGCCATCAGAGGGGAAATAGGAGGGCGTAGGGGTGCAGAAGGGAACGTCGGAGGGAGCCGCCGAAGCGGAGAGGAGGGCGCCATCGCGGCTGGGGGAGGAGCTCGTCGGAGTGGCGGCGGAGGAGCTTGCCGGCGCCCTTTTTCAATTTTATCCAGCTGCTTCCCCTCCTTTTCCCATGGCAGTGCCGGCACCGGCGGCAGCGACAGAGCTCTGCCCAAGAACAGGCCGCACAACTCTCTATCGATGCCTGGCTGCATGCTCGAGGAGAAGGACAAAGTGGTGTCGCTTATCGTTTAACTGCTACTGGCCGTTGGATTCAATTAGACGGTGGATATTAGGGCGCTAGGCATGCCGTGCCTTGTCCACAGCAAGGCACTGGATCTCGGTCCGAATTAGAGGCACCAACTCCCATTCCCCATCCTATTTAAATTCCCAAGACCCTCAAACAAACAAGGGCTTAATAGTCTCAGGCTCCCAAACTCCCATTCCCTCGTTTCAATTCCCCCGAACCAAACAAGCTGTAAGCAACCGGGGAAACAGTTGCAAATGGAAGGATTTGGCTGGCCAGAGAAATCAGGGGAACGATCAAATCGGGCAGGACGACGCACAAACTCGCCGCCGCCGCCACGGGCTGGATTTTTTTCTAAGTATTTCACGGTTTGGGTTTTGGCGACGCGACCCACCATTACCAGTCCAACTCGCCCACATTGAGCACATGATGCCCATTGCCGATCTTCAATTTTTTTTTTAACCAGTATACACAGACTATGATTCTCAAAATAAAATAAAAAATGCACAGACTATGTCCTAAAAAAAACCAGTACATATTATGTGCTTTTTACCCATGGTAGGTATGTTTCTTTCCTTTTTTTCTATTTTTCTTTTGAATGTTTTGTTTCTCTTCCTTTTTTTTTCTATTTTCTTTTTATTTTACTTTTGTCTTTTTATTAAGCCGGTCCATGATTGTTTTTCCATGTGGTCCAAAATTTTGTTCCTTTTATAGTGGAAGCGTATTCCACGTGTGTTAATTTTTTTCACATAAAGTTGTGAATTGTTCTACAAGTGGTAAAGTTTATTTGATATAGCTTAAAATTTTGTCCCGTCATTAGTCGTGATTTGTTTCTGATATGTTTAAACTTTGTTCGGCACGATATATCTAAATAGCCAGACACTCATCTTTAATCCGAATACTGCACCGTCCACCTTACTTTAGGCTATCGCCCTTTACTTCGTCCATTTTTCTCTCGAATTCAACCAAGGACACGCCTGTCCACATCACCTGCAACTGACATTGCATTTTCGTCATATGCGGGTCATCAAGAATATCACGAAGGTGCACCTCGGACGTTCATATTCGCACCCGAGTAACCTGCGTCCGGTGTTCACCTCATGTATGCGACAAGGCTTCAATTTTGGGCCACACTTGCAACCGAAAGGAAATTGTTCGAAGATGTCTCACCACTTCGGTCAACACCGGAATCGATCCACCTTGGCACGTCACCTTGAAAAAAATGAACCTCCAATTATTTTTTCTTATCAACATAAAAAAAAGCTTAAATTAAAAAAAACTTAAATGTGTAACGACCGCCGCCGTCGCGATGAGGAATTTGGCATCGATTTTGCATCTCGTATCAATGAAATACAACACTAGCTATCCGGTTTTTTGCCAAAAAAGATCCACAGTTCATTTTTCTTACTGCATATATATGTGGCCCTTCACGCCGGCGTGGATAGAAAGACTAACATGGATTCGTCCCCGGCCAGTCCCATTAATCAGAATGAAACCAAACATCATCCAACTGCTACAAGTTTTTAAGTAAAAGCAAACATACTAAGTACTTTTTTTCCCGGCGTGTATATGCATCACCCACATCAAGTTATAGAGGTAGAGAATCACGGAGATGGAGCACATGTGTTTTTCCTTGTCTCCTCAATTTCGTGCCTCGCTATCTTTCTTTCCCGAAGAGCACGTAGGACGCGAGGATCGCGTGCGCAAATTGAAACGGCGTGTCAAATGAACCCACCAATACATACATACAAGCCCACAGAATTAAACGCGATGGTAACAGTGCACATGAACCAGTCGCTCCTCCACTTGCTCGATCGTCAAGGCAGAAAAGGACTCGATCAGCGTCGAGGTCGACGCTGTCGGCTCAACCGGGCACGGGCGTGGGCGGTTTGCTCGCCTCGCCCAAGAAGCCACCGCATTTCCGCTCGTGGCTTAATTCCATCTCGCTCCAAACACGCCTCCTCCGCGACGGAAGCCGCGTGCTCCCATTCATTCCCACTGCACTCGTCTTATTTTTCTTAGAATCGTCGTTAACTAGTCGGAGTTGCTCGGATCTGTTGCGTATGCACCAGCACCACACGCGGCAGCTCATCAGTGGGCGATCCATCTCACTGTTTCCGCTTAAACAAATCAGGGCCGACGACAGAGACGGACGTGTGGGTCGGCCGCTTTCCCGTCGATCGCCATCTAATCTTTCCCTTTTCGCGCGTTCCGACCTGCGCTGCCGAGCAATGAGAACATAGGCCGGAAGGAAGAAGGCGACGACATGAGTCCTAGCCTCGCATAGGCAGCGGTTTTCGTTTTATATATACGCCGTGCTCGCCTTAGCATTCGACCTCCCGATCCAGCGGAACACTCTTTGACTCTACAGCGCCTCTGTACTAGCACCACACCAGCCATCAACCATGTCGTCCAGAGCGCCGCCGGTGGAGCTCGACTTCCTCGGCCTCCATGCCAGTGCCGCCGGCGCCGCCGAGCAGCACGGCAAGAGCAGCGCCGCCTCCTCCTCCATCCGAGGTATGGAGACGAGTGCGATAGCGAGGATCGACCCCCAGCTGCTGCGCCGCGTCGTCGTCGCCCGCCCGCCGGAAAATCAGGCGCCGTCCGCGCCTCCCACTCCCATGACCGTCTTCTACAACGGCTCCGTCGCCATCTTCGACGTCTCCCACGACAAGGTAATGGATAGTCTCGGCACCGGCCCTTAATCTACTATCTCTGCTGAGTTCACTAGCTTATCTCTCTTATTTGTCGGTTATAGTTGCTCAGCTTCGACCTTCACTAATTAAGTACGCTACGTCTGAGTGAGGTATGCAGCTTATACAGCTATAGGAACAGCCAGTGAGACAATGGTTAGCATAGCTGATCGATGGTTGCTTGCATGGATGATATTGTCTGCCGTCGCCTCCCTAGTTCATATGTCATAATTAAATACTTTAGGATTAATATTCCAACTCGATCAGATTCATGTGCATTCATCTATCACAAATTTTCTTTCCACGTTGGTCACAACTTACACTGTGAATGTATTATGTATACATTCCCTCCGTTCCATATTAGTTGTCGCTGATTTAGTAGAGCTTTGTACTAAATCAAAGACAACTAATATGGAATGGAGGGAGTAGTATAATGTTACCCATCGACACCTACTCCGTGAAATCTTGGTCACCTAAAATTGGAGTATGAGAAATCAGTATAGCAAGCCTACGACACGAGTTTTACTCCATATGTTATACGTAGATTGAAAGCTTACAAAGAATTTATTCTTTAAGAAAAATCTCAGATGACTTTGGAAAGAAAGGCAACATATTTTTTTAATCTAAAAAGCACTACGAAACTAAAATTCTAAAACCAAATGCAAGATTAGGTTATATCCGCATATCTAATACCTACACTAATACTTCCCTTGAATTTTACCAGGCAGAAGCTATAATGCGTATGGCAAGGGATGTAACGACGACAAAAAGGGGTGGTGACCTTGGCAACACTACACTCGTTGGAAATTCTGGCAAAGGTTTGTAATAACTCAACACGAACAAACATCAAATTAAAAGAAGTAGGAAACAGTTGCCCATTAATAAAGTTTTTGTTTGCGGGGTTCTAATTGTTCTTCTTCGCAGACATACCGCTGGCAAGAACAAAATCGCTGCACCAATTCTTCGCGAAGCGCAAAGAGAGGTAAATACAATCATGTATGTTAAAAGTTTAAACTACCTTTGGTCCAATAATATTAAACTGATAAGTATTTCGATGGACCAAGCCATAAGTTAAAGGTTTCTACGTGCAAGCTATTGCATACTAGTTCAGAGAGAGGTGCAAATAGAACCAGTTTGCTCTTGCCTTTTCCACATCAACAAGAGTACGCCTCCAGCGTCCTAGTCCTTGCTTTCATGCTGGCTCTCTCTTTGAACATTCCACGAGGAGAAGAATTGTTGAAAGTTGAAACCGTGTGGGTCCTTCTGAACGATCTTGATCAATCGGACCACGTTTTTGTGGCGATGGACAGTGGTATTAAGCAAGCAACATATATGATCGACAGCGATGCGTCGATCTCGATGACCAGTTCGATCGATCGGTGGACCGACACCTACCAAATCAAATTTCACGATTGAGCTGCTCACCCGAATCGAGCAACGGAAGATCTGGTTTGATTGTGTATATTCATTGGTTGGTCTGGTCCAAAACAAATCGAAAGTTGTAGTGCGAGTACTTAGTAAGTACTTGTTTTCCAAATCTTTTGGACTAGCTAGTATGTGTTGACCTAGCTAATTAGCCACCTAACCTAACTACTACTACTCGTAGTAGGTATAGCTTGGCATTGGTCATCGTCGTTAATTATTATTACTGCTACTACTAATCAGCCGCTAGGCAACTCATGTGTGCGGTTGGTTAAACGTGCAGGTTGACCGGCCTGGGTCCGTACCAGCTGGGAACCACCGGCGGCAACAAGTCTCTTGGTGTGAAGAAGGAAGCGGAAGCAGCCTAGCTAGCTTATACAATTATTAAAATAGCTATATATATCGATGACATATACTAATATGTATGTTCATTTGGTGCTCTTGATTATCGATTTATTACTCCGCTAATCGTTCTGGTGATTATTTAGTTAATTTGGTACTAGTATGTTCATTTGAGTACCAGTGTATCTTCTACCAATGTAACTGTTGAACTACCAGTACGTACCATAGAATTACATAGCTTTGGTATGCTAAGGTTGATGTATTTATAGCTATATGTACGGATGTATATATACTGTACATGACACTGCTCTGCAATATACCATATTTGATCGGGGGGCAACCCCTGTGTCGTACACGTATATAGTATATTGTTGCAGAGTGTTTGAGACGGTTTTGCCAATATCAGTCGTTAAGATGTGCTACCTTTCACTTGTTTCGTGGAAGAAGACCGCTGAGAGGCCATAGACTTATCTTTTGTTAAGCGCGCCGCACGCGGTGGTTTTGCTAAGCTCATGACTAAACGCATTTCGTGTCCAGGGGGTGGGTGAGTGTAGTGGATGGACTCCACCATCGCCTTCTGACCAAAACGTACCTACGCATCTAAGTAACTCTAAATAAGCACGTGCCTCTTTGTATACGTAACTCTAGACAGAAATCAATCAGTCGAGACGATTTCATAGAAGTTGACGACCGAGACAAGTATGTATCGGTCACGTAACCTGCTGGAGAAAGTATCACATGGAAACCAATCTCCATTGGATACCAAAATGCAAAACCTATATGAACCACACAATTCACGATGTCCTTCCTTTTGCACAGAACGCTGTGCTAGCACGCGAATACAGAATGAAGGACGAAAACAGAAAATAAGCTGTTCACCCAATGATTGATTGATACCGTAAGCTAATCACCCAAAAAAATGTGCTCACCAGTCAAAAGTAACTACAAATAAATGGAACTCTACGGCATACAGAAACATGTTCCAGAAAACCCAGAGCATAGTGAACATAAAGCACCACGACAATGTTTGCACCAATTCCCCGCCGTTAGGAATATTACTGCTAATGGAAGCAATACTCAGAATAAAATACAAAGCAGAAAATCATCTGAAATTAGATGAATAATTTAACAGCATTTCCGACAGTCCCGAAAGAAATGTTGACCCAGTACAATCTGGGAAGAAACAGTTGGACCCACAAAACCCGAGCCATCCAGCAATGTGTACCCATCACGATCATGCAACATGTGTTTATTCCCATCGGACCCGGCAACAAAATATGTTGTTCTGCCCTGATTTGATAGAGCAGCTCCAGCTTGAAAAGCACCAGAAGCTTCTGCAGCAAGCCAAACCTATGGTTTAGAAAGGAAGTTTCATCTTATGAGGCCCTGAACTGTTCATCATGCCCAGGAAGTTTCATCTTCAAGAGCTGTCATCTTCTTTCTCCAGGTTCGGGGGGTATATCGTGTCAAAGACAACCAGCGTGAAGAGGTTTCTTACTTCAGCAGATGCACCCTGATATAAGTCCTGATAATCGATATTTCCATCACTTTTTGGTTCATAACCGTACTCCTTTTTTCCATGCTGAACACGCTCGATTAATTTGAGAACTTTCAGGTATGCTTGTAGTGGGATAAATACCTATAGCAGCATAGGTACCACGATGGCATAAACCAGCATCAGTACAACGCAGAGCATTAAAATTATCACTGTAGAATAGATAAAATACTAGCACCATGGTTGCAGTTCATTTCAATCAAGGCTGGTAATATTGTGCACACAAAAGAGGTAAAGACCTAGTAAGTGTTATGGTGCAATGCATTGGTTCAGGATGAACTATTCCTTGCCAAGCGACTACCGATTAGAATATCCTGCTTTATAGGCCAAAGTTAATACATCATACCCAAATAACGAATTTTACTGGTGATAGTCTCGAAAAGTGCCATCTTAATCTAAAGAGATGTTCTCCCATGCTTGGAAGGTACCTACATGTACCACTAAGAAAAATATCAACATTAATTAAAGATTTTTTTGGGAAACACCAGAAAACTCAGGAATTTGCAACTTTGGGCTGGCCTCAGGCTTACACTTGCTCAGTTGGCCAGGCTGGGGGCTGGCTTTTCAGGCCTGTCCCAAAGCCAGCATTTGAAAAGGTCTACTTGCAAGACTACAGAAAATATCTAAACTAACATGGAAGGGACAAAAACTTTGTACTTACAAGATCTGAGGACGGTGCTTGGGGGATTTTCGCCATAGCATTTGCAACATAATACTCATCAGTCATTTCAGTTAATGCCATCCTCATCGAGATAGCAAGGCCTTTTACCTCAGTTACTAACTGTTTATTGCTCCACACCTGGGGTTCCAAGAGCTCTGAAAAAACAGCATCATGTTGACGATTGATTGATTGCCCAATATCCACTGCCAGTGACAGATCACCTCCAAGGTACACAGCTAGTGCAAAAGTAGCCACCACCAAAGGATCCCGTGGTTGGCGCACCAATGCCTCATGAAATGCTAAAATGCTTATCCTACAGAAACAACAACCAAGCAGAATATCATCTTAGCAAACAGTAGCAAACCCCACGGGAAACTTCAGTCTGAAGCATGCATACTTCTTGGAAGGATAGAGAAGTTTAAAGTCTGTATAATCTGTTGCCTTGCATAGAAATAATAAATTGAATAATTCGACTCTTACCATAAACTATTATGGCATGGCCTGTTAGGTGCAAGAAAACTATCCAGCTTGGAAAATAGGACCTGCATGCATAAAAGGTGAACTCAAGTTACTGAGTGGTCTTTTCGAGAATTGCAAAATGTAGTGCCAATTTCCTTTATTGATTAAGTGTAACATAAATGTAAATGTTATTTGAATATATTTTGAAAGGCACAAACTATTATCAGTGGGATGTAAATTCTTTGCAAATCAAACTTACCAGCAACATGTTAGTCCCATTATCCTTCCTCTTAAAAGAAGTGGAAGAGAAATATGCTGCCTGTATAGCCCAACCAAATCATTTAGCTAAAAGCACCAAAACAAAAAAACAATATAAATATTCACATTTGAGATGTGTATGTTGTGGTAACCTACCTGAAAGGGCAATAAATGTTCAAGAAGACCAAATCTCCATAGCAACCTTAAAGAAGCTTCAGCTGAACCATAAGCAAGCATATAGTTAACCTCCATGAGTAATCTTCCCTGCAAGATGGTAATCATTTAGCGGTAAGCATCTAAGCTACTTGCTTGCTTATTCAATGCATAAGAGAATTGAGAAGAAAAAACACATTCACGAAATAGAAACACATTGTGCATGTCAGGATCAAACCTTGTCAAGTCTTGCCACAGAGCAGGCAAGAGTTCTCACATAATAAGCTGTTTCTTTGGGAAAGCTGAACCCTAATCGAGCTGCAATTCTGATTGCACGTAGAATACGAGCTGTTAATTACAAACGCATATTAATGCCAAAAGCTCATAGAAAAGGCGAAAAACATTAAGCAAGAATTCCAGAAAAGACAAATTTAAATTGATACTGACCACAATCCTCGTGGAATGAAGTGCCAGCAGGAATAACAGTACGAACCTGGTGAAGGGTAAAAGGATGACATAAGAAATGAAGGACAAGATTGATGTTAAACAGATGCAAAGATGAAACAGCTCGAGCACTAATAGGTACTGCGGACCTTAGCTTTCTTAATATCTTCAATGCCTCCCAAGTAGTCGTAGATCTTTTCTGAATACGGATTGAACATTAATCTGCACACACTTGACTTCAGAAAATATATATACCGCAGCATGCCGTATGGAAACCAGTTATCGCGTAAAGGCGCACCGACCCATTTATAGTGAAGTCCCTCGCTTGACAATTTTTCCAGCGAATATAATCATTCTTGCTACAATGTGGGCTCTTTGAAGTGTGCATTTGATTGCCACTAGACCCTCGAGCATACGTATTAAAACTAGATACCTGCCAAAAAAGATGAGAAGTGTTTGGTTCAGGCATATGTGTTGTGAAAGAAAATCTACTTCAACAACCATCAACTCAAAGTGTGCAGTTTGCAGTGATCAGCCAAATCAGTAAGGACATGTACGAACCTCAACAATAGAGTTCTTGTCATGTACATGAACTATGGGAAAACGCCTTCCTACTATAACAGCTGATCCTGAAAAGGTGTCTTTCACCTGCGGGAATCCAAAATAGCATCCTTCATTTGGAAAAAATTCTACTGGTATCTCAAATGATAATGCCAAAAGGTAGAATAGGTTTTTGTTGACAATTGTGGTGCAACATAACTGCAAAATATGACATACGCAAATGTACAGCTAAAAGCAAAATTAGATATAGTTTTTTAATGCTATCCACGTATTACAATTTACAAATAGATGCATGCTGAAAGTATCCATTATTCAGATAACGATAAACTGCATGCATCTACTATCAAGCACATACATATGTTTGTCGCAGTCGGTCATCGCAAAACTGTTCTAGAAAAAAACACCATCTCCAAATTTCAGTAGAAACAATAGCTCCGAGAAATTTATGCGATGCAACTAGCTGTTTTAATTATTAATAGAATCACAACATAACAATAGCATGCTCGTTAATTTGAATTATAACCTGCCTAAGATCAGCTGACGTTATTATGTCAAAATCTTTTGGAATTTTCTTCATTATGAGATCTCGAACACAACCACCGACCAGGTATACATCATACCCTGAAAAACAGTACAACACATAAACATAAAAAATGAATCTGAGATTGCAACAAGCCAACAACTTAAAAGTAAAACTCAAATCGGTACTTCATGTGAACCATGGTTTTAAAGGCGTCCAGGCGTTTTAAGGCGCTGGGGGGGCGCCCCGACGCCTAGGCGCTCAAGGCGCTCTGCAAGGCGACGCCTTAGTCAGTTACTAAGGCGCCTAGAACAGATGCTCAGCTCTCAGCCATGACCATGCTCTCAGCTCACATCCTGCTCAGCTCTCAGCCTGCTCAGCAGTCCAGCACTACTCACAGCCTGCTCAGCTCTCAGCCATGACCATGCTCTCAGCTCACATCCACGACAATCGACATCCACAGAAACAGAACAGAGCGGAGAGCATGGCGGAGAGAAAAGAAACCAGGAGGAAGGAAGAGGAGATGTACCTTGCTTCCCTGCTGGGGAATGGATGCGCCTGGTGGAGGAGAAGCCCTGAGCTTGCCCAGAGAGGAGGAGGCCGGAGGAGGGAGGATTTTGGCCGGATCTGGCGGTGGACGAGGTGGCCGCCATAGAAGGAGAGAGCCCAAATCTCTCTCTCTGAATCGTTTCTGCGAACCCTGGTCAGTTTCCCTCTCTTCCCCTCCCTTTTCCCTCCCCAGCCGAGCTCCTTTTCCTGCCCAATTTCAACTTTCCCGTCCGCTGCCTTCGTTTCCCGCCCGCTGGTCACTTTCCCGCTCGCGCCTGAACAGAGGACGACGAAGGCGTCCAGAATCGAATAAGGCGACGATTTTCCCGCCTAGGCGACGCCTCCGACGCCCAGGCGGACGCCCTGGGACGCCTTGCTCGCTCGCCTAAGGCGACGACGACGCCTTGCCGTCCGCGGGCGCCTTGACGCTAAGGCGACGCTGAGGCGACGCCTAGGCGACGCCTTTTAAACCATGATGTGAACACATAAAATATTCGCTTATCATAGTAGTCTTATAGTGCTAAATTCTGTAGCTAGCTAACAGCAGGGTAACATGATGGAATCGTAATTTCTAACCAAAAAATGCTACTCCCTCCGATCCATATTAATTGACAATGATTTAGTGAATCGACACACTTAAGCATGTCTCGATACATGCGATTCTGCGACGATTAATATGGATCTGAGAGAGTAGATACATTTCTTACCATATTTGGCACCATCTACCATCAAATGCTAATGCAAGTATTTCTTGAGAAATAAAGGAATTGTGACATCCTGGCCAAAGACTTAAAAACATTGACAGACTACCCATGCTAACAGGATTCATCTTCTTTTCTGGAAGCTCGTCTCCGAGTACGCTGGAAAGATTTGTGCTGATTTGTGGGCCAGTCTACATCCTAGAGAGCAGCCAGGAGTAATAACTGCCAGCGAGGGAGTGGCTAGGGTGTTGCAGGGATGCTCTATTTTACACACAGGTATACATACTTATATGAAGCGAACACTAAACTACAATACTGCCATAAATAACTGTAAATTTAAAACTACTGCAAGAATGAGATAAAGGAACCAGCGAAAAAGATTTTTTTAGGACTAGAAAGGAATCCTTCCATCATCGTTTCATAAATACTGGCTAGTTTGACAGGTTCACATTAACTAAAGATCGGCAGTTAACATTAAAATGATGATAGTCATAAGATTTTCTGTTAAAGTCTCTCTGAAAGTTATCTCATGTTTCGGACAGCACAAGACACTTATATTAGGTTGAAGCAATTGGTCCGCATACACGGTCACACAACGGTTATTTCCAGGCATGTTAGAATTTACGGCCCCACCACTGCGACTATAGAACCATACAACAAACCATAAAACAAAACAAAACATTTTGGAACCGAATTCAGTACTGGCATTTCAGTGCTTCCACGATAACAACCAAGTCAAGCGAAGGAGGGACGCACCTCTGCTGCGGAGGCGGTGGAGGACGTTCCATGCCTCGTCGGGGATCATGGACTCCTTGTACCCGAACCGCTTCGCGCTGACCTTCTTCCACTCCGGCCCATCCCCGTCGCCTACACACGCCCCAGCTCGTTAGAGAGGTAAGCGAAACCACCGTGTATCACCATCAGAAAATCAGAGAGCACAACAGAAGAGGCGCAGACTTACCGGCAGAGGCGGTGGAGGGGTTAGAGTCGGAGGGCGAGGGGGAAGGGGACGGCGACGGGCCGCGGCGTCGTCGGCGCGGGGAAGCGAGCGCGGCGAGGGGGAGGGAGCGAGGCGGCTCGGCCGGGAGAGGGCGCTGATCCCGGTGGTGGCCGCGAAACGCAGCTCCGGCGAGCGCAGCGCCATTCCGGTAAGGAGGGGGAGGCGGCGGCGGCGGCGGTGCGCGCGAGCGGACGCGCGAGGCGGATGGGATAGCAAACTGACGAGGCGAATATGCGATGCGCACGGAGGTGCCTCTCGCCGCAGGCCGACAGTGACACAGGGTCACCCCTGCAAGTAGCCCGTGGGCCGTTTTTTTCTGAAATAGTAGCCCGTGGGCTGTTCATTACGAGATTTAACTAACGATTAACGATTAAGTATATATTTCACCCTCTTCTAAAAAAAACGTACTATATATTTCACCCCAAATTTTCCACATTGGAGCAAAATCCCCCTGAACAAAAAATTAAAACTTTTTGAACCCTCAAATCAGCAATACTATATAAATCACCCTATAACACCGCTTTTCGGTCAATTTAGCCTGTTTTGGGGAGAATTTTGACTGTTTTGAACGTTGAAGTGGCGCTGATGTGGCGGTGACGTGACACCCGCTGTTACTCACTACTTGCACGTGGCTAGCCGGCCCCGCCTTCGTGGCTTGCCGGACTGGCCTCCATGGACGTTGTCATCGCGCGCGGCTTGCTGGATCGGCCTCCACCGCTGCTGTCGTCGATCGATGCTCGCGCGTGGATAGCCGTCCCCGCGGACGATGCCGTCGCGCGCGACTTGCCGGACTGGCCTCCACGGCCGATGCCGTCGAGCGCCGCGCCTCAACGGTCGCTGTTATGGCAAGGCTTGCCGGATTGGCCAGGTTCGCACATCGCTGCTCAGGTTCGGGCATCGCAGCTGAGCTATCGATCTTCTTTTTCCAGCACTGTTGCTGCTCCTCAGCCACAGCTCCATCATCCCCTTCTGCACCTCGCAACTCGGCTCCTCGTGCCCCTCCGCGCCGCAGAAGCCGCACATGTTGTCGCCCATGCCATTGTCGTCTGTCGCCCGTGCCGCGCACCGTGCTCCCAGCCCAGGGCCAACGTCATGGCCTCGTGCAACGCTTCCGGCTGCTGCGGCACCACCCAGTACTAGAGCTCGACGCACATGTTGTCGACGGAATAGGGCCGTCTGACGCGCTCCGGTTAGGCGCCATGATGGTATATGGCCTCGTGGTACACTACAGCGACGCCACCCACCTTGCAGCTGTACCTCTTGTAGTCGCACGACGCCGCGACGACGTGGCCGCATACATCGCCATGGACGCGCTCCTTGGAGCCTCACCGTGCACGCAGGCAGTACCTGAATCGGGATCTTCTCTGAATCATTGCCACTTCATCGCAAAAACCTGACCAAATTGTGCAAAACCAGATTAGGGGGTGATTTAGACGGTATGAAGGATTTGAGGGTTCAAATCAGACTAATTTTTTGTCTAGAGGGATTTGGCTCCAATGTCCAGAATTTGAGGGCCCGTCAAGAATATGACCCAAGGAAGCTCTATGGGCCCCAAATCGATGGATGCTATACTTGCTCTAGCGTTGGGCTTCCAATAATATTGGTGGGTATCGCGGTCCATATTCATTGGATCAAGGATCAAGATTCAGACCTGCAGAACTATGAATTTGATACGCCCGATACTTTTGCCAAAAAAAAACAAATCCAATCTGGGAACACATGACCTGGCTTGACTTGCGAATTGCTAATTAGTGGACAACAGAAATGAAGGGTACAAATGTACGAACGAGTAATGTACATTTATACTCCCTCCGTTTCAAATTAGATGACTTTCATTTGTCTACATGTGGATGTATCTAAACATGTTACATGTACATGTGTAGGAATGGAAAGTCATCTAATTTAGAACGGAGTGAGTAGTAGTTTGTAGTATCTCTAGCTATGAGCCATGCGTATAGGGGTCATCATGGTCATAGATAATGGCTCCCCCTTCCTTCGCGTATGTAGGTAGGTATATGTAATCGGTCGGCCCTACCTATCTTCAGTTTCTAAATACTCATGTATTAGTAGCTACCTATTTATAGTAGCTTGGAGTATAATATGTTTTACCTTTTTTCATCACATGTATCTAGACACGTTTTAGTGTGTATATTTCCCCGTTTCAATCCATATCTAGACCACATTTAAAATATCTTATATTTATAAACGGAGAGAATACAGTACCATGTGAAACAGATACCGCCGGGCAAGTACCTACTTGTGTGCGTGCATCCACCTATCCACACACACTTGCATATGCATGGCTGGACTATGCACACGCTTCGCTTTTCCCACCTTTTTGTACGAGCATATATGACTGGCTAAGGCAGTGAAAGCGCTGCATCGTCTCTTATGAAAATGAGACGAACTTTGCGCCAATTTTTTCCATGCATGCAGTGATGATCAATGATGCGAGGTGCGGTAGTGGGGATGGTGTGATGTCGTCTCCTATTGGTCATGAAGTACAGTAGCACTTAGGCATATACAGAGAGAGAGAGAGAGAGAGAGAGAGAGAGAGAGAGAGAGAGAGCAAAAGAGGTGATCATTTCATCACACTTTGGTCCATATTTAACACATACATGCATGGACAAAGCAATGAAAAGAATAAAAATTCTATAAAAGTGTGAATATATGTGGGAGAGTGTGGAATTGCATGCATGCGTGTCTATGGTTGAACGATCTACATGCATGTTTGTCTCCCGTAACTGGTTAGCAAATCAAAAGCAAATGTAAAAGGCATGAAGGAGGACATATGCAATAATTCAACTCGCTAAGTCGTTTAATTTCTATCGTGTCGGAAATTTATCTGGGAGCTTCGAACTTTACCGTATCATGATTGAACATGTCATTCTTTTGTGATCCATGTAGGTAACGTCTTCATCAGAAGGCATAACACAACTGACGAGGGGTAGACTCATCAAGACCCATGGTTAAGGTCCCTAGGTTATGAATATGGGGAGAGAACGTGGTAGAGCTGGAAGTATCGTCGGCTGACAAGCAGGGCAAAGATTTTACCCAGGTTCAGGGCCCTCGTGTGGAGGTAACACCCCTACGTCCTGCCTGTCTGTTATTGATTTGTGAATATGATGGTTACAAGGATCCCGGCGAGATGTCGATCTCGCTAGGGTTTGTGGCTCTGGTGGTTCGTCTGGTTCGATGGCCCTCCCAGTCCTTAAATAATAGGCTGGGTCCCGGGTGTTCGTAACCGACTCGATTTACAAGTAAGGAAACTCTAAACCGACTATTGCTTCGCCAAACTTGAAGGATACTTCATCTTCGTGGGCCTCCCTTCATGGGCTTCATGTAGGCTCTGATAGTTGGGCCTAGTCGATACGTGCACCAGGTACCCTCATGGTAGGGTACCCGATAGGCATACCCATGTCAGTAGCCCCCGAGTACTTGTCTGATTCGAAGAGTCGGGCATGGACTCATACATCATGCACGTTATATATACTTTTTACATCTGTATTTAGAATTCTTATGAAATAACACATGTTAGCAATGCCGAGTGTTTTCATCGACTATGAGTTTTTGCTTATGATAATCAAGGGATATTAGCTTAGCAGGCCCGGCACACACGACGGATCGGGGCCGGTTAACTACCATTTGTGGCAAAACCATACTAGCTTTCAATCAAACTCGAGTCCCCGGACTCGAATCTGGAACAAACTGGACAGACTCGAAACGGCCGTTGAGGTCTTACTGAATCGAACTGCAGTATAGTTTTGAATCTACCCAACGCGTCCGTCGGGGATTTTCATCATGTCTGCTGACATGGAACATTTAAGGATAACGCTGCTGGAGCGGTCCTTAGCCCAGCTCGACTGATCGGCGGGTCTTACCTTTGCACTTATGCATGCAGCATCCAAGGATCGTCGGATCAACTCGGGAATATTTTGAGTGTGATTTTGCTTATGAACTTAGTCGAATGTTCCGTCGACTGTACTTTTGCCATTATTCTATCGGGTGCGCGACAGCGCTCCCGATGGGAGTAGCCCCCGAGATTGTGCTTTATTGCTTGCAATGGAGGATAATCTCAAATTCTTTTACCCTGCACATTTTAGTCAAAGAAATTTTTTGATACGCTCCCGATGGGAGTAGGATGGTGCAGTCGAAATAATTTCGACTGGCCTCTATGACTTTTGCTAAAAAACCAACCGAAACTTATGCGAGAGACCACCCGAAGATATCATCGAGTGACGTTTTATGCCAGTTGTGAAAAAGAGAACAACGTCAGCAATGACGCATTTTGCGACTGCTATCTCTGACAAACGATGGCGTGCCTGGAGAGGCTTTGATAAGACGTGACCCTGTTCTGTGGGCCCGTTTTTGCAGAGCTGACCAGGGATAACGCCGCGTGGACTTGATTTGACCGTTCAGGCCCTATTTTCACGGGGCGTGATGATGGCTTCCTGGATTCTCGTGCGTAGTGGGCGGAGTGGCCGGCGACGGTTGCTCTCCGTGGCCGCCACGTGTATGGCCAGATTTCGCGCGGAGCGTATGGATTTGTTTTAACGGCTACGATCGTTTTTGCGCTCTGTGGTAAATAGGGGGGACGGCGCTGGCAAATTTTTTACTTGCCATTTGCCCCCTGCGCCGCCCCTCGTCTCCTTCCTCGCGCTGCCCCACCATTGTTCTGCGCCCAAGCTCTTTGCCCCCACCTCCTCCACTGTAGCAATGGCGAAAGGTGGAGGTGCGAAGCGTGGTGCTGCCGCCGCCGCCGCGACTGACGCGGCCAAGGGCAAGAAGGTCGTGGCGGGTACATCTGCGTCCGCCGCGCTGAAGAAAGGTAGCGGGGACTGGGCGAAGTCCACCATCAAGGACGCCCATCTGATCAAGTTCCGCGAGCAGGGGTATCTGCCACCCGCGGAGCAGCTCGCCGTCCGCGCGCCGTCGCCCAAGGAGGTACTCCCCGAACCACGCGCCAACGAGCGTGTTTGTTTTGCGGAGTTTTTGCCTAGGGGCTTTTCGCTTCCCCTCCACGATTTCGTTCGTGGTCTTCTTTTTGCCTACGGGGTGCAGATCCATGATCTCACCCCAAATGGCATTATGCATATCGCGTGTTTTATCACGCTGTGCGAGTGCTTCCTCGGCGTCGCACCCAGCTGGGCGCTGTGGAAGGCCATCTTCATGGTACGGCCGAACAGAGGAGGCGGTCGCACCTACCCTGTTGGCGGCTGTGGAATCCAGGTGCGCAGCGACACCCGCTACTTCCGTCTGAAGACCGTCGACTCCGCTCAAGGCTGGAGGAAGGGATGGTTTTATGCGACTGTCGAGCAGGATGCAGCCGCCCCTTTCTCGACTGCTGCTTTCACCAGGACCAAGGCGTGGGATCACCAACTCTCAGCCGAAGAAATGGAGGAAGCAAGCCCTTTGCTGGCTCGGATCGGAGGCCTGCTGGACAAGGTCACAGGCATCCATTTGATCGCTACCTTCGTGAAGAGGCGGGTGTGGCCCATCCGTGCCCGAGCGCACCCCATGTGGGAGTATGAAGGCGCGGGTGACATCACCCGAATGAACCCAGAGGAGCTTTCAAGGAGTGAGCTGCTGACGCATGTGCGGCACATCACCAACTTGACGACAGGCGACGCTTGCAACGTCGACTGCCCTGTTGCACCATATGGGTTGGAGAACCCTTTGCTTGAGGTATGTATGTATTATAGTCTGCTTGCAATGAAGAGTTTGTCACTCGCATGTTCTGCGATATGCGGATTTTGATTCTGACTTTGCAATCTGTGATGTATGCTATGCAGGGTCACTCGACTGCTGCCTCCCTTCCTCCTCTGCCTGAAAATGGCGAGACTGAAGAAACACAAGCACAGGTGGTGGACCCGAAAGGGGATCATTCACCCATCCCTTCTGCCACAAATTCTCATTTGGAGGAGGTCGAGGAGGAAGCAGCAGAAGAAGTCCAGTCTGAAGATAAGGCCATCTCTGACCAGGAAATCGATATCGCGCCACCGAAGCGACGTCGACTGGCCAAGAAGGCGCCTTCTGCTGCAAGTTCACCCGCGGAGGAGCAGGTTTTGGAGGATGACGAGGAATCGGGTTCACCACCTGTTTTCCAAGCCGCTCCTTTGCGTGCGTGCTCAACAAGCTCGACCCTTCCGCTTCAGTCGAGTGGCACCCCAGCCTTTGGAGGACCAATTTTTGGCGACTCCGAAGACGAGGAGGACGAGGAGCACAGGTATCTGTGTTTTTGAGTATGAGAATTTTGTGCTGTCGCATGTTTATGCTCACAATCTTTTTGCTTTGCTGTGTTGCCCACAGTGCTGAAAACAATCAGCCTGGGACTCCTCCAGTCGAAATGTTCCACCTGGAGCAGTCGAAGTGTGCACCGACTGGACACGAGGCTGCCCAGCCAATGGCCACTGACGCTGTCGTTGGGACAGCCAAGGCAGCAACTCCAGATGTCGGTACATCAGTCGCGGCTCCTGAGCCGTGGATGAACCACGTGAGTAACTTTTTGCTTGACCCGTTAAGTTGTAGGTCTGTGAGAATTTTGGATTTTTGCTGAATCCGTGCGCTTTGCAGCCCTTCTACCACACCTTGGCAGACTCTGCCAAGGCTTATGTACAGGTGGAGCAGGAGAGGGACACCATGCGCGCCGAGCTCGAGCGGCTCAGTCGTGAGTTCTTTTTTTTGCTTTTGTTTTGCCAACTTCTTTTTGCAATGTTTGATTTTGTCGAGTATTGAATGCACGTGATTCTGCTGGGCCAGGCGAGAAGAAGGAGCTGGAAGACGCACTCGCCGCGCAGCGCGAAGAGTCGAAGAAAGAGTTGGCTGCCGCCACCAACTCAGCCGCTGCACGCGAACGAGAATATGCTGACCAGCTCGCGGCACTCGCGCAGGTCATGGGAGGTGAGTGATCTTTTCTCCCTTTGATATGACGATATACCTGTCGAGTGTCGCGAAATGACTTATGCCTGTTTTGAATTGTGCAGAAGCTGTTGGCGCACCGGCCTCTGCAGACGTGGCGAGTGAAGATCTTTCGCTGGAACAGGCTGTGGGCGGCTTAGGCGCTCTATGCAACCAGGCGAAAGAAGCACTCGCCAAGTCGACGAGCACGCTTGGCGCTGTGTACCAAGTGGTGTTCCCGACTGGCGTGATGCCGTCGACGGTGGATGACTTCGCCAACGTGTTTGGCCCCGGGACTTCCACCATGGCGGGTTTCGCTCGCGCCAACACGGTACGCGGATCCGAGTCCACCATCAAGCTCCTTATGGGACATGGGATAGTTTGCGACTATGAGGCAGCACTGTCTGCGTTCCCTCAGAAGCCAGACGGGAAGCCCATTTCACTAAAGGGGGTGAGCGGAGCCTCCGCGCGACTGGCCGAAGTTTTTATGAACACCATGGAGCGTCGGGCACTCGAGACTGCCAACCGTCTCCTTAGGAAATCGAAGTCTTAGGTTTAGGGTAGCTGTACCCTTTTGTTTTTGTTATGCCTTGTAATGATACCTTCTGAACTGCGCGAGTCTGCGCTTTGTTTATGCTACCTTGTTCATGCAAAGTCTTTTGCTAATGCCTTTCACTCGAAGAGTTGTATGCTTACGACATGAGTTTTGGCTTCTGACACAAACTTTGTGTTTGTGATTATGCTTTTTGAACAGTCACGAGAACCTGGTGCTGCGACTAGTTCTTCACAGGCTCCAATCGCCACCCGATCCCAGGGTCAGGTGGCAAATGATGCCAAGGTGATGGAGTATATGAAGGCTAAGTTTGTGAGAATGGAGCAAGATCTGAAGGATGCCCATGCTGAGCTGAGTCGATTGAGGGCCAGACCCGCGTTGGCCACCCAACGCGAGGATTATGTGCTCGGGGAGATGGAGCTTGTGAACAGGCAACTCGAGTGTAAGTTCGAGTCTTGCTCTATTTACAGGCTTTTTGCATAGCTTTTGCCTTTTTTGATCTGACTGTTGTGCCCGTGTTTGTAGGCTTTGTCGACAGCTTCCAGGCTGAAAAGATTCGCGTGGAAGGGCGTCTGGATAGCGTGGTTGACGACCCTACGACTGGGCGTCAACACTTTTGGCTTGATAGGTACCATGCCCGCATACTCGCCACCCTGAAGGATCGCGTCTGGCGAAGTGCTGAACTGCTGGAGTTATGCCGGGCAGCATTTATTCGCCTGAACGAGACTCTTTTTCCTTCGGGGCCACAACCGCAAGGGATTCGTGCTGTGTTGAACATCTTTCGCCAAACAAATCCCATTCGAGAGTTGCTGTCTCAGAAACTTGTGATTGGAGCCAACGCTGCAATGGCGTATATGCGTAGTCGAAAACCAAGGTTGGTGTTGCGGACACCTGCAGCCGGTGAGGTTCTCGAACAAAAAGACTTGGATGACACGATCCAAGCTGCGGAGACACTGATCGAGTGCACTCGCGAACAACTTTGCGGCCCTGAGCTGCCCGTAAAAGACGAGCCTGAGGATTAGAATGGTTTTTGCGAGTGCAATTTTTGTATAGGGGGCAGCCCCCGAGTGTAATTTTTGACTCTTTGTATATTGTATAGTTTGTATACTTTGATTTTTTGCCGAGCCCCCGAGTCAATCGAGCGGGGTTTGTGAAATATGTGTTGGTTATGAACCGATGACTGTGCAGCCCCCGAGTATTCGAGTGCGGCTGCAAAGTTTTTATGTTCTTTGTTCGGATCCTTGCTACGCAGCCCCCGAGGGTCTCGGGTGCGGTTAAGGTATGAATTATGCAGGTGGTAGCCACAAAAGAGTCGAAGGAACATTGATTTTATTCCTCTTTTGAATGTTAGGCTGCAGGCCGCCTCATTAAAAACCTTCCAGTCCCCTTAGGTACCCTGGTAAGGAAAAGAGCGCGTCTGAAACCTGCAGCCATCCGACATATAGCCTATTACATTGTATGACTGCGAGCACTTTATGCGTAGAAACGGCGCAGATGCGCAACGTTCCACGGATTGTGAGAGGGTTCGCCTGTCTTCGCGTGCTTCAGTCGATATGCACCTCCACCAAGGACCTCCGTGATGATGAAGGGGCCCTCCCATGGGGAAGCCAGCTTGTGCACCTTCTTTTGCTTCAGTCGAAGAACCAGGTCGCCAACGACGAAGGACCTGGTGCGCAGTCGACGGCTGTGGTAGTTGCGAAGGTCCTGCTGGTAAACAGCTGTGCGGGCTAAGGCCGTGTCGCGCGCCTCATCAAGCAAGTCGACTGCGTCTTCGAGTGCCTCTTCTGCGTCTTCTTCATTGTATGCTTCAACTCGTGGTGCGTTGAACCTTACGTCTGATGGCAGAATCGCCTCTGCACCGTAGACCATGAAGAATGGGGTGAACTGCGTAGAAGTGTTGGGAGTTGTGCGTAGGCTCCATAGCACAGACGGTAGTTCTTCGACCCAGGCACCTGCAGCTCTTTTGAGTGGCACCAGGAGGCGCTTCTTGATCCCACTTGTCACAAGCCCATTGGCCTTTTCGACCTGGCCATTGGATTGCGGGTGCGCCACGGATGCGTAGTTGAGTGTAATGTCCTGCTCTTTGCAAAAGGTTTTGAACTCCTCAGCCGTGAAGTTTGTGCCGTTATCAGTGATGATACTGTTTGGGACACCGAAGCGATAGATGATGCTCTTTATGAAGTTGACTGCCGTAGTAGCAGTCGAATTTGTGATAGGGACCGCCTCGATCCACTTTGTGAACTTGTCGACTGCCACCAGTAGGTGAGTATGCCCGCCATGCGATGATTTTTTGAGTGGCCCAACCATATCGAGCCCCCGAGTGCACCCGAGTGCCTTTGCCATCCGCATGCCATGGATCAGAGCCTCGTATTCAGCCTCGTTATTGGAGGGTAGCTTGAATCCCATCTGCAAAACATAACGTAGCTTGTCCCCTTTTGGTGATATGAGGACGACGCCTGCGCCTGCGCCTTCATGTTTCTTGGACCCATCGAAGTACATGGTCCAGGAATTGGCCACGTCTGGTGCTCCAGGTAATTGGGCTTCTATCCACTCGGTTGTGAAGTCGGGTAGGACTTGTGCTTTGATAGCCTTCGGGTGCTCGTACTTGATATCTCTTGGAGCCAGCTCGATGAGCCATTTTGCCACTCGACCCGTTGCATTGGGGTTTGTGAGTATATCACCGATTGCTGAGTTGCTTACCACGGTAATCGGATGCTCGGTGAAGTAGTGTGTCAGCTTCCTTGAGGACATGAATACAGCGTATGCCAGCTTTTGATAGTGCGGGTACCGCTGTTTTGATATGGAGAGAACCTCGCTCAGGTAGTAGACTGGACGTTGTATGCTTTGGATGTGCCCCTCCTCCACGCGTTCGACTACCAGTACGGTGCTCACCACCCTGTTTGTAGCCGAGACATACAGGTAGAGTGGTTCCCGTTCCTTAGGTGCGACGAGGATTGGAGGGCTTGTGAGGATCCGCTTGAGATCTGTGAAGGCTGCTTCAGCTTCTGGCGTCCACTCGAACTTGTCCGCCTTCTTCATCAGTCGATAGAATGGTAGAGCCTTTTCACCCAGTTTGCTGATGAATCGACTGAGCGCCGCTACTCGTCCTGCTAGTTTCTGCACATCATGAAGCTTTGAAGGCCTTTGCATGGTGAGGATGGCCTGTATTTTCTCCGGGTCTGCTTCGATTCCACGAGCAGAGACTAGGTACCCTAAGAGCTGCCCGGCTGGAACGCCGAACGTACACTTCTTAGGATTGAGCTTGATATGGAAGCGTTTGAGGTTTGCGAACGTCTCCCTCAAATCGTCGAGTAGTGTGCGTTCTTCCCTTGTGGTAATGACAATGTCATCAACGTAGACCTGGACGTTGCGTCCAATTTGCTTTTTGAGGCAGTCCTGCATCATGCGCTGGTATGTTGCACCCGCGTTTTTTAGCCCGAAGGGCATAGTTGTGTAGCAGTAGACCCCGAGTGGGGTTATGAACGCCGTTTTTTCTTCGTCTTCTTGCTTCATCCTTATCTGGTGATAACCTGAGTAAGCATCCAGAAAGGAGAGTCGTGCGCATCCGGCGGTGGAGTCAACGATCTGATCGATCCGGGGTAGCGGGAAGTGATCCTTTGGACAGCACTTGTTCAGCGCTGTGAAATCCACGCACATCCGAAGGATGTCTGTATGCTTCTTTTCTACGAGTACAGGGTTGGCCACCCATTGTGATTTCTTGATTTCCCTAATGAATCCTGCTGCGAGTAACCGGTCGACTTCAGATTCGACTGCGGTTCGCTTTGGGCCGGAGATTCGACGCATCGTTTGCTTGACTGGCTTTGCATCTGGAAACAATTGGAGAGAGTGCTCGGCGAATTCCCTGGGAATACCTGGCATGTCGGCTGGACACCACGCAAATATTTCCCAGTTCTCACGGAGGAATTCGACGAGCGCGCCTTCCTATGCGATAGGCAGGCTCGAAGATATGTTGACTGTCTTGGACGGATCGGTCGGGTGCACCTGATGCGACCTTGTGTCATTTGTAGCATTGAAGGATCTGTCGACTGCCAACTTCTTATGCTCTGGAAGGAGTGTGCGGTCGTTGGTAATCGCTAAGTCGCGAGTGATTCCTCCACCCCGAACATCTCGGAGATTTTGCTGAACTCGCGGTCGCAAGCATCGGACCTTTGAAAGTTTCCACGGACAGTGATGACTCCCTTTGGTCCTGGCATCTTCAGCGTGAGGTACGCATAGTGTGGCACCGCCATGAATCGAGCAAACGTCGGGCGACCAAGAATAGCATGGTATTGTGATTTCCAGTCGACGACCTCGAACTCAATCGACTCTGTCCTGAAGTGGCTTACGTCCCCGAACGTAACGTCGAGTTGTACGGTGCCTTCTGGGCTAATTGCTTTGCCAGGAACGATACCGTGGAAGGTATTTGAAGATTTTGGGAGGTTTTCGACTGACCTGTTCATTTTGCGGAGCGTGTCCGCGAAGATGATGTTTATGCCGCTGCCTCCATCCATGAAGACCTTGGTCATGGCGTAGCCTCCTATTTGCGCGTCGAGTACCAGAGCCGCATGCCCTGGTCGAACTACAGCTGGGGGATGATCCTCTCGACTGAAGCTTATGATGGTTTCCGATCCCTTCAGAAATTCGGCACGGCTGGAGGTGCCATGACAGCCAAGTTCACCTGTCGAGTGATTAGTTTTTGCTGCCTGTTAGAGGGGCGACCCTTTTGTATCATGTACATCTGCCCGTGGGGCTGTGGATATTGATCATCTTCCGCCCGTAGCACAGGTTGTATGGCACCTGCGAGATTTGCGCCTGGAGCAGGCTGTGGTGCGGGTTGCGGTGGCGGCTGTGGCGCCATGAGAGCGGGCACAGCGTTCGGCTGTGGTACGGGTGCAGGCATGGGCTGAGCAGGTGCTGGGCCATTCCTCTTGAGTCGTATCACATAGTCAGTCGCCATTTGGTCGAATTCCCTGCAGTTCCTTAGGGTGTGATTGGAGCGTAGTTTTCCGTCGTCCCCCTTGAAGAGGTGGAATCTGCACCAGTCGTCCATCTTTTCCTCGAACGACCGCTCGGGTTTTGCGTCGCTACGTTTGCGCCATTCTTGCCTTTTGTAGCTATCGCTCCGCTGCTCGCGATCTCGACTGTCACGTCGATCATCCGAGCGTCGATTGCTTCTATCATGGTCCTCCTTTGGCTGTGTGTATCCAGCCGCCATGAACTCGGGTCTGTTATCGTCGTAAGGACGTCTGGACCGTTTACGCCTGCGATCTTCTCTGTATGAATCTCTGCGGCTTCGACTGCCGCTTTCGTAGTTGTCGCGTGTTGGGGAAGCACGGGATCTGCGTACAGAATCCTCTCCATCTGCCCACTCAGTCGCAACTTTGATGAGGTCAGCCAGGGAGGTTGGCTTTTCACGACCAAGTGCCTCTTTGAAGTCCTTCCTGGCGAGACCTTGTATGAAGGCATCCATGGCCCTGTCTTCTGACACTTTGCCAACCGAATTGCGTATTTCGGTCCACCGCCGTATGTATGATCTCAACGACTCGTCTGATCGTTGAGTACATGTCCTTAATTCCTCGAATGTCTTCGGGCGCTCACACAGAGGCTCGAAGTTTTTGATGAAGTCTCTGCGGAAATCATCCCACGAGTCATATGATGATGGAGGGAGTGATTTGAGCCAGTCGCGGGCAGTTCCTTCGAGCATAAGTCGTATGTACTGCATCGCCGTGGTGTTCGTGCCCGCTGGCATGCCACGGCGAGTCTGTAATCTTCTAGCCACCCAGAAGGTTCTTGGCGACCGTTGTACTTGGGTTGCTCGCCTGTCAACTTGAACCGTTTGGGCATCCGCGTCTCACGGATGCGTCGAGTGAAGCACAATGCTCCGCATGGCTCTGGTTCGCGATCAGAGTATGAATCGCTGCTATAGGATCTTCGAGACTGCTCTGCTGGACCTGTGCCGGCGCGTGCTTCTCCTTCCTTCATCCGAGTGGTGGCTGCGACCACTGCGATGATGTGCTGCGTGTCGTGAGTCGACTATGTCGCGATCGCGATCCTTGCTGGAGTTTTGTCTTCTGGCTGCATAGCCTGTGCCGCTAGAGCTAGCGATTTGAGTTGTTGGCGATGCAGGGCTGCGTTAGGGTCATTCGCCGGAGGTTGTATTGCCTTGAGGTAAGCACCTACGGAGAATAATGCACCCGCAGCAGTTTTGGGTACTGGGATTCCGTTAGCGTCCTCTGTCATGAACGACAGGTTACGGGTGATTGCTACCCTTTCATGTTCTGGAAGGCTTGCCAACCGCGACCTAGGTCGAGGGGTTGGTTGCTGTGTGGACCCGAGGGATTGCTCCCTTCGTCGGGCACTCGAGAGGCTGGCTTGCCTTTTGCGCTCCTCGAGCGTCGCTCGGTAGTTTTGCAGTCGAATTGACTCCTGCCAGTTGAAGTACTGGAAGGTCAACATCTCCTCTGGGTGGAGTTTGGCGGCATCATAGTGCACTCCTTTATGACTTTATCTGCTTTTGCTGCCATCTCCTCCGTGATTGTCAAGGTTGTGACCCCATCGGCATGGTTACCGTGCATGGGAATTGTGCAGGCCTGCGAGCGGCAGCGTCTGCGGATGATTCTGCGGAAGGCCACGTAGACCTGATGGGGCGTGACCCGAGGACAGGTGTATGTGCTGTCGATTCCAGTCATGGACTCGACATCGCCATCGAGGCTCATGTCAGAGCCAGTGTGTTCATCGAGTAGATCTTCGAGGCGAATCTCGTTGTCGATGTGCTCATCACCTATGCTCATCTCGGTGTTGGCGAAGCCATTACGGATTTCTGAGTCGAGGTTGGTGTTGGTGAAGATCTCCGAGTCGACGTTTTGTCGTTATGAATCGCGGGCTCGTAGAAGTCATCGAGGGAGATCCCGCAGTCGAAACTCTCGTCGAGTGGTAGGTTGAAGTCGATGTTGCTTTGTTGTATGCTGATTCTGCTTCCTCGCCTTGGAGTTCCGTCATCATGAACCTATCGAGCTCGCCGGTCGACATGGTTGTTGCGGGCGAGCAGGCTTCAGGAATTCGACGATGGGGCGAGCGCAGTCGACGGAGCCTCGAGTGCCCAGCGCCAGTTGTTGCGGATCTGTCGAGTCCTGCGTGCCAAGATTGTTTACGAAAAAATTGAATGCTCCAACAGTTAAGTCAAACCTGATTCAAGGCCAGAAAACGCCTCCTGAAGCTCCGGCGAGTGCGGATTGAAATTCATTGGAAGAGCAGATGCGCTTTTTGCAGGTGAAGCGGGCAGGCTGCCGCTTTTCGAGATCGGCGAGTCGCCGTGTGTCGCCTGGATCGGCGAGTTGCTGTTTGCTGACATGGCCGGCGAGTTGCCGTTTGCAGATGAGATCGGCGAGTTGCCGTTTGCTGGTGTGATCGGCGATTTGCCGTTTGCTGTTGGGACCGGCGAAACTTCGAGTCCAGCGCTATTCTTTCCCACAGACGGCGCCACTTGACGAGGGGTAGACTCATCAAGACCCATGGTTAAGGTCCCTAGGTTATGAATATGGGGGAGAGAACGTGGTAGAGCTGGAAGTATCGTCGGCTGACAAGCAGGGCAAAGATTTTACCCAGGTTCAGGGCCCTCGTGTGGAGGTAACACCCCTACGTCCTGCCTGTCTGTTATTGATTTGTGAATATGATGGTTACAAGGATCCCGGCGAGATGTCGATCTCGCTAGGGTTTGTGGCTCTGGTGGTTCGTCTGGTTCGATGGCCCTCCCAGTCCTTAAATAATAGGCTGGGTCCGGGTGTTCGTAACCGACTCGATTTACAAGTAAGGAAACTCTAAACCGACTATTGCTTCGCCAAACTTGAGGATACTTCATCTTCGTGGGCCTCCCTTCATGGGCTTCATGTAGGCTCTGATAGTTGGGCCTAGTCGATACGTGCACCAGGTACCCTCATGGTAGGGTACCCGATAGGCATACCCATGTCAACAACTATATTTTCCCTTTGATGCGTTGTTTAGTTTCTCTTGTAGCTTTTCAGGTCAAATTCCACAATCACTTTACCATATATTGTTCTGATGTGTACCGCGTGCCTGATCAATACAAAACACACGTTGAAATCTTTCAAACAAGAATGATGAAGTCCTAGCTAGCAGGCTAAGAGATTTCACCAAACTAGAATCTTAAATAACTAGAATATATTTGTGATTATTTTGTGACTAGAAGGTTGAATAAAGGCTCCTCCTGGTCTTGAGATTCACAAACTACTCTTAAAATCTGGAAAGTAATAGTATTAACCAAGGTAAATGTAAACCAAAATTCTTACCTATAGCTAGAATAGAAACCGACTATCGTCATATATGTATAGGATGCTAATATAACAAGATGTGTGTAACACTATTAAAGCTGAAGAAGCACCATATAATATGCAACAAGAGGAGGTTAATTATAGAGAAAGTTCGATTGTGTCCATACTCATGCTTCCACCATGCACACAAAAGCCCACACATTACCATGGAAAGCATACAATGTTGTGGTTTGTTTAGAATATGGCCACCATTTCATCCCCAGTGGTGTCAGCACTCTGCAGGATGTATTCGTACCAGACTTGTCACCTGCCCAATAAATATACACCTGATCGACCTGCTGCGACACAGAAATATAGAGGAAGCAAACCTCGCCAGGGACGACATGCATGCATGAATGTCACTGGCCCCCAAATATTCCATCACTTTTCCTTTTTTTTTTCTTCATCCGCTGCAACCTGCATGTTGTATCCATGTAGCTTGGGATGGGAGGAGTATACTTGTAGCTCAAACCATCACTACACTTCATCATCATGTCCTTTGCATAGTTAATCACGGTTAAGAGCAATAACTTTTGAAACCCGGCCCTTTACAAATATATTCTTCTTGTCCCTCCGGCCCCCATCCCAAAGAGGGGGGGCCATGAGTGTACCCTTTTGTATCCGTTATGGGCTATTAGTAACTAATTCAGTACTAACCTTCCAGCATGATCGAAAGCTGAAAGCATCACTAGTTAATTTGTTACTATGGCACAAACGTCACCTCGTCCATGCATGCATGCATGCGTCCATGCACACACGGTAAAATCACATCAAGTAAAAGTGAAAAGTTCTCTCTTGAAGCATCCATGCACCTACCTTACTTAACTCACTCTAGCTACATACAGTATGCCCTAGTTTTTTTTTTCAGTCTGTCCTCTGTCACACGCAAGATTAAGAAATGATAGGCATGAATGATGGCTGTTTCGTTGTCCGTACTGATGCGAGTTGGGTTTTATTAGCCCCAATGAGTGTACATCCACATCGATCCGTGAGTATCAATGGATTAATTTGGTTAAGATGCTTTCATGCAAGCATGGCGAACTTTTACTCCCGAGTCAGTGTACGTCTCCTCGATCTGGAAAGCGCGGCGACACGGCCTGCACGCGATGTAAACCTTGTAACAAAAGGGTACTACTACTACTTATTACTCGTCAGTGAATTAACTAAGTAGCTTGCTGCATGCATAATTAATAACCAGAAAAGGTCCATGCATGCCTGCATGGGTACGTTCATAAAAATTACTGTACTTAGTAACAACGCAAAGGCATCCTTCGTATAACATTTCATGCGCCAACACTAGTTAGTAATCCTAGCTAGGGTTTCCACCGAGTCCCCCAAGTCACTTCCTTGTTGGAGGCGTCGCCTTGGAGCTCTTGGCCCTCGCGGTGCGTCGGTTTCGCAGCGGTTGGGCGGGATGGCGGTGTGGTCGGAGGAGGAGGATGCCGGGGTGGCGACCCCGGACGGTGGTGGTACGTCGAGGCGGCGGCCTCGGACCCCTCTACAACGACGGTCCTATGGGGCAGGGCCTTCTCCTAGCGAGGTTTGGGTGGCGACTTGGTGCTGCGAGGGCAGCAAGTGTGTCGACACGGCTGGTTCGGCTCCGGGCAATGCGGAGTTTGATCTGGTTGCTACGCCGGGGCGGCGGCCCCGTAATTGATGCGACGTTGAGGTCTGCGTGCGGTCATCTTTAGCGAGGGTAGCATGGGCTACGAGACGGCTGGGTCGTGCAGCGTTGTGGCTCGTGGGCGGCTTTGGTGCCGAGTGGTGTAAGTCGGGGCGGCGGCCCCGGGTTTGGTGGTGTGTTTCTGTGGCGTTCGGTGGGCTGGGCGACGGCCCCCTCGCTTGTGCGGGTTTTCGGCCCTGTTTTCCTCATAAACAGGACATTTGTATGGTTTTTGGGCCCGGTTTTTCTTATAAACTGGATCAATTCTTTCTTCTATACGAATTGCAGGAACGCCCTGCCCTCTTCGAGAGGTTACTCGAAAAAAAAAATTAGCTCAAAGACAGAGCAGAATTGTTCTCTTGAATGTGGGCAGAGGCAGCATATATACGTATATGCATGACAGTTGACAGGAACTGTTAACATGGACGCACGCGGTACGGTCCGACGTGCAGTGCAGTGGTGGTAGCAAGGCCGGTGGAGTAGATTGCATTCAATCTCCACATGCATGGAGTTGAAGCCAACTCAGATCGATCAGGTGGCCGGCCGGCCGGTGGACGGTGGGGGCGAGAATTGAATTGAAGGGAGATCGCGGGGAAGGGAAAATATTCCTCTCATGCAGATGCAGATGGAGGGCCACGCCTGCATCTGCATGCATGCCTGCGCTGCGTGGGTTTCCGGCACCCGCGCGGGCCCTTGCCCACCACCTGAGCGCGCGTGCGGACGGACTCCGGGCATTCAGCATTAGCCGGCCCACGGCACACATACCGGGCCCGCCCACCACCACCGGGTACGTAGTAGTTGCATTCCTTTCTTTCTTTTCGTGTCATGCAAAAAAAAAAGGACTTAAGCTCACCGACACCATGAACGTATATGCAAAAGTTCAACGATTTGGCTGGAAGCGCTCAATTTAAGAAGTTCAACAGCCCAATCTTCATAGAATTTTGGTATGATTCATGTGTGTTTTGCTCCTTGCTCCTTTATTTTCGTTCCTTGCTCCTTGCCGGGTATCACAAAATTCTATGTGTATATGTTTCGAATACCAAATACAGTACAAAAATATATGAAAAACCAGCACCAGGATGCCGGGTGCCGACAGCCCGACACCCACGTAGAGACAAATCTTAAAGTAGCTGGTTTGCTTAAGCGCGCGTGCATGCGTGTATGTGTCTAGCTAGGTAGCCTGTGGTACGTTAGATACTATCAAGGGCGACCTCTTTTCACTGCTATACATATCTCTCTTTATTTCTCTCTTCCTAGGATGCTAGCTTCGTGATCTATCAATTCATGCACTTTTGAATCCTCGCAAGCGATCCAAGGGTCGAGAGATCACACGCGTATATAACTTAGTCAGTCGACAGTCGTAGAACCATCATTGCATGAGCACTACACATGCATGCTGCTCGAACGACAGGCAGGAGGCTAGTACTAGTCCTACATGGCACCACAGTGTAGGAGCACAAAGCAAACGGGCGGGACTACTAGAGAGCCAGGTTGATTATAAATGGCCTTGAGCTTGCTCCTGCGCCGCATGCATGCATCTCATCTGCTGCAATGCTGTCTGCATAGTTGTTGTTGTTGTTGTTATTTTGTGGGTGTTTCTACTGTTATAGGTAGTGTACGTATACATTGTCACTGTCGAATATCAGTGCGGTGCAGTGGTGGCATGAATGGCACGCAGCAGCACCACAAATCAAGGGCCATCATTCTCATATGTATGCTGCTGCTGATTCCTGTGGATGTAATTGTACCCTTTCCCGTCATCTTTAGCAGTACGACTTGCTTGACCCACCGGATCATTATGGTCATATATGCAGTTTGCAGAGATGTGTGTTTGTGCGCCATAACTGTTATATATGCAGACATTACATGGTACACATGCTCATTCTTACATGCGTACAAGAATGCATGTATGGCTCAGTAATTCAATGCTTACTCAGGATGTCACGGTAATAGCTAGCAAGCAGGCATGAATAAGCAAGTCAGGATGCTATTGGAAAATAAATATTCCATGGACAATCAAGCTTTACAATATGCATAAGGATGACTCCAACGGGCCGACGCATTGAGTACGCGCGCGTCCATTTCTGTCCGTTGGAGCCAAAAACACGGCCCAATGGGGCGACGCAAACGGACCGCGTTCCGTTTTTCTGTCCGCCGCGACGCATTCCTGGCCCAAATTTGGGCCACCGATGCGTCGGCCCCGGACGCGCGGCGGACCGCTTTTGTGTCCTCCTCCAGTCCGCTCTCTGGGCGAAATTCACGCTCCGGCCTCTCCTCTCCCAAAACCCCAATCCACACTCCAGCCCTAGTCATGGTCGACGCTGCCTCCGACGCCGCCGCCGCCGAGTTTGGACCTGCCGCCGCTGGCATCGCCGCTGGACCTGCGCCCCAAGCTAAAAAGAAACCAAAGAAGGAACTCACGCCAGAGCAGAGGGCCGCAGAGACCAAGAAGCGGGGCGCCCGGAGGAAGAGGTTGAAGTAGGACCAGCTCGACCCCGCCAAGAAGGCCGCCGCCGAGCAGCAGGGCGAGACGGACGAATCTGACCTCGTGTCCAGGGCCGCGACCACTGCCCTCCTCCTGATTGGGATTACCCCGACCGCGGCCGCGGTAGGGGTCGCGACTGCGGCGGCCAGCTCCAACGCCTCGGCGGCACGACCGCCAAGGTCGAGATCTTCCGCGACGGCACCATTGCCTGCGTACGGGTACCTCCCGGGAACCATGCCGCCGCGGGTTTCCTCTACCTCAGCCGATTCCGCGGTCGAGGTACCTACCCTTGATCTCAACGCGGCCGGTACACCATTGGCCGCACACTCGCCCGTGCCGCAGGCTGCGGCAGCGCGTGCAGCTGCCCCGGCAGTGGTCGCCGCCCATGCCGCACGTAACCTGTTCGGCGATTTGCCCAGGCCGTCACCGGGTGACCCTAGGTACTATGAGGAGGAGGAGGACGTCTACGATGGGGAGGACGTCCTCCAAGACATGGTCAGGGACAACAATCAGTACGCCGATGACGACTAAAATGCCGAAGAAGATGAAGTTCCGCCGATCGGCCCCGATGTGATCAACATCGATGCTGAGCCGGTTTTTGATGATGAGCTCGATACCCAAGCCCAGTCCATGAAGAGGAAGATCAGCCAAAGGGGTGCCTCATTCACGCCCGAAGAAGACGTGCTCATTTGCGAGTCCTAGATCGAGGTTGGAACCAATCAAATTATCGGGGCCGAGCAAAGAGGGTCGGCATATTGGGGGCGGTTCACCAAGCGCTACAATGAGTGCAAAATCTTTCTGCCCAATAACATTCAAACGCAGCGGACCGAGGTATCTATCTCCAAGAGGTGGCTCCACATACAAGGGAGATGAGCAAGTTTTGCGGCTCCGTTGAAAACGTTCAAGCCCGGCCGCAAAATGGCTATGGAGTGAAGGAATTGGTAATTCCTCTTCCCTTCTTATTCATTTTCGTTGCAATGATTTTGGTTGCTATAACCTTGTATGCACAGGTGTTGCAAGCTTTGGAAACCTTCAAGGCTCAACATAAGAAGACCTTCAACTTGACTCATTGCTACCGGGCACTCAAGGACCAACAGAAGTGGAAGGACCTCTACGCCTCCCTCAAGCAAGGGGATAGCCAGATGATAAGGAAGAGGGCACAACGGAGGCGGAGGGGAGGCCAAGGGGGAAGAACAACTCGAAGACCGAGTTGAAACGCGATGCAACAACCCTTGCGTTGCAAGAGACATTGAACGGGTTCCTATCCCAATAGGACAAGTCATGTGACAAGAAGGAGTAAAGGAGAGAAAAGGAACGCATAGAGAGAGACGTCTTCCAAGCTCTTCTTCAAATTGCAGAAGAAGAGGCTCGATATAGACGAGGAAAACGCTCGGACTAGAGCCAAGGAAGCCGAGGCAAGGGCCAAGGAGGCCGAGGCTAGGGCCAAGGAGGTCGAGGTAAGAGCAAGGGAAGCCGACGTGAAGGAGAAGGAGGTCGACCTGAAGGCCCAGGACCTTGATCTCGCCTTACGCGCCGAGGAGGCCAGGATCATCGACATGGATCTCTCTGCCTTCACCCCTAGGAAGAAGGCCTACTACATGAAGAAGCAAAGGTACTACATGGATCAAGATTGATCAAATCTCGGTCCTTCTATTTATTATGTTGCATGCCGGTGCTGAACTATGGCCGGAAAAATATGGCCGATGGCCGGGATTTGTATATTTTGGGTATGTATCCAGACATGGCCTGTGTGAGGTCGGGATTGTGTTTATTTTGCTTCTTATACTTGTTTTGTTGCAGTGTGATAAAAAAGCCCTGGTCTAAAATGATCTAAATGATTAAAAACCCTGGCCGGGCGGACTCAATGCGTCGGCCCCGTTGGGCACAGTGGCCTGAAAGGGGCGGACCTGACCCGGACGCGCGTCCTTTTGACGATGCAAACAGACCAAACGCGGACCAAACACGCGTCCGTTTGCGTCGCGCCGTTGAAATCATCCTGAGAGGCCCCGATCGATCCACGAGCTATGATTTCAGCAAGGGAGCTATCTGGGGAAGCTCGCGCGATGCATCATGACGAGAATACATACATGCATGGAGATCGATGGAGAATATACATGGAGTGCATGCATGGTCCACCAGGTGAGCGTACAGCATCGCTAGCTAGCTAGTGATCTGATCGACGCATCATCCAATATTGCTCTTTCCGCTGGAGTATATAGTAGACTTTCTTCTATCCTGTCCTTGATCTGTGTTGCTTCCGAAAGTTGCTGCTTTGTTTCTCTTGAGTGGACTGGAGTGGAGTCAAGACTTGAGCTAGCCAGCTAGAGCATGCTATATGATTCTCGTGGGATGCCACGCTCAAAAGACACTGATCGGAATGCATGGAAAAAGGGGTAATTCCTTGGGAATAATGCATAGTTGGCGATGTTGTTTCAAATTAAAGGTGTTTCTGGGGTCCTTTTTAGAAAATATAAGATGTTTCTGGAGTAGCAAATGAGGCCTTGCTTGGTGAATCGGGACATTGATATGCTTAGAAATCGCTTCGATCCCATCATTTGGACCTGGAATCCTATTTGAAACAACTGTAACCAGACTTGAGCTAGGTAAGGCTGCAACAGAGAGTAGTGTACTAGTAGCAATCTTGCTAGCCTGGACCAGTTATTACGAGCAACTACGAGCTAGGTAAAGCTTTGTGCGTCTGAAAAGGATGCATGGACGTGTCTATCTACTCGGAAGCTGTTCTTGGATGAAGACGAAAGCGGAGGACAAAACGGGGATAAAGGGTTTTACCACCCATGCACCGCTGCAAAGGAGCAAAAAGCTAGGCATGCATTGTACGAATGCAATTCAGAATATATCAGATCTATCATGTTGTGATCTTTCAATTCGATGGATCGATCCTAGAGCTGCATGCAGGGCGTGATTGCTGTGGTCCTTCGATATGCTAGCCAAGCTAGCTTGCTACGTACTGTGAAAAAGGAATAGTCAATTGACATGAACATAGGTACCAGGTTGTACAGTACACATATATGGCTCCAAAATATAGTCAATTGTGGAGTATTATTTAAGAACCTCTAGCCGATTCATATATTGTAAACAAGGAAATTAATTAGCTATCCCCTCAAAGGGTCATCCGATTGGACGGCTAAACACACCCGGCCCCGTGCCGCCTCCCCTTTTTTGGGAAAAACCCTAAACGGCCGCCATCTCCTCCCACTCCACGCTACTTGTCTCTTCATTGGTCGATGGCGGCCTCCTGCGAAGCTTGGGCTGGTTCAAGAAAGGCTGCGGTGGGGAACTAACTTTCCACTAGTGTATCCCTTGCATTGACGCTCCGGGCGAAATCTTAGATCCGGGCACCCTAGGTCGAATGATTGCGGCGCTTGTGAGCATCGTTTTGGAGCATCATAGGCTGGAGGGACGTTCATGACAACGATAATGGTTTTCCTGACGTTTGCGCGATGACCAAGGTGGAGCAATCTCGTCTTGCTTCGCCGTCCGGCGGGGCTCTGGGCTTTGGGCCCATGGTGGTGTCGACAACTGGCCGGGCGAGAGTACTCGTTACGATATAAACCTGCAGATGGGTTAGCTGAAGATGGCGGAGGCGACATCCTGAGCATAGGCATGAGTTGCTCTCTCTATATTGGGCCGGTGAGCCGGCGATGGTTATGACCAGAGCCCAAGACCCTGTTTGTTTACTCTATAGCTAGTTGCCGCTGCTTTTCTGACCTTTTTGTCAGTTTCGGTTTATATGATGGTTGTAAAACTTTTTTGCATTATTTGTTGACTAAATAAATTAATCAAGGCCGTATGGGTCGTTTCGATTCAGAGGTCGGGGCACTCCCTATTTTCAATTTGTTTTTCTATTCCCCGTCATCGTTTTCTCTTTGAGCAAATACAACACAAGGCACATGTGATAGGAGATTAGGGTTTCAGCGAACCACAACGGAAGGATGTTTTGAATTACTCAATAGTCTAGGTAAGTTATTTCGCATAATCCACCTACATCTCGCGGTTTAGGTCGTTTGACAGATAATTGGCATGTACAGAGCATAGGCAGATCTAAGTGCAGACTCCAGGGTGTAGAGGACACCGGGTAAAAATCAATTTCTTTATAAAATAGCTTTTTTCAGCATGTGTGCTACCGGTAAAACAAAGTTATTTTGCAGCCGGTGTACCGTGCACCCCTATGTTCAGTAGCAAAACATTTGATGCGCCGTACATTTACTGCCACGTGGAGGGGTGGAGCGTACATGCACGTATTGGGCACAGGTAGCCCCTCCTAAGGCCTCCTTTGATTCACAGGATTCCCTAAGAAATTTTGAAGGATTTGGATCCTGTGAACTTTTTCCTTTTGGATGTGTTTGATTCAAAGGATTGTATCCTGTGGGACTATTCCTGTAGGAATATTGTAGTGCATTTTCATAGGAAATCTAACATGAGCTTGGACCTCATGTAAAAAAATCATTTGAGAGTTTCTATTCCTATAAGATTCCACCGGACATGGCAAGTCAATCCTACACAGTACATATTCCCTTACTATTCCTACCCTGAGGATCAAAGGAGGCCTAAGATTCTGTGCGCGTGAATGAAGAAAAGAAAAGCCGGCTGCCGCTGAGATGTGCCGTACCAAGCCATGCGCGCATGAGTAGCAAGCTACAGATGGAGTACTACCCATGCAAAAAAATACACGTACGTACAGGAGGAATAGCTGTAGGAGTACTTGTCTACTGGGTAGCTAGCTCTAGTGGAAGCTAAGCTAAACAGGCGCGACAAGAAGGAAAGTAAGAGTAGCACAGTGTAGCTGCGAAGCCGCCGGTTGGCTGGGTCTAGTTAGATCTGCAGCAAAGTTACAGCTGGCCGATGCTGATCAGCAATCATGTACTCCTATAGCTATACGGGTAAGTATCAGAAATTACGAAGATGGCAGAACACAAATGCATCTTTTTTAGGGTCAAGGCAGAACGTATTGCCATTCCATTAGAAAAAGGTAAGTTATTTATGTGATGATCTTACCGTGTGTTTGGTTGAAATCATAAAGTGGAGTGGAATGTAATGGAATGATTCCGCAACTGAAGGTTGTTCCAGTGTTCACTACGGGAAACAGTCGATACGCCGACGGCCGGACGCCGTCGGCGTAGGCACGTTTGCCGTCGGTGTACCGTCGGCGTAGCAGCCCGTCGGCGTAGATGAATAATCGTCGGCGTATCCGTAACCGTCGGCGACGCTGCAGTGGGACCCACAAAACGGCATCCTTCTGTCTCCGTCTGCTACACCCATACGCCGACGGCAGTGCCGTCGGCCTCTGCGTGCCACGTGGAGTGATCCTGTGCGTCTGGGAAGCGTTCTACGCCGACGGCAATGCCGTCGGCGTATCCTTGACCATTTGGTCCTTTTTAGGCGACGTGGCATCATCCTGTGCGCTGGGAGTTGCCCTACGCTGACGGTATTGCCGTCGGCGTATCCTTGACCATAATTTTCAGTTTTAGCTGCTTGTTGCTGCTGGTTTCTAGCACATTTTAAATACAATTAAAATTGCACAAATTATAAAACATCACAGAAACATCACATAGATATCCAAAATGACACAAACATGATTCAAATTCATCCAAGCATTCATACAAACTCCAAACAAGTTCGAATTCACACACGCTACACCCGAACACATCCTACACCTCCCGAGAGCCCGAGGCCGATGATTCCTTGCCTTGACTCATCTTGGTCAATCACCTGCATTGAGAAAGGATAAACTTTTAAGCATGTTGAAAAATGTAGTAAATAAGAATAAAGACGTAATGCAATTAAGAAGAAGCATGTTGAAAAGTAAATAGTACGCAAAAGGACATAAAAGACCCTCACCCCTAATCACCACTCTCATAGTTAAGTCCTGGGTTCACATCATCACTATCAACATCACTATCACGAGTGTTGTATATTGGAACCTCCTCGCACGATGGAGGCTCATCATCGTCATCACTATCACTCTGTAACTTGTTGAGCATATCTATATCCTTTAGATTCACCACTACGTCACCACCTGTTTGTGCATTGTCCTCGCGGTACTCAAGACCTTGTATGACAAAGTCTCCAAAGGTTTGTTCCTCTTGATAGAAAATCCCCTCGTATGTTTTAGGGTCAATGTTGTTGTAATCGTCTTCGGAGGGCATGGGTAGCTTACCACGTGGCGATACATGGAACACGACTTCCCAACCAATGAGTCCCTCTTTCTTGCATGGGTAGGGCAAATAATAAACTTGAAAGGCTTGGTGAGCCACAACAAAGACATCGGATCCATGGTAGGTGGTTGAAGGCTTAACTTCAACTAACCCAATGGAAGGGGTACTTTTGGTTCCATGCTCAGGGTCGAACCAGTGGCATTTGAACACAACAAGCTTGAGTTCTATGTTCGTGTTATTGAACGTCAGCTCGTATACGTTCTGTAACCTTCCGTAGTAATCATAATTACCGGCTCCTTTGGTGAAGACCCCGGTATTTATAGTCTTTGCATTAGGCCGGCTGTTCTGGTGATGCTCTGTATGGAAGCGGTACCCATTCACATCAATACTTCTCATACTTCTCGACTCTACGGTTACAACCTTGGGAGACACATCTCAACTCATCTGACATCACAACGTTGGCATCAGCTCCCTACAAGTACAAATTGTTTTGTGCATTAGTAAGAGGGATAAGACACGAATTGCAAGGTAGAAGGGGCAGGTTTGAAATTACCTTTTCCCTTAACCAAACCGTGAATTTTTTCTTTCCGGGGGCAGGCTCTTTCAAAAGAGTGTCCAACGCGTCTTCATTGGGTCCATCTGATGTTCCCGACCACATTTCATCCGTGAATTGATTAAAAGGAGAAAATACGTATTAGAACGAAATCATGTTAGTAGTTGCAAAGTAATTTGTTCCCCATTTTACCTAAGGAAACTGCCCTCTTCTCCCTGCTCGTCGTGGGTCACTTCCTTCATGTTCATAAGCACATAGAGCATTATGCACTCCAGCTCATCATTGGTCAAGTTATACCTTGTTGGGCCACCGCTCTTGCCACCGGGACACTGGAAGAGGATGAGCTTGGGGTCTCGCTTGGGCTCGTCGACATTGTACCGAGAGGCCTGGTTATGCATAGTGGGAACATCATCGGGGTAGTACGTTAGCCTGGCGTCTGCCATCTCCTGGAGGATAGTTGCCTCGGCTATGCATGACTCAATCTTATTTTTGTTTCCACATTTGGTTCGCATATACTTAAACTCTCTCTCAATACAAAACTGCCAACGAAACTGCACCGGTCCACCCAAGAGTACCTCGTTCGCAAGATGCACGACAAGATGTGCCATCGGAGTAAAAAAGCCTGGCGGAAATATCGTCTCTAAGTTGCACAGCAACTCCGGCACTAGTTCATGCAGCTTCTGAATAATCAGGGGACATACTTGCTTAGCCCAGAGTGTGCGGAAGAAATGGCTCAACTCCGCGAGCACTCGCCAGACGCTGTCGGGGAGATACCCTCGAACCATCTGTCGGGGGAATATTTTCTGGATTAACCCGCAGCCCAATGCGACTTACTTTACTCGCACGGACAAAGGCCCACTTGGGAGCAAGCCCGGTGTTGAACCGCCATAAGGAGAAAGATCTAGAAGACATATCCCGGAGGACGTGAAGACCAAGTAGTCTCCGAGTAGGCCTCTGTGAACGTATTCCTTATGGGGGAAGTTTCCTTTGTAACCTGACGAGCCTCTGTGTATATAAAGAGGACTCGCAGGACTTAGACGGGTCAAGCTATCAAGCCCTAAACCCTAGCTCATACGGCGAGTACTAGATCGGATCGCCTCCATTGTAACACTTCGATTATCATATCAATACCAATCTAGGGTAGGCAGGAAGTAGGTCTTTTACCTCACATTGAGGGGGCCGAACCTGGGTAAATCTGTGTTGATCTTTGTTCCTGCAATCCCAAGCTCGGAGATGCTTGACTCGCGTAATCCCACAACTACGAAGTCATCCATGACACCTGACGTGACAAACCCACGACAGTTGGCTCCCACCGTGGGGCATGCGGTCAAAAGCGTCACGTTCTGCGCAGGATCGAAATCAGGCTTCAAGGACATCGCCATCGGCCAAGTTGAAGACATCAATGGGGTCCCCTTCATCGACGACTCAGAGTGGGGACCCGAGGCAGATCGCATCGAGTTTGGATACATTGTTCCCATCGGATCAGTAAAAGTTTTCGTCGGATCCGTCAGTCGCAGATCTATAGATACGACTCAAGCCGGCGAATCGGCGGAGGAACTGCGGCCGGTCAGGGTCCGCGTGTTGGAGGAGCTACAACAAGCTACAGCAAAACTACCCATCCCCGTCCCGTCAAGACCAGTTTGGGGATCTTTACCAAATCAGGAAGGAGACCTCAAGATTGAAGAGATTGAAGCTATCAGGACGGAACTCTGTGAAGAGGCACAAAGACTCGCGGCTGAGCGCGAAAAACTCCAAGAAGAAGGTCGACGACTCCGTCGCTGGCAGCCAAAGCACCAGGCGGTCCGAACCAAGACGACATCTGAGCGCAAGAAACTCCAAGAAGAAGAGTGGCGACTCCGTCGTTGGCAGCAAAAACATCAGATCAAGATGGACAGAGGAGAGGTGAAGTCACAGTTCCACGGCGACCCGGAGAGCAACGTGCACGCCGCGATAGGGATATTGTCAAAGATAGTACCGGTTGGAGACACATGAGCTGATAAGGAAGCTCGCCATGCGATCGACCTACTGCAAACCGATGCTTTACAACAAGCAAATATGTATGGAGTCACGCCCAATGAGCCGCAAAACGAGGTATCATGGGGAGGAGAAAGGTGCAGCGTCGAAGAAGTGGTCAACCAGCTAGCAGGTTTGCGGGTATCATTGGAAAAAGAAAAGAAGACAGAAGGCGAGTCACGGACGTCCGGAGCGACTCAGCCATCCCAGATTGAAACTGATTCAGATGAAGATTCAGCGCCAGTAAACTCCTATTCATTATTAAAAGGACCAGCATGTTTTGGAGAGGAAATACGGCTCACTCATTTCCCCCCGAACTTCGACGAGTCGCAGCGAGTCACCACCTATCGCAGTGACCAAGACCCTGCCTTATGGATAGAAGATTACGAGGCAAGCATGACAGGGGCTGATGTGACTCAGGAAATACGTGCGAAATACTTCCACTTGGCAATACAGGGAGAAGCTAGGGATTGGCTGTTAAGGCTGCCATCAAAATCAATAAGCACATGGGAAGACTGGAAGGACAAGTTCATCAGCAGATTCCAAACAGAAGACATGAAAAACCTTAGACAATGCATTAAAAAGAGGACGAATCAAGCGGCGACTGGATCAAGAGAATCGCGGAGATCCTTGGCTCCGCCAAAAACTTAACAGTACAGGCTGCGATACAAGCTATGAGAAAGAACTGTAGATTTGAGCCGCTGGTGCACAAATTAAGTCGCGCTGAGCACAAGATTGATAGTTTCGACCAGCTTTTGGCAACAGCTGACAAGTACGCAAAGACAGATAAGGGGACAGGCGGCTTATCACAGAACCCAACAGGGAAATTGCAAGTCGCGCAAACTGAACATCGCGCACACCAGATGCAGGAGCAAGGGAGTGATAAGGCCTTACTCCCTAATAACTGCAAGGGGATCTTCGACGTTCCTTGCGACTTACATCATAGGAGAGATGGCAGGCCCGCAAGTCACACAAAGGCGCAATGTCGTTATTACCGGAGGTGGAAAGAAGGCTACACGCCAGATGCGGCTCGCAGCAGATCAATGCAACACAAGAATAAATCTAGCTCTCATCAAGGGCCTAACGTTTTACCTAGAAGAAACATAGGACAGTTTCATACAGTGGAAGCACAAACAACGGATGGAAGCCGGAAGAGTGTAACAGCCCGAAGTTTAAGCACCTAAAAACCCGTGTAAATTTTCCACTTTTTGTGTTCATTGCATCATGGCATCATGCATCATGTTGTTGTCACTAGGGAATTGTGCTAGGGAATTGTTGTTGTTGCTAGGGATTTGTGGTGGATTTGGCAACATTCAAAAACCCAATTGCCAAACTTGTTTCAACCAATTTCAAAACAACGAAGGCACTCAATCTTGCAAAATAAAATTACTTTGACATCTCCTATCTGTCAAGGAAGTTCCAAGAGCTCCAAAATAATATTTTGCACTTGCTCCAAATTGTTAAAGGAGCAACATTTTGAATTTTAGCAAAATGCCCTAAACGAACCCTATGAACAAAAGTGGTCCAAACAATTTTATTTTGAGACGCCAATTTTTGTGGTGCTTCTATACTATATGGGGAGGCTACCAGATTTTTCTCCTATTTTTATAAAATGTTTTGGTGCCTCAATTAAATCAGAGAAACGCTACTGGTTTTAAAAGAAACAAAAAGGGCTTCTTTGTAATTAGAGGAGGACCTATCTGTGATGAACAAAGTTTTTCCAGGGGGGTTTTCGTGAAACATCGTCTCTCTCCTCGCCACTGTCGCCATGCCGCCGCGCTCCCATGCCGTCGCCGTGGCAGTGCGCCGGGCCCCTGTAACAGCCCGAAGTGGAAACCCTAAAAACCCGTGTAAAATTTTCGCTTTTGTGTTCCTTGCATCATGGCATCCATGCATCAAGTGTAACAATTGGAACCTTTAACTTGACATTAGGGAATTGTTGCAAGGGAATTGTGGGTGTTGCTAGGGAATTGTGGAGGTTTGACAACATTTCAAAAACCAAATTGCCAAATGTGCTCCAACAAATTTCAAATTAATGAAGGCACCCAATCTTGCAAAATACAAATGCTTGACAACTGATATTTGTCAAGGAAGTTTCAAGAGTCCAAAATAATATTTTGAAATGGCTCTAAAAATAATAAAGGAACCACATTTTGAAATTGGCAAAATGCCATAAACGAACCCTATGAACAAATGTTGTCCAAAACATTTTATTTTGCAACACCAATTTTTGTGGAGCTTCCTCATAGTATAAAAAGGCCACCCAATTTAATTCATAATTTTTGAAAATGTTTTGGTGCCTAAATTAAATCAAATACAGTGCTGGTTTTAAAAGGTTTTATAATCTAAAAGAGAAAGGGACCTGTTCGTGATGAACCTAAAACCTCAAGGGGGTTATCGGCAAAATGCCATCGTCTCTCTCCTTCCTCTCTGTAGCGACCGAGAAGCACCGGCCGAGCCGCACCAGCTCGCCGCCCCGCTCCTCTCCCATGCCGCTCCGGGCCCCCTCCTCTGCCCTACCCCTGCGGGAAGAAGAGCCACACGAGCCGCGCTCCTCCCTATCCACTACCGCTCACCTGTTCCCTCTCCCCAGCTCTCTCCCCACGAGCTCCACATGGTCGCCGTGCTCCGCCGCCGCATCGCCGCCGATTGAGGCCACCACAAGCCCAGCCAGGACCACCACGAGGTCCGCCGTGAGCTCCTCTACCTCCCTGCCATGGGAATCGAGCCGGAGTTCCGCGAATCGCCGCCGCCGTCCCCGTTTCCGCCGCGGTCGTCCGAGCGCCGCCGCGGGCGATTCCCGCCGCCCTCCGTCCACCCCTGCCCTGCTGAGCACGACCACGAGTCGAGGGTGAGCTCCACGTCCTTCTGGACCTCCTCTCCCTCCCCATTTCGCCGTGGCCTCGCCGGGGCAGCGTCGAGGTCGCCGTCGCTCCGTTCATCTCCGCGTCGGATTTTCCGAACGAAGCCCGCCCGGATTTTCCGATGGCTTCCAGTACGAGTTCGATTTTCCTCCTTAGCAGAATTCCATCCTCACAGGATGATCGGATATTCCGAGTTTGAAGAATTCGGATTTTCCGATTCATATCAGTACGAGGAAACCTGCTGTCCTTAGTCGTTTCCTGGTTTGTGCAACTCGATCGGAATTTCCGATTCTGGAAATTTCGGATATTCCGTTTTTGCCCAGTCCCAAAGTTGGTACTGTTCCTTTTATTTTTATCTTCCCTCTAAGATGGCTAAGTAATTCCATTTGTTGCTTACACCTAGATTGTAAGAGGACATGATTTAAAGGAGGAAATAGAAGTTAATAACTTGTATTCCTTCGGGACCTCCTAAAATGTGTTCGAGATACCCAACTGTCCGGAATCCGGGAGCTAACTTTTAAAAATGGTTATCAGGTTTATTAAATCACCGATACCCTGCATTGCATCATCTAATCATGACATCTTATATCCAAGTGCAATGTAGGGTTCCATCTTCTTTAATCAACAAGTAAAGTTCGTTCATGACCTAAATTCACGGATATCCGGGATGCGCCCCTCTAAGCACCCGAACTCCGTTTAATTTGAATAGTTGCATCATCCCCCTCCCGGGGATTTAAAAAAGTCATGTCATCCTATGTTTGCGCATTGCATTTGTTAGTCAGATGGGTGGTGATTGATTGTTCTCTCCCGATGTTTGTTCCTCGTTAGATCAAGCAGCCGGGGTTACTCCACAATACCCCGAAGAACCGTACGACCAGCACGTTGAGCAAGGCAAGCGTAATCCCCCATCTGAGCATATCTTATCCTATGTTTTCCGCAAGTATTTTCTCCACTATAATATTGCATGCGGTTCCAAATGTCAATTTTATTGGATTAGAGTATCCCATAGTTGCATTAAGATTCCGATGCCATTACCTGTTTCCCCTCCTAATTATCCATAGGTTTGTATGTTGGCCGGAGATACTTAACTATGCAATGTTGATGCTTAGCCATGCTTAGTTATATGTTTATTCGTCCGATGGATGTGTTATGTTGGGAACAGGTGGTGAATGTTCAGATGATGTGGAGAATTGTGGTAACGGATAATAGAATGCTAAAAGGTGGGGATGAGAGGCCACTGTGGTTGTGGTGTTTTATCTCGTTCTCGCCGCCTAGGTGCGAGTTCTGTACCTCTTGAACCAAGACTGAGCGTGCAACCATGCGTGAGGCCTATGCATTCGCAGTGCAGGAACCCTCATAGACTAAATAACTCGAGCGGGGCTAACCAGGGTCCTCTAGTTCGGGCTTCCATTTGCGCGTGCGTGATGATGGTGGTATGAACTGAGATGAGGATGGTTGTGTCAGGAAAATAAGTGGCCGCGGGACAGGGTGCGAGAAGGTACCTCTTGTCCTACCGCCACTGATGATCCTGGAAAGTCCTTAACGAGGGAGAAGTCGACACCGCTCCCACCCAGCCAGCTTTCCATGAAAGAGAGCTAATTGTACAGGTAATGGGCCGGACGGTACGCGTGGCGAAGGAGCTGGGGCCCTCGGGACTCCGGGGACTTCCACTTTGTACACCCCTGCAGGGATAAATCTTTTCGAAAAGCCGTGTCCGCGGTTATGGACGACTTGGGAATGGACGATGATCATAGAATAACTTTAACGGAATGATTAAAAACTGGGTACTAGAGGTACCACTTCAAGATTGCAAGGTGAGCTTCCTCGAGGGTGATTCGGGGAGGTGTCTTTAATGAACAGGTACAGTGGTTGATGATGATGGTTGATGTTGAGAAAGGTGATAAAAGAAAGAGTTACTTCTTACCTCTTTTAAAATACTCTGAATAGTCGGTGCCATTGAGTATGTCTTTTTAAAATAAAATCAGCTTTATGCAAAACAGCCATAAAACCTTGAAAGCCAATCATCGAGCATATATTAGCTCTTAATCTTGCGAGTTCGTCGAACTCAACGTCGTTTGCTTATTTTCAGGAGAGGACTTCACCGCCCTCGAAGGTGGGTTCTTTGTGGACGTTGACGAGTAGTCTGGGGTTCCCAGGTGGCAGCTTGGGACATCTCGGGACAGCTGGCGCTGGATGTTTATTTGCAGGCCTCTTAGGCCATAACCTGGTTTTTGTTGTTTAGAACAACACACTTCGCTTCCGCATGTTGTAATGTTGGGTCTGTGACCTCTGTTTGTCAATTGCTATATTTCTCTATTATAAGAGTTGAACTATATGATTTGTGTCGTAGAGTCTGTGATGTGCCAGTTGTTCCACTAGTCTTGATCTCTCTATTATGCTTTGATAGTGTGTCCGGTGGTATCGGATAACCGGGGACACAGTATCACTGTATAGCAGTCGGGTCAGGGCGCTACAGCCCCCTCCTCTCTGCTCTCCCCTGCGAGAAGTACACCACCCCGAGCCCCACTGGCACTGCTCCCCCTCCCCACTCCCTCGTTGACCATCTCGTTCCCCAACTCCTCCTCCACGAGCACGTCATGGTCGCCGAGCTCCGCCGCCGTCTCGCCGTTGATTGAGTGCTCCCCTTACGAATCGAAGACCATCACCGGCTTCGCCGCGTCGCCTGTTCCCTCTCCGCCAGTGGAATCGAGCAGGGACTCCAAGAATCGCCGCCGCCATCGCCGTCTTCCCCGCGGCCGTCCGAGCACCGCCGGGAGCGATTCGCCGCCGTTGCTGCGTCCCCGACCACGCCGAGCACGACCACGGGTCTAGGGTGAGCTGCTGCTCCTCCCTATGCCCTCCTCTCGCCCGCTAGTGGTCCGAAGCATCCGTTCGTTGGAGCTCGCCGTCGACGCAGTGTGTGCAGTACAGAGCATCGGATTTTCCGAGTATGGAACATTCGGAATTTCCGAATACTTTCAGTACGAGAGAATTTTTCTGGTCCTTAGAGAAATTTCAGACACTAGGAGAGGATCGGATAATCCGAAGTCGATGGATTCGGATTTTCCGAAGTGAGCCAGTTCGAGATGTTCGTTAGTCCTTAGCCGTTTTCAGTCTGCTTCCTCGACCGGATATTCCGGATAGGGAAAGTTCAGATATTCCGATGTGGTCCAGAATTCAATTTTATTTTCCTGTTTAGTTTAGTTGTGTTCTTTTTGGTTAAATAAAGGTCCGGTGTTAGATTAACTTCTAATTAGTGTAAACAAGGCAAGCTAGGGTTTTGGGGAAGCCACACACGATACGGTCGTGGGGTTCCGATATATATAGGCACACACGGCCGAGTTAGGGTTAGGGTACAATGGCGGTTACAATACGTGTACAACACGTATACATATAGTATTTACAATCTAACACCCCCCCCCCGCAGTCGTAGCGGGAGATGATCGGACGCAAAGGCTGGACCGAAAATCCAGAAATAGCTGAGTTGGAAGCCCTTTGGTCATCACATCGGCAAACTGAAGCGGGGAGGGAACATGAAGAACTCGGACTTCGCCAAGGGACACCTTCTCATGAACAAAGTGAATGTCGATCTCGATGTGCTTGGTGCGGCGATGCTGAACTGGGTTAGACGACATGTAGATAGCAGATACGTTGTCGCAGTAGACCAGAGTAGCAGAGCGAAGAGGGCGATGAAGTTCTTGGAGAAGCTGCCGAAGCCAGCAGCACTCAGCCACGGCGTGAGCCACAGCGCGATACTCGGCTTCCGCACTTGAACGAGACACTGTCGTCCGACGTTTGGAGGACCAGGAGATGAGGCTGTCACCGTAATAAACGCAGTAGCCAGACGTCGAACGTCGAGAGTCCGGACAGCCAGCCCAATCGGCGTCAGAGTAAGCCGTCAGGGTGGTCGATGTAGAAGCATGTAGTTGAAGACCGAGCTCCAAGGATCCACTAAGATATCGGAGCACACGCTTGATCAGCGCAAGGTGAGGTGCTCGAGGAGCATGCATGTGGAGGCAGATCTGCTGTACGGCATAGGAGATGTCGGGGCGCGTCAGTGTGAGGTACTGTAGGGTGCCAGCAAGGCTGCGGTACTCGGTGGCATCAGGGATGAGATCACCGGCAGACTCCGAGATCTTAGCATGAGTATCAATCGGAGTGGGCACTGAGTGACAGTCGGACATACCAGCACGCTGCAGGAGATCCGTGGCGTACTGCCGCTGGGAGAGAAACAGACCTGAAGTGGAGCGGGTCACAGCAATGCCAAGAAAGAAGCTGAGGTCTCCCAGGTCCGTCATAGCGAACTCAGTGTGCAGCTGGGCAAGCAGACGTTGCAGGAAAGCTGTCGAAGAGGCCGTGACGATGATATCGTCGACGTAGAGGAGCAAGTAAGTTGTGTCATTGCCAGACCGGAGGACAAACAACGAAGTGTCCGTGACAGAAGCAGTGAAACCCAAAGTAGCCAGATATGTAGCAAACCGCTGGTACCACGCTCGGGGAGCCTGCTTCAAACCGTACAAGGACTTGTGAAGACGACAGACGTGAGCAGGACGAGCTGCATCGACGAATCCAGGTGGTTGCTGACAGTAAACCACTTCATCCAGAGTGCCATTGAGGAAAGCATTCTTGACATCCAACTGACGAATGGGCCAAGAATGAGAGACTGCAATTGTCAGAACAAGCCGTATGGTGGCGGGTTTGACAACAGGACTGAACGTCTCATCGTAGTCAATTCCGGGGCGTTGAGAGTAGCCGCGGACAACCCATCGGGCCTTGTAACGAGCAAGACGGCTGTCGGAGTGGAATTTGTGCCGAAAAATCCACTTGCCTGTCACGACGTTAGCACGAGGCGGACGAGGAACCAGAGACCACGTGTTGTTGTCAATCAGAGCCTGATGCTCAGAGGCCATGGCCTCACGCCAACGAGGATCTTGCATAGCATGGCGATATGTCGTTGGAACGGGAGCAACAGGTGTCTCAACGGCGGAGAGGTTGAGGCGATCAACAGGGCGAACAACACGGCCACTCCGTGTGGTTGTGGCGGTCGATGGTGGGGCAGCAGGCTGGCGAGGGCGACGCGGTGCTCGACCACGGCGTGCAGCTGGAGCAGTCGGGGCAGAAGTGTCTGGCATGGCAGAGTTTTCTGTCGCGGGTTCTGGCATGACAGAACCGGTACCCGGGGTTGGCGCAGTGGAGCTCTCTGTCGTGGCAGAGATTACCGCCAAATTCTCTGGCATGGCAGACGAGCTGCCCGGGGCAGGCGAGGATGCCGGGGCAGGTGGGGTTGCCGTGACCGAGCTCGGGCTCGATGCTGTGGGCAGTCCATCGAGGAGGAAATCGAGGTACTGTGGCGACGCCGGCACGGTGGGTGATGTAGTAGCAGCCACCTGAAATGGAAATACATGCTCGTCGAAAACAACATGTCGCGAGATTAGTATTTTGCCGGATAGGGGATCGAAACAGCGGTAACCCTTGTGGTTGGATGGGTATCCAAGAAAGACGCAAGGAAGAGACCGAGGCTGAAGTTTGTGCTTGGTTGTAGAGGCTGTGTTTGGATAGCATAGGCAGCCAAACACCCGAAGGGTGGCATAGGAAGGGGCGACGCCGTGAAGACGTGTATACGGAACAGCGGACCTTATAGCTTTGCAAGGACGTCTATTTAGAAGATAGGTAGCAGTAGCAAGGGATTCAGCCCAGAAATTTGCCGGTAAATGAGCATGAAAAAGGAGAGTGCGCATAGTGTCGTTGATGGTGCGTATGGCGCGCTCAGCCTTGACGTTTTGCTGGGACGTGTAAGGACACGAGAGACGCAAGGTAGTTCCGTTACGAGAGAGGAGTGCATCGACAGTGGAGTTAATGAACTCGGTGCCGTTGTCTGTCTGAAGGGAGCGTATGGAGGTACTGAATTGAGTGCGGACGTACGCAAAAAACGCAGTAAGAGTACGAGCAGTGCAAGATTTTTGTTTGAGTGGAAAGGACCAATAGTAATGCGAGTAATCATCAACAATTACGAGGTAATAACGAAATCCAGATATACTGACTATAGGTGATGTCCACAAATCACAATGTAGCAAATCAAAACAAGCTCTAGACGCTGAGATAGACGGACTAAACGGCAGTCGTACATGCTTGCCAAGTTGACAGGCGTGACAAACATGAGAGCGATGCACTTTATTACAACTTATAGCAGAAAGACGCTGGAGAGTAGACATGGCATCGAGGCCGGGGTGGCCAAGACGTTGATGCTACAAATCAACAGACACGGTAGCTAGCATGGCGGTAGGCGATGATGGACGCAACGCGGCAGTGCCGGGAAAGGTGTAGAGGTCCCCGTCACTATTACACCGAAGGATCACGCGACGAGTCTTCAGGTCCTTCACAGAGAAACCAAAGGCGTCAAACTCAATAGAACAGAAATTGTCACGAGTAAATTTTCGAATAGAAAGCAAATCTATTATATAATTAAAACACAAGACAATCAACGGTGAAGATTAGCTAGACATAATCAACTCATTAACAACGGCCAAGATTTACTTTTCGTAATACGGAGTCCATGTACTCCACGTCTAGCTCATCACGCTGGAAAAGAATAGAGTCCCTCTCGATCACAAGAGGAAAGAAAAAAAACTAAACAGACCAACGTACGTCAATAAATGGTGTTGTAGACTAATCAAAATCCTATCTAGCGACAAAAGAGCCAGCAGGCCCGCTGCATCATGTCCATATATATCAGCACGTACACGGTGCAGCAAGATTCAATTCGAGGCAACGGCGGCGAGACCTTTGACGATCTTGCTCCGACGAAGCAACAGAGGCCAAGCCTACCGTATGCGGCATTGAAGATTTACAATCAATGGAGATCGTGGACGACGCAACACGAGTACACGACGGCGGCAAAGAATCGACTGTATCGGGTCACTGCGTTTTGCATCAACTCGGCTCTGTCTACTTTCATCAAAATAATAAGTGAAACTGACCGCCCATTGGATCAAGTCGATTCAAGTAAGTTTAATTCTCTCGCATCTAAAATTGATAGCAGTTTAATTCTCTCGCCCATTGGTAGCAGTTTAATTTTCTCGCGGACATACATATAGTCAAGATCGATTAGACGGAAACATAGACATGGCGATTCATTGATCTGGCAGTCCGCCGTCCGTTTGCTGGCTTCGAAGTTCCTCGAGCAATGAGCAATCACCACCTCTTGCTGCATGCAGTTCCGCGGGCCGGCGAACTGATGGTTGTCTCGCAATCGCAGCAGCAGGATCTACCGGCGTTAACTCCCCAGAGTGGATTGAATTAGTAGGTCCACGATTCAACACGCCTACGATTTCGAACAAGTATAAGACGGGTGGTCGTGGATCTGGACGGCATGAGGAGCAAGTACAACGGAGACATCACCAGTCAATACTGAACAATGCCATCGAATAAATCATGGTGTGTTTAGCAGCTCCAAAAGCAGGTACGTTTGATTCAAAGCATGTTACATGATCTTAGGGCTAGCAGCTAGCCTATATGTGTGCTTGTGAGATATATCGATGTGTTTTAATTATACACATGGATGTATGTCTCACGCAAGCCAAATAATCGATCTGGCGGCAGCGATACGGCAGCCATCGCCTTTGCTGCTGCTCCTCCGACTGTTTGGTATACGCTCGCGCATGCTGGAGAAACATTTTTTTTTAATTTAAAAAAAAAATGTTTCTCCAGCGCATGCTGGAGAAACATTATCTTCCTTCCTCTCCCGTTGGCATGTGTTATATTTAGTTTTGATCCGGAAAAACTGAGACCACGAATTGTTTTGTTTTGTTCCAGGAAAAGCTGAGATCTAGAAGTGCATGGTGACCACCGTCAACTGATCAGTCAATTCCTACCTCCACCCCTTCTCCAATATTGGACGGCCAATTAGCAGTGCGGAGGCCACAGCCATGCAACGATTGAAAAACGATTGATATTTCTGCCGGGCGACTCTTTCCAGATTTAAGGTAGTACAAAATATTCCATTGCTTCTTCCGCTCACATTGTTTTAATCTATCAGGTGTATGCAATTGCAAAGCACGTAGTTGGCCAACATATTTTCATGCTGCCAGTTGATGCCTACTACCTTAATTAAGCCTGAAACATTTTCTGATAGGCACGGGTTGTTGCTGCAAGTTTGCTGCCTCTCCGAACATTAGTGGGCAGAGTTGGTTGAAGTTATCGCAGGAAGTCTCCCTGTCGTCATGTTAGATGGTGGCATCTATGATTTAAAATCTTGCAGATGTGTACATTTTGAAAAATTGCGTGTGTATTTTTAAAATTAACACAAATTATTCAGTACAACTAGCATGTCAAAGTTAATCTTATTTGCACACCATGAAAAATCAAGTCAATGTTTCCACAGCTATTTTTGAAAACAACAGAGGGTACATAGAAGAAAGAAAAATCATCTTGGGGCATTCTATTATATTATTATTATTGGAGCATTGTACGGTTAAGATTCGCTACATCTGTTATGAGATCATATAGTGAATCCACAGATCATACTTTATCAGCCCGATGTTTGTAGCCCTGTTGAAACAGGAAACTAGAGTAGAAGCTGAAGCATTAGTGTATTCAAACTTCATTTCGTTACCAGTGTTAATAGAAAGAGTCGGCAGCAAAAACGTGCCAATCTCATGCTTGCCGACGAGACATGACATATAGCAAGGTCACAGTTATTGTATATATTATTTATATATATTTACATAGGTAGATATCTAGCCGTGCAAATGCGCGGACCACTTACTGAAACTTCAGTCTTCGCTCATGCTAAATTGTGTATTAGTAGCTTCCAACTTTATAAGGATAACGTGGCTACTTGCTACAAGTCAAATCGTGTATAGAGTACTTCATGTTTTCCCCGCATTAATTTTGCTTGGTATATGCATGGAATTCGTCTGAAATACCTACTACTGAATGTACCGTGCTGAAATTGAGTTTTATATGTTCTATTTCAGGTACAAAAATGAGAGTATTTTTTGACGTAAGTAATTCTTATCCTAAGATGCTTATTGATATATCTGTTAAAGACAAGCAGACTTGACTGCATTGATAATTAAAAGTTCACACAGGAAATCACTTCTGGTACTAATAATCCCTTATGTTGCATCTCTTTTTCATATTCTGGAACAGAATAAAGCCTGATTATGAACTTTTGGAGTATAGAACGAAAGTCCTTCATATGCAGGCAAACTCCATGAAGCACAACTTGGACGAATTTGTGTTTGACAGAGCCGTGATTAGAATATAAAGAAAAAAATGGTCTGACGGGTAAACTTAATCTTTAGATTCAGCTGCCAGATTTTTTTAATCTTCATTTTATACGCAATAAAAGTTTAATAGATACTTGGGTCCACCTAAGAATGTGAACAAATATTTGAAGTATATGTCAACTGAAGACCTCTCTGCTACAACACACATCGAAGAGGATTCAAGTATATCTATTGGAAACCACCAAGTTCTAGGGATTACGATAGTGGGATTATGAAGCCCGTATGAAAAAATACTCATAAATTGCAGAAAAAATACTCATAATATTATCAAATAGAGTGACAAATTATTATTGTGCAATTACTTGAGGATGATTGGTGCTATGATGCTTCATCAAATTTGAAGCTGGAGATATTTAATATTACATGACAAAAGAGGCGCTCTTACATTCGTCACGGATGAATATCACATCAAATCTACTGATCGACTAATAGACTAATATAATCTATTGTTTTTTAGACCAAAAATATAAATTACAATCATATATAAGTTGAAGCAGAAAACATAAATATAAAATGATTTAGCGTCACTACTATGTTCAATTTTTTTTTTGTTAGGTAACTACATTATCAAAGTGCATGTAGTCCTATATATTTTCATTTTCTCTAACCGATTGCATGTTTCTTCTTGAATAAAATCATTCATAGATGGAGTCCATAGACCGCAAACACAACATGGGGACTGCCGAGGATTTGTTCTTAGAAAAGCCCTGCTTTACTGCGGAAGAGGATATGGCGACCTATACTGGATCAATGATGTTTGCATCAGCTGGGGTATTATTATTTTCTAATCATGGTGCCTCGACTAAACTTTGGCGTCACTTGCATCAAAATAATCAGTGAAACTGACTACCCAATGCATAAAGTCGATTCAAGAAAGCTTAGTTCTCTTCTTCATAAAACACCTGATGAAAGAGGAGTTGGTCCTCAAGGGGATCTGGTGAAGGTACGAAAAGAAAATGAAGTATGTACATGCAAGACCCAGCAGATGTATTGTCCTACATACATACACAATGGAAATCAGAAGGTGAAAAAGAGTGATCAACTGGTCGCAGAAACATGTATGCTTACGTTATTTTTCATCTTCTGCATGTGCTCTATGCTAGAAATAATTAAAGCTTACAACTGCAGCTTAACCTCTGTTTATATTTTCATCACTTCTTCCGCTTTGTATGTGTGTGATCCTGTCGGGCAATGGTTTGTGGAGTAGATGACAATAGAATATGATTCAAGGAAGCTTATTTGAAGTGTGTCCGATAATTAATCGAAGTTCACTAATATTTATTCACAACGTAAATATTAAGCAACCATCTACTTTTTATTCTCGCTAAGCAAAATTTTAAAAAATTATGTCAAAAAATTTATAATCAATTTTCATCTGGAGCCAAATAACTAACTATGAAATAAAACCAGATTTTTCATCGACAATATTGACTATAAGTTGTTCCAAATTTTACATGTCACTTACACTAATATAACAAATATAATAAATTAACAATCTAGACATTTAGAAATGAATTGGAATATTTTTTCTGTAAATGACTCAAAACTGGCAGAAAATACCATATGAAAAATTTATTTGATGTATGGTATATCTAGCTAGCCGCGCAAATGCGCGGGCCACCCAGCTAGTTTCGAACTAAACGCGGAACAAGGAGAGTGTGATTGAGTTTAAAAGCGTGACCGGAGGAAGTGTAAAAGGTGGTGTGGCCGGAGGAGGAGATGGGCATGGTGTGTCCATTACCAACGGTGACGACATGGGGACGAGGGAGATGCAAAGGAGTGGAAAGATTACCCGCGTCGTTCGTCATGTGGGAGGAGGCACCGGTGTCCATGACCCAACCTCCCTGGCCCATTGCGATGTTGTTCAGGGCCGCGATCAGGGCAGAAGAGTCCCAGGAGGTTGTCGGGGTGAGGACTGGTAAACGGGCGCGGCAGTGGTGTGGTACGCCTATGGCCTGGGCCCGAGGATGCTCGGACCAGAGGGGCCACGCCACGCACCGGCGCCAGGTGAGAAGCACACCCAGGGACCAGCAGGGGTAGGAGTAGCGCCGCGGTTGTTGTTGGAGGTGCCCGCGACGTTCTTGCCGGTGTTCTTGTTCTTGCCGCGGTAGGTGGCCTGCCTGGGCTTGGCCTGATCAGCACGGCAGCCCACGCCAGTGCATGCAGGAGTCGGAGGAGGGGCGCGGGTCTGGGCGACGAGGGGAGAGCCGGCTCACCGGAGGAGGCAGCGTTGGCGGCCGAGTTGGCCTGCTGCATCTCCTCCATCAGCAGCATGGAGCGGACGCGGAGGAAGGAGGGCAGTGGCTCCATCATGGAGATCATGGTGGCGGCAGAGGCGAACGCCGGGGAGAGCCGGCTCAGCGTGTTGAGGACGAGGGCCCTGTCGGAGACGGGCGAGTCGTTGTCGGAGAGGGCGTCGGCGAGCTGCTTCTGTCGACGACAGAAGTCATGGATGGAGCTAGAACCCTGCGACAATTGACGGAACTCGTTATCGAGATAGATGGCCTTATTGGCCTTGTTGGCAGAGAAGAGCTCGAGCGCGGCGACCCACAGCTCACGGGCAGTTTGCTGGGAGGTGAGGATCATGTCGGCGACGTCCTCGTCGATGGCCGCATGGAGGACGTTGAGGACGGTGTAGTCCGCCGTGGTCCACTCCGCGTCGGTGGGAGCCGCGGCGGTGGTGCCGTCGACATGGCCGAGGTAGCCGACGCGGCCAAGGGTGGCGCGCATGTAGATCGCCCACTTGGAGTAGTTGCTGGCGGCGAAGGAGAGGACGATCGGGCCGACATTGCGAGGAGTACCCGCAGGAGGAAGGACGGCGCCGGTGCTGGAGGAGACCAGCGCACCCGTGGTGAAGTTGAGGGTGGCGGAGCTCGTCATGGAGGGCAGCGGAAGGAGGGCGCGGCGGCGGCGGCTTAGGGTTTTAGGATCGGTAGAAAGCTGATACCATGTAAACAAGGCAAGCTAGGGTTTTGGGGAAGCCACACACGATACGGTCGTGGGGTTCCGATATATATAGGCACACACGGCCGAGTTAGGGTTAGGGTACAATGGCGGTTACAATACGTGTACAACACGTATACATACAGTATTTACAATCTAACAATTAGGGTATAATTTAAAGGAGGAATTTAAATGTAATGACCTGTTATCGTTTCGTCAGGAAATTATGTGAACTATACCAAATTGAGCATAAAAAGGTGAAATAACCGTAAGCACCTCCTTCATACATTTCTAATCACCGATACCCTGCATTGCATCATCGGATCATGACATCTTATATCCAAGTGCAACATAGGGTTCCATCTTCCCTAATCAATAAGTAAAGTTCGTTCATGACCTAAATCCCCGGAATATTCGGGATGCGCCCCTCTAAGTATCCGGACTCCGGTTAATTTGACTAGTCGAATCATCCCCCTCCCGGGGATTTAAAATGTCATGTCATCATATGTTTGCGCATTGCATTTGTTAGTCATATGTGTGGTGATTGATTGTTCTCTCCCGATGTTTGTTTCTCGTTAGATCAAGCAGCCGGGGTTACGCCACAATACCCCGAAGAGCCGTACTACCAGCACGTTGATCCAGGCAAGCGTAATCCCCCATCTGAGCATATCTTATCCTATGTTTCCGCAACTATTTTCTCCACTATAATATTGCATGCGGTTCCAAATGTCAATTTTATTGGATTAGAGTATCCTATAGTTGCATTAAGTTTCCGATGCCAATACCTGTCCCCCCCCCTATTATCCATATGTTTGTATTGTTGGCCGAGATACGTACTATGCTATGTTGATGCTTAGCCATGCTTAGTTAATTGCATAGCCATACGATGCATGGTTTGTGTTGGAAACAGGTGATGAGATGAGAATGATGGTGGAGGAAATTGTGGTGACGGATAATAAAATGCTTAAAGGTGGGGATGAGAGGCCACTGTGGTTGTGGTGTTTTGTCTCGTTCTCGCCGCCTACGTGCGAGTTCTATACCTCTTGAACCAAGACTGAGCGTGCAACCATGCGTGAGGCCTATGCATTCGAGTGCAGGAACCCTCATAGACTAAATAACTCGGGTGGGTCTAGCCAGGGTCCTCTAGTTCGGGCTTCCATTTGCGCGTGCGTTGTGATGGTGGCCAAGACTGAGATGAGGATGGTAGTGTTAGGAAAATGAGTGGGCACGGGGCACGGTGTCGATGATCCGCTGCTCCGTCCTCACTGATGATCCTGGGTTAGTCCTTAACGAGGGAGAAGTCGACACCGCTCCCACCCAGCCGGCTTTCCAAGGAAGAGAGCTAATGCGCAGGTAATGGGCCGGACGGTACGCGTGGCAAACATTGTACACCCCTGCAGGGTAAATCTTTTCGAAAAGCCGTGTCCGCGGTTATGGACGACTTGGGAAGTGAAGGTAAGATCATAGAATAACTTTAACGGAATGATTAAAAACTGGGTACTAGAGGTACCACTCAAGAATGTAAGGTGAGCTTCCTCGAGGGTGATTTGGGGAGGTGCCTTTGATGAACAGGTACAATGTTGATGATGGTGATGAATGATGAGAGAGGTGATTGAAAGAAAGAGTTATTCCTTACCTCTTTTGAAAATATTCTGATTAGTCGATGCCTTTGAGTTATGTTTCTCATAAATAAAATCAGCTTTATGCAAAATAGCCATAAAACCTTGGAAGCCAATCATCGAGCATATATTAGCTCTTAATCTTGCGAGTTCGTCGAACTCAACGTCGTTTGTTTTGTTTCAGAGGAGGACTTCACCGACCTCGAAGGTGGGTTCTTTGTGGACGTCGACGAGTAGTCTGGGGTTCCCAGGTGGCAGCTTGGGACATCCCGGAACAGCTGGCGCTGGATGTTTATCTGTAGGCCTCTTAGGCCATATTTGGATCTTGTTGTTTAGAACAACCTAATTTGCTTCCGCTTGTTGTAATGTTGGGTCTGTGACCTCTGGTTGTCATTTGCTATCTTTCTCTATTATAAGAGTTGAACTATATGAGTTGTGTCGTAGAGTCTGTGATGTGCCAGTTGTTCCACAAGTCTTGATCTCTCTATTATGCTTTGATAGTGTGTCTGGTGGTATCGGATAACCGGGGACACAGTATCACTGTATAACAGTCGGGTCGGGGCGCCACAAGTTGGTATCAGAGCAGTACTGCCTGTAGGAAACCCTTCTACTGGTCGATGCTGAGTCTAGTGTTTGTGAAAATAATTTTAACCTAAAAATGAGTTGTGAAAACCATCTTAGGATTCTTTTTACTCCTTATCTGGTTACCCTCTAATCTCGGAGCAATCTTACCTCGATTTGAGTTTAAAGGTTTTACTCCTCGTCTGTTACTTCAGAATGATTAGAAACGGGGTTGGGTTCGACCTTTAGTGTTATGTGTCACGTTGCTCCCTCTGCGTTACAATCCGAAATCAACTAGATGTTTCTACCGAGTCTAATCAATTGCTCATTTGCAGGGTTTTAACCTAAGGACTTGAACATAAGGTCCCGGATTGTGCCGGATAGTGTGGGTTGAATCACGTGGTTTCTTAGCCATTTGAATCTCACGCTACTGGTACATGATGCTGATCTTTGACCCAAGTTCTGTCTTGTTGATCCCTTGCTAGTGGTTACACAAAGCATTATCGTACCTAGTCTGAGTACTTGAGTACGCTAATGATAATGTCTCAACCATACCGAGGTGGATACTAACTGCATCCTTGTCAAATCTACAGAATGGCACAACGTCCTCCGCTCCATCAAATCGAAGCCACCCCAGGGACCCACTCGACACCCTTTGATCGGGAGAAATCCCATACGTCTCAAGTTTTGCCCAAGAAAGCTAGAGGCAAACTCAGGTGTTACACTTGTAAGGAGCGTGGACATCCGTACCGGAAGTGCCCCCTTAATTACCCCGGAGAGTGGGGACTACCACAAGGAAAGGCATGTAGTCAGTGCGGAAGGGGTGGACATCAGGCGAGTCAATGCCCCGGCAGTTGCCCGCATTGTTTCAACAAGCATCCACTCGGCAAGTGCAAAACCGCTAGCGCCACCTGCTACCTATGCGAAGGAGATGACCATTTCCCGGCTGATTGTTCTATGGAGTTCATAGTGGGGGCAGTAAAGGATGCCCAGGAGAAGATTGCTCAGCACGCCACCACGCGCCCCACTACTTCGACATTTGGGCCAAGCGGAAGTGGGTATCGTCCTCGGCTACCTGCTCCACCTGGACTCATCTGCTACACCTGTGGACAGGCTGGTCATTACTCTAGGGAGTGCCCCCAGAAGGCACCTATCACAGGAAATCCTGCATGAGCCCCTGCCACTCCAGCTGGCAAGGCTGGACCTATTGCGCGTCGTCGCCTGAACCGCGTCTCTGCTAAAGAAGCTGAAGAAGATTCCGGCGTCCTTATGGGTGAGTTACGAATCAACAACAATCTTACTACAGTTTTGTTTGACTCTGCTGCATCTCCCCTTTTGGGGCATGGTTATCACAACTGAGTAATAACCGGTGCATCTGCAACATCTTGGGATTCTCCTGAGCAAGTTTCTTACTCTGATCTGCTTTCCGACCGTTGTCTGTCAGTTGACAGTAAGGTTTTATCGTGCGTTGGTATGTTCCGATGCAAGTTACTCTGTGGTCCGTCAAGATTTTCCCCTTCGTCTTGTTTGGAGAAATAACTCTAGTACCTTGTCCACTTCTCGGACCAGGTCAAAGTATTGTAATCCTCAGAATGAGGGCCTTGTTTAGCTTTTGTTCTGCTCCACCTTAGAGTGTCACACTCCTTGATAGCAGGGTATCGTGTTGAGTATCCTGATCCTCTTGATGAAGTGATGCTTTTACACTTGTTGCTCTCCGTCTTCCAAGTAACTTGTTACTCGAGGATGATAAGTCGTGAGCAATGATGTGGCTATCGGATATTCTTAGCAGTTCTTACTGTGCGGAAATCCAGGGATATCCATTGCCCTCCTTAGCATGATTGGTTAGCAAATCAATAAGTTGAGTTTGACAGTGCTACCAAGTCAGTTGGCTCTGATGCACTCCCTCGGTCAAAGAGCTAGGTTCGTGCCGAAGCTCCCAAGACCACCTCGTTGTGCCTTGAAAGGCATGATCCTCTCCTGAACTCAAGATCCACCGGTATATCGTGATATCCTATATGTGGATCGTGATATTCTGGAGGTCTTTCCAGAAGTATCGCCAGGTTGTCGCCTGACCGTGATGTTGAGCTTATGAGTAAGCTGGTTCTCTGAACAACTCCCTTCTCCAAGAAAATCGTGCTGGATATCTAGAATTATTCGGTTGAGCTTAAACAACTTGGAGAGTTGAAAGACCAGAGCTCTATCCCGACATAGTTCCTTTTCAAAGGGATGTCTAGTCTGTTCGTGTTGAAGCAAGGTGGTATCTCCTTTGTGGATATGCTATCCTACAAATCTTTGATTTGAGTTGGGCTATCGTCAAATCAACCTCAGACCCACCTACCTGAATGTGTTAGTCTGCCAATACTTATGCCTAGTTCTGGTGAAATATGAGTCTACCGTCTTGGAGTATCTGGATAAGTTTGTGGTTGAGCCCATCAACTACCTCCTTATCTTCTCCATGTTTGAGGAGATTTATATTGGATATTGGGCGTTAGCATTGGAAAATTGTTGGAACTAACTTTGTGTCTTCACAAGGTATGTGTCCTGGAGTTGGAAGTGACTTTCACTGGTTCACGTGCAATTGCTGAAAGATGTCGCCGTGGATCTGAGTAGATTGTTTGGTTTCCTCGGAATCATCTCAAGTCAATCATGTATATGCAGAAGATTCTTGAAATGGTAGGTTGTTAACTCCATTCTTTGGGAATTCCATTTTTCTGCATCCAAGCCACTGATTGAATTGTCCCGGAAAGAGAGGAAGTTTGAGAACTTCTTTTTGTCTTTGTTGGTGTTTCCCAGCAGAGACTAAATGGTGTATTGTCGCGAGTAATTCCAGTAGGTGCTGATGCCCTCTGACAAGTTGCTAACGCACGAGTTCCGCAATCTCGTTCCTCCTTTGGAGTTTGACATTGTAGTCCAACTCTTGGGGTCCTAGCAATTGTAACCCGTTGGTATGCTTTGCAAGATTCCCTATTACTACATGTGGAGTCTGAAGTATCTCTACACCTGACCAGATCTAAATCTCAATCAGAAACGATAGTTGGTGATCCTCAAGAAGCTTGTTCCCGATGTCTGGAAAAATCAAGAAGTGGTCCTGATGCTAACGTTCCCGGAGTTTCTAAAGTTCTCTCGGTCCCTCTTCATGATCCTTTTTCCGTGGGTTGGAATGCTCCTCCGTGAGGAAAGTTCTACTCAAGCCGACTAGTACCAGTTACCTCTTCAACTGTTGGAATCTTGTTTCAACACTCTCCCTCAGAAATTAAAGGCCTTGTGCAAAGTTCATATTCCGAATCTTTGAGGAACAGTTGTCTAGCAACTGGGAACTTCTTATCAATCTCCCGTCAAACGCTTGTGTCTCCTAACTGTCAAATCAAGGGATGCTCGAAGTTTCTCCCTAAGCTCTACTAGGAGGTACTTGATCGTGGTGTATTCACCAAGATCCATCCTTCCGGTGAGGTTTCCTTCTTTCCTATGGTGAACGTGGATGATGAACTCGAAGTGAGGCCGATGAAGATCTTCAGGATGCGCTGAATCAATCTGCACCGAGAAGACCGTTGAAGACCGTCGTAACCTTTCCCTCTTTCCTACTCTAAGAATCTCGGGACGAGATTCCTGTAAGGGGGTAGAATTGTAACAGCCCGAAGTTTAAGCACCTAAAAACCCGTGTAAATTTTCCACTTTTGTGTTCATTGCATCATGGCATCATGCATCATGTTGTTGTCACTAGGGAATTGTGCTAGGGAATTGTTGTTGTTGCTAGGGATTTGTGGTGGATTTGGCAACATTCAAAAACCCAATTGCCAAACTTGTTTCAACCAATTTCAAAACAACGAAGGCACTCAATCTTGCAAATAAAATTACTTTGACATCTCCTATCTGTCAAGGAAGTTCCAAGAGCTCCAAAATAATATTTTGCACTTGCTCCAAATTGTTAAAGGAGCAACATTTTGAATTTTGGCAAAATGCCCTAAACGAACCCTATGAACAAAAGTGGTCCAAACAATTTTATTTTGAGACGCCAATTTTTGTGGTGCTTCTATACTATATGGGGAGGCTACCAGATTTTTCTCCTATTTTTATAAAATGTTTTGGTACCTCAATTAAATCAGAGAAACGCTACTGGTTTTAAAAGAAACAAAAAAGGGCTTCTTTGTAATTAGAGGAGGACCTATCTGTGATGAACAAAGTTTTTCCAGGGGGGTTTTCGCGAAACATCGTCTCTCTCCTCGCAACACCACAAGGGTGGCAGTGCGCCGGGCCCCCTCCTCTCTGCTCTCCCCTGCGAGAAGTACACCACCCGAGCCCCACTGGCACTGCTCCCCCTCCCCACTCCCTCGTTGACCATCTCGTTCCCCAACTCCTCCTCCACGAGCACGTCATGGTCGCCGAGCTCCGCCGCCGTCTCGCCGTTGATTGAGTGCTCCCCTTACGAATCGAAGACCATCACCGGCTTCGCCGCGTCGCCTGTTCCCTCTCCGCCAGAGGAATCGAGCAGGGAATCTAAGAATCGCCGCCGCCATCGCCGTCTTCCCCGCGGCCGTCCGAGCACCGCCGGGAGCGATTCGCCGCTGTTGCTGCGTCCCCGACCACGCCGAGCACGACCACGGGTCCAGGGTGAGCTGCTGCTCCTCCCTATGCCCTCCTCTCGTCCGCTAGTGGTCCGAAGCATCCGTTCGTTGGAGCTCGCCGTCGACGCAGTGTGTGCAGTACAGAGCATCGGATTTTCCGAGTATGGAACATTCGGAATTTCCGAATACTTTCAGTACGAGAGAATTTTTCTGGTCCTTAGAGAAATTTCAGACACTGGGAGAGGATCGGATAATCCGAAGTCGATGGATTCGGATTTTCCGAAGTGAGCCAGTGCGAGATGTTCGTTAGTCCTTAGCCGTTTTCAGTCTGCTTCCTCGACCGGATATTCCGGATAGGGAAAGTTCGGATATTCTGATGTGGTCCAGAATTCAATTTTATTTTCTTGTTTAGTTTAGTTGTGTTCTTTTTGGTTAAATAAAGGTCCGGTGTTAGATTAACTTCTAATTAGGGTATAATTTAAAGGAGGAATTTAAATGTAATGACCTGTTATCGTTTCGTCAGGAAATTATGTGAACTATACCAAATTGAGCATAAAAAGGTGAAATAACCGGAAGCACCTCCTTCATACATTTCTAATCACCGATACCCTGCATTGCATCATCGGATCATGACATCTTATATCCAAGTGCAACATAGGGTTCCATCTTCCCTAATCAATAAGTAAAGTTCGTTCATGACCTAAATCCCCGGAATATTCGGGATGCGCCCCTCTAAGCATCCGGACTCTGGTTAATTTGACTAGTCGAATCCCCCTCCCGGGGATTTAAAATGTCATGTCATCATATGTTTGCGCATTGCATTTGTTAGTCATATGTGTGGTGATTGATTGTTCTCTCCCGATGTTTGTTTCTCGTTAGATCAAGCAGCCGGGGTTACGCCACAATACCCGAAGAGCCGTACTACCAGCACGTTGATCCAGGCAAGCGTAATCCCCCTCTGAGCATATCTTATCCTATGTTTCCGCAACTATTTTCTCCACTATAATATTGCATGCGGTTCCAAATGTCAATTTTATTGGATTAGAGTATCCTATAGTTGCATTAAGTTTCCGATGCCAATACCTGTCCCCCCCCCCTATTATCCATAGGTTTGTATTGTTGGCCGAGATACGTACTATGCTATGTTGATGCTTAGCCATGCTTAGTTAATTGCATAGCCATACGATGGATGGTTTGTGTTGGAAACAGGTGATGAGATGAGAATGATGGTGGAGGAAATTGTGGTGACGGATAATAAAATGCTTAAAGGTGGGGATGAGAGGCCACTGTGGTTGTGGTGTTTTGTCTCGTTCTCGCCGCCTAGGTGCGAGTTCTATACCTCTTGAACCAAGACTGAGTGTGCAACCATGCGTGAGGCCTATGCATTCGCAGTGCAGGAACCCTCATAGACTAAATAACTCGGGCGGGGCTAGCCAGGGTCCTCTAGTTCGGGCTTCCATTTGCGCGTGCGTTGTGATGGTGGCCAAGACTGAGATGAGGATGGTAGTGTTAGGAAAATGAGTGGCCACGGGGCACGGTGTCGATGATCCCCTGCTCCGTCCTCACTGATGATCCTGGGTTAGTCCTTAACGAGGGAGAAGTCGACACCGCTCCCACCCAGCCGGCTTTCCAAGGAAGAGAGCTAATGCGTAGGTAATGGGCCGGACGGTACGCGTGGCAAACATTGTACACCCCTGCAGGGTAAATCTTTTTGAAAAGCCGTGTCCGCGGTTATGGACGACTTGGGAAGTGATGGTAAGATCATAGAATAACTTTAACGGAATGATTAAAAACTGGGTACTAGAGGTACCACTCAAGAATGTAAGGTGAGCTTCCTCGAGGGTGATTCGGGGAGGTGCCTTTGATGAATAGTTACAATGTTGATGATGGTGATGAATGATGAGAGAGGTGATTGAAAGAAAGAGTTATTCCTTACCTCTTTTGAAAATATTCTGATTAGTCGATGCCTTTGAATTATGTTTCTCATAAATAAAATCAGCTTTATGCAAAATAGCCATAAAACCTTGGAAGCCAATCATCGAGCATATATTAGCTCTTAATCTTGCGAGTTCGTCGAACTCAACGTCGTTTGTTTTGTTTCAGAGGAAGACTTCACCGACCTCGAAGGTGGGTTCTTTGTGGACGTCGACGAGTAGTCTGGGGTTTCCAGGTGGCAGCTTGGGACATCCCGGAACAGCTGGCGCTGGATGTTTATCTGTAGGCCTCTTAGGCCATATTTGGATCTTGTTGTTTAGAACAACCTAATTTGCTTCCGGTTGTTGTAATGTTGGGTCTGTGACCTCTGGTTGTCATTTGCTATCTTTCTCTATTATAAGAGTTGAACTATATGAGTTGTGTCGTAGAGTCTGTGATGTGCCAGTTGTTCCACAAGTCTTGATCTCTCTATTATGCTTTGATAGTGTGTCTGGTGGTATCGGATAACCGGGGACACAGTATCACTGTATAGCAGTTGGGTCGGGGCGCCACAAAGAGCGGTCAGATTTCAACGACAAAAAGGTATCGTCGCTGGACAGAGCAATCGGTTATTTGGAGTCGCGGCGATCACCCCCCAGAAGTAAGAGATCCAGGACAGCCAGCTCTTGTGGTCACGCCTGAAGTCGCGGGATACAAGTTAAGTAAGGTCCTAATGGACGGAGGAGGAAGAGTAAACATCCTATATCAAGACACGCTCCGAAGAATGAATATACCCGAGACGAGGCTGCGACCATCCAGGAAAGAAATTCAAGGCATAATCCCAGGAGCTGTTACGCGACCAATCGGAAAGATAACACTTGAAGTTAGCTTTGGAACAGAGCGGAACTTCCGCACAGAGCTCCTAGACTTTGAGGTTGTAGCAGTCAAAAGCTCATATCATGCGATCTTTGGAAGAGAAGCCTATGTCAAATTTACCGCTCGCCCCTGCTACGTCTACCTACAGTTAAAGATACCAGGACCAAACGGTGTTATTACAATATATGGAGACAGGCAGAGAGCGTTAGAATGCGAGAACGCAGGCTCAGTACTCGCAGAAGAAGCTTGTATCGCCAACTCCTCACGGTATCAGTCGCAGATCGGTAATCGCAGCTCAAAACGAGTCGCGTTGGAGGTACCGCGGAAGCGGCCAACAGGATGCAGCCACCGAGAAGTCGCGCATCAGCAAGATAATGCCCCAGAGGTCGCTTTGATACAAAAAGAAGACAAGATGGCGCATGTGCATAGACCCAGCCTCGATCAACAACCCCAGCCAAAGGGCTCAGTTATCGTGAGTCCTTACAAAGCAAACTCAACTCAACATAAGTCGCAGCTCAGTGCGGCTAATCGCCTAACAAACTTGCTCTCTGCTTCAACATGAGACATACATCGGAGCTATCATGCTCGACCCGAGTCGCTTTTAGCGACTCAAAATTGAACCAATCAGGTGTTCAACCCACTCCGTTAGGAGTATTAATTCGCAACTAAGTGCGATGAGTATCAAGTATGCATGGCCTGCGGGGAATAGAAAACCCGCATTAAAGGGCCTGCATCATCCTGTAACACCCTGTAAAACATCGAGTGATTATGAAATAAAGCCGGCACCCTTGACATTCAAGGGTTTGTCGTTTCGCCTCAACTATCATTGAGTCGCTGAGTCTTTTGAATTTCATATATCACTGACCCTTGAGGGCTCCTTACGAGCATCGCGAGTACCAATCGCACCTCAAATTTTGCCAAACTAGTGGCAATCCTTAAGCTAGAAGCGTCTTGCATTATGCGGCCAAAGTACTGGGGTGTGGCGTCAATCGAGCTTGATTGCCTATCATGGCCGCTCTCGACCCTGAACACACATGTTCCTAGGAAATACTGAGCCGCGCGAGCGTCTACTTAATGGAATTATCAAGAAAAGAACCTGCTTATAGGTCACCAAAATACTGTTTATAATACATGAATGTCTTACAGACTAACGGGCATGTCCCACATTATTTATTTTTTCTTCCGAGCTACAGGAGTGGGAATTGGCGCGGCTTGTCTCGCAGTTGCAGTCGCAGGTGTCCTAATAATCAGGGCGCCGCCAGACGAGGCAGAAGGGCCACCAGATACTGTTGCTGGAGTAGCAGCCCGAGATGACTCAGCTCCTGTGGACTTTTCCTTTGCACCTTGCTCCCATCAAGATTGAATTTATCGAGATAAGTGCCCAAGTCTAAGTTATCAACAAATTTTGTGGCATATCCGCGCATCCCTTTCCAGATATCGAAGTACTCGCTTATTGGCAGTTCAGTATCATCCGCGCTCATCGCCAGGCCGTGGCGAGCAACCTTGCCAACATCTATCTCTGGATAATATGCTCGAGCAATGTCAAGACATGCGCGGCTCCGGCGCGAGCAGAGGATCGTTTCCAATCAGAGACATAATGCGGAGCCTTGAGCAGTTTATTTATCCAATACTCGCAAGATGTTGGGCCATCAGTCGCAGGAGAGATTACCGTCATAACTTCCTTGGTAACCTTTAAGAAGCGCTGGCTGAAGTCAGACAGATATACCAGTTGATCCTTCAATTGGAGCGGGACACTGGGGCCTCAGGTCCTATGTCAAGAAAGAAAAGGCAAGAAACAAGTCAGAGACTAACGTTGGTTACCCAAAATATATGATTAAAGGAATAAAAGACAACCAGCAAGCTGCAGGACGGCTGATTTGACCATGGAGCCAAAACCCTCAAAGGCTTTGACAGCGAGTTATATTTTTCATCTCGCGCGGCGAGTTCCTTTGCGTGGTCTCCCTTCAGGCGATCAATCAATTCAGATTTAAGAGTCAGCCCTTCTCGCAAAGATCTAATGACTCGTCTTTCTCCATGAGTCGCTGCTGCATATCGGCTTCAAGTTCTTTAAATTGCTCTTCACAGGAGTCGAGTTGACCTTTGAGAGATTTTATTTCCTGATCTTGGTCCCTAATGACCTCATTATGCTGCTCCAGGGAGACTGCATCATTTCAGGATGATCTATGGAAATGCCTTTACCCTTTATTGAGCCAGAAGCATCAAGCAAGGACAGTTCACGCTGAAAATAAACAGAGCAAAACGCATGGTAAACTATCCAGGAATTTGGGGGCTCGAGATTTGAAGCCAGGAAAAGAATCAACACCCCGTGCGATGACACAAGGTTTTGATCCTTGGGGGCTACGGTATATGTACCTGGCGACTTGAAGAAAATTGCTCAACTAAGCCGCGCAGCAGAGCAGCATGCTTGTCTCCAGCAGCAATTATGGCATCTGCAATTGACTTGGAACTATTTCCTGGAGCTGGAATTCTATCTTCAGTGGATACCCTACCACAGCAGGAGTTGCGGATGGAGCTGCGACTGGGAGTGGCAGGAGCCGCATCTGCAATACCTTCCTCCAGGGAGGGCCTTGGATGAGTCGCACCATTACTGTTTCCCACGTTTTCATCAGCAGCATCATCCTCGCTCATAGCTGGCTGAGAAGAAGTGGGATGAGAATTAGACTTGGTATCCTCTTCAGACATGGCCCTGCAAAACATTGATGGGTTAATAAGCTGACCTAGCAGAGCCGCAACATTGAAAAGAAGGCGAACCATACCCAGAGGCGACACGGATACTCTTCATCAGGCAACCAGAGGAAGGAGAAGATAAACCTTGCAAATCTGAACCTACAGAGTATGAAAAGAAGTGGTGATCAGCAATTCCTTGCCAAAATACGCAAGCACAAAAGGAAAAGGAGAGAGTCGCAAACAATTACCCGAGCTTATTGAGAAGCAGTCCTTTGCAACAGCCTCGGAAGAAAGTAGCCTTGTTGGGATCAGCAAGTTTTAAAGATTTGGCAGTTCTTGTTTCTACCAGTAGCGCCAAGGCTTTGCGCGTTTCTCAGGCTGCGCGGGGTCTTCTGAGCTCTTGCATAAAATACGCTTCGAGGACCTGCGAGGCACCTCAGGAAGTTCCAGAAAGGTGTATTTGGAGTCGAGGACAGAAGAGCGTCGGCCATTTGTTGTTCCTCTTCAGAAGCGCTACCCTCGTGCATAACTGTATCTTCGCCAAAGGCTGCGGCTTGCTTTGACGACTCAGCCGCGGTTCCTTGGTTCAAGTCGACGTCCTCTGAGGAAGAACCCAGAAATAGGGATCGATCTGAAAAGGAGCTCAGGTCAGAAATAATTAATTTTGGAGAAGGAATTTTCGAGGAAACAGGTGACAAGTAAACATTACCACAAAAGGCTTGTGCTCAGCCCAGAAGGGAGCAAGTCCGACGTTATCATACGAGTCGATATCCTCGTCCGTCACTCGGCGAATGAAATTTATCCATTCCCCTTTGTCCCAATCTTCAGGGCAAGTACGATCGACGTCGTTTGCATGACAAGTGAAATCCACCATAAGTCGCGAGCGGCGACTCACAGGCTGAATTCGCCACTTAGTCCAGCAAGATATGAGATCTAATCCAGTGAGACCATGGAGTGTCAGCGCTCTCACCTTGTCTAGAAGGGATTCGATAAAGGGCAACGAAGAAGGATCAGTTTAGACAAAGCATCGGTAGCCTCGAAGGGAAGAGGAGACCAAAGAGGAAGAGGAATTTCACCCTCAGGAGAAGTGTTTTTACAATAGAAGAATGTCCTTTGCCATCCTTGATTTTCTTGGCAAGGTTAGTTTTGGGAAATACTACCCCTACGGCGTTGGAAGGAAATGGCGCCGCATTGGAGAAAAGGACCATCTGTGGTTTCCCTTTGACTATTGCAATTGAAAAGAGCAAGCCAGAAATCTATTGAAGGCGGGATACCCAGATAATCTTCGCAGAGGACGTGGAAGTTGCTCACTTGCAACATCGAATTAGGGCCAATATCATGGAAGCGGAGACCAACCGCTGCATCAAGGAGCGGAAGAAGAGAGAGCCCGGGGGCTTGAACCCGCGCTCAACATGCTCCGCAAAAATCACTACTTCTCCTGGTTGAGGATTGGGATTACCTCCTCACCGGCCGCCCGCCATTCGCATTGATCTTTTGGCGGAAGAAGGCCCCGTGCAGATAGGGATTCCAGGAAATCTTCGTCGACCCACGAGCCTTCCCAGTTGCACTTGCGGCGAGACATTTTTCTCAGATTGATGGAGATCTCCACCGAAGGATTGTGAGTACGAGAAGCGAGATTGGAGGCGGCGGAAAGGAGCAGCGGATGCGTAATGCAGGACTTGATGCAGAACGCTGGGAAAACGATGAGCCAAGATAAATAACCCAGACGCGGAAGACGTTTAGATCTGAAAATCAACCGTCAAGGCAGGTTAAGTCGCGTTCTTGAGCCGCCAAGAAGAGTTATAAGCCGCAGATTGGAAATATGAAAATTGGAGTTCAGCTGGGATAATTCATGTGCGCGGCTCAGGGGTTTGTTAAGACAAAAAGCCTTCACTCGAAATCCAAGCTAAACTTGGGGGCTAATGTCGGGGGAATACTTTCTGGATTAACCCGCGGCCCAGTGCGACTTACTTACTCGCACGGACAAAGGCCCACTTGGGAGCAAGCCCAATATTGAACCGCCATAAGGGAAAGATCTAGAAGACATATCCCGGAGGACGTGAAGACCAAGTAGTCTCCGAGTAGGCCTCTGTGGACGTATTCCTTATGGGGGAAGTTTCCTTTGTAACCTAGCGAGCCTCTGTGTATATAAAGAGGACTCGCAGGACTTAGAGGGGTCAAGCTATCAAGCCCTAAACCCTAGCTCATACGGCGAGTACCAGATCGGATCGCCTCCATTGTAACACCTCGATTATCATATCAATACCAATCTAGGGTAGGCAGGAAGTAGGTCTTTTACCTCACATTGAGGGGGCCGAACCTGGGTAAATCTGTGTTGATCTTTGTTCCTGCGATCCCAAGCTCGGAGATGCTTGACTCGCGTAATCCCACACCTACGAAGTCATCCATGACACCTGACGTGATAAACCCACGACACCATCACCGGTAGCAGCCGCTCAATCCATATATGATAGTCGTGACTCTTGAGCCCGGTGACTTTTCCCGATTGTATATTAACTCCCTTACTTATATTCGAACAATAGCCATCAGGGGACATCACGACGAATTTGAGCCAATGGAATGCCTCAGACTTTTGCATACTATTAAGGCAGAAGTCAGCATGCGGCTTGAACCAGTTCTTTTGACGGCCTTCAGGAGGCTTCATGTGCATTCTCTCCCTATCACAGAGCTTCTTAACATCAACTCTAGCCTTAACATTATCTTTCGACTTCTCAGGAATGTTCAGGACTGTGTGAAAGGGGGACTCTCCAACATTCTTTTCGGTGTGCATCACATCGATGCTATGGGGAAGTTCGAGGTCCTTGTAATATTCGAGTTGCGTCAAGCCTGCCACGTGAGTCCAGTTGTGCGCCACACCATATCCCACATATCGTGGGCCTTTTCCCTGGGCAGGCACGAGAGCACTTAGCTCGGCGTCAACAGCTGCACCATCGAAAGTTGGTATCGCTTTTTCTTCACGCTCAACTCTACCCTTCTTGAAGTTCATTTTGTCTTCTCTAAATCGATGCCCTCTTTTGAGGAACTTTCGATGTGTGTCAAACGCGGAATACTTCCGTCCCGCCGTTAGCCACATGAACTCAAGTCGGTTCCTGCACACTGGGCATGGCCACTTACCAGCTGTACACCATCCGCAAAATAGGGCGTACCCGGGCATGTCATGCATGGAATTGTGATACCAAACTTTCATCAAGAAGTTTGTCTTTGATGCACGATCATATGTCAACGTCCCGTGGTGGCAAGAGTGGTTCAGATCATCCACAATTGGCTGCATGTACACACTTAAATTCTTCCCCGGATATTCAGGACCTGGAATGATCAGCGAGAGGAATATGGTCTTCCTTTGCATTAGGGCTCCAGGAGGGAGATTGAGCGGAATAACAAACACGGGCCAGCAGCTGTACGAGGTAGTCGACAAACCATATGGATTGAATCCATCGGTTGCTATCGCGATTCTCACGTTTCGAGCATCTGCTGCCTCATCGGGGTGGTTCGCATCAAAGTTCTTCCATGCCGTACCATCAGATGGATGTCCCATCAATTCCCGGTCGTGCTCATCCTTGTATCTCGTCCCCGTTTTGTGCCATTGCATATGTGTGGCAGACTCTTTGTTCATGTAAAGCCACTTGATTCTTTGTATGAATGGGAGGTAACGAAGAATCTTAACGGCGACATTTGACTGCGTCTTCGTACCATCGGCTCCTTTTACCACATGATACCTAGAGGCCTTACACAAGATACAGTACTTGTCATTGGCAAACTGTTTCCAAAACAAAAGGCATCCTTTTGGACAACAATCTATCTTCTGATAATCCATGCTGAGATCTCGCAGGATTTTCTTCGTTTCGTACATGCTTTGAGGCAGACAATGCCCTTCAGGCAACAGGTTACCAGTTGTTTGCAGATGCGCTTCAAAGCATGAACGGGTGCTGCCATACTGGATCTTGTTGGCTAGTGCTTGCGAGATGGCATCGAGCTGAGAAACTTTTGCACCCTCGTACAGAGGCCTCTGAGACGAGGCCATCATATCAAAGAAGGCCTTCGCGGTTGGCTCTGGGTCCTCTGGTTGACGCGGTTCCTCCGGTTCTGGAGGTTCCTCCGGTTCCTCCTATGATGGTGGCGAATCTGGCATGTCGCCAGCACGGAGATCATCTAGCCAGTTTCTAATCCCATCATCTTCATTGCCATTGATCCACTGCCGCATCACCCTGCCACTCTCGCGCTCGTACTCATCAAAGTTGACTGTCGTCACGAAGTTCGGCATATACCCACGAGAGAAGAGGTGTTTAATCATATCATCCTTTCCCTGACGTGTACGAAACTTGCAACGAGGGCAAGGGCACTGTCCACGAGCGCCTGACTCTGAACCCTTACGCGCTAACTCCTTCACTAACAAATGCGTCTTCCATACCCACTCATCTGTTTTGTCAACCAAACTAGTTCGGCCACTGTACATCCACCCATTATCTGCCATCCTCTGCTGCTTTACTGTGAGCCAAATAATAATAACATGAAATTAAATGCATCATATTTTTATTTTCTTGCATGCAATGTCACCATTTTATTACGGCCAAATTTTATCTTTTACAACATGCAAGGGTTCACATACACTTCTAATAGGTAGGGGCCTATCTCGCCCGAGTTCGTGTAGATCGAGTCGTGTCCCATGTTCTACCCCGACCCGAGACGGAATTTCGGCAGCACCTCCCCGCTGTTCTTCAGAATACACGTCTCGAGCTTGTCAAGCCGAGAGGGTGTGCATCCGAAGAACAACAGGGAGGTGCTGCCGAAATTCCGTCTCAGGAAGGGGTAGAACGTGGAACACGACCCGATCTACACGTACTCGGACTGTCCAACAGGACAACCCGGAAGTGTTACGGTTATAAATATGCAAAGATGGACAATCCTGCATATTTATAAATTTGTAACCCTTCCGGATGGGATCTGACTCGGGTTACGCGACTGACTTGGTGATCTAGACCAAAGTAAACCTATGCAGCAAGAGAGGCGAAAGATTTATACCCTCGAAGCGTGATCGGTGGCCGGAGAAGGTCGAGGACGTGCTCCGAAAGAGGGCGACAAAACAAAGGGCACCGAGGCGGCCCCTCCTCAGCTGGAGAAGCCGCGACGACGCGCGGGACCGACGGTGCTGGCTGGCGGGAAGCTACGTCATCTAAAAAGTACAAACAATCGAAATATATAAGCAAATGTCCCTCCATTTTACCTAATAATTAAACATAAAACAGAATAAACCATAGAACGATGTAACCATATTAGCTAAACATAACACATATAGACAAGTAGCACAATAATACATAGGTAGCATGTATGATAAGTCTAGCAGTACAACAGGTAGCAAGATAAGTCTAGTAGTACGACAGGTAGGATGATAGACATCCTAAACTCGACTCGCGCCGGTGTCAGTGACGTCATCCAAGCGGTCCCAACAAGAGGACAGGCTGCTGCTAGAGTCCTCGCCCTGCTGCTGCGTGCCGGAGGGGCCGGCCTCGCCCTGCCCGCGCTGCTGCCGGCTCTCGCTGAAGACCTGGTACTGGACCGCCATCACCTGGGGATCAAGGAGGAGATCCTTGACCAAGGGGTCATCCTCCTTGCGCTGGTGGCGCGCCCTGAGCAGCCTCTCTGCCTGCCGGTGCTCCCTCTCCTCGGCCTTCGTCGCGATGCTCATGCCATCTGGCGCTAACATATGCGCCACGCTCCGCTCATCCTCAAAGTTGAGGATCGCTCTCGCCCCAAAGTGCTGGACCGCCGCGCAGTCGTAGGCACGGGCCGCCTGCCACGGGCACCTGAAAGTACCAAGCTGGATCTTCCTGTGATCCACTGTGATCTGAGCTGCCCAAGTCGGGATCTTCGTGGGTCTCCGATGAACACCACGAAACTTTCGCTCCGGCTCCGACATGATACTTAGTAAAGTGATGGCTACGTGTTGGTGAACCCCAAGAGGAAGGTTATGATGTAGACAGCAGAAGTTTTCCCTTGAATAATCTAACCAAGGTTATCAATCCAGTAGGACTTGACGATCTATCGGAAGGTTGTTGATGTTGACTCCCCCTGGCGCTAGGGAGCTTGCACCAACGTGGAATCTGCACAGACACAAACCAGAACTTTGCCCAACACGAAACAGAGAGGTTGTCAATCTCTCCGGTCTTGCAGAAACAAAGAGTTAAATGTATTGTGTGGAAAACAGCAGGAAAAACAGCAAGTAACAAGAAACAGATGATTGCAGCAGGTTGTGTAAACAGTATGACGAAATTGGACCAGGGTCCACAGTTCACTAGTGGTGTCTCTCTCAGAACAGATAACTAGCATGTTGGGTAAACAAATTACAGCTGGGCAATTGACAAATAGAGAGGGCATAACAATGCAATACATGCCAAGATGTCTACTATGAAATCTAGTTGGACATTGCAACAAAGTACATAGACCGTTATTCCAACCGCATCTATGCCGAAATAATCCACCTTCAAGGCAGCATCCGCATCCTGTTCAGTATTAAGTTGCTAACAATAGATTATTGCATGAAGTAAAGTGTGTAATGTAATTAATACAAGTGCCCTTGGACACTGCACCAATGTTTTATCCCTAGTAGCAACAGCACATCTACCATCTTAGACCTTTCTGTCACTGATCCAGATATCTAGAGACTGAACCCACTATCTAGCATAAATAACCCCTCTTGGAGTCACAAGCATCTACTTGGCCAAAGCATCTACTAGCAACGGAGAGCATGCAAGATCAAGAGCACATAGATAAACAACTTGAATAAACATGGTATCAATATTCATCGGATCCCAGCAAACACAACATCTAGCATTACAATAAGATGATCTTGATCATGTTAGGCAGCTCACAAGATCTAAACATGGAGGCACAAGGTAGAGAGACAACCATCTAGCTACTGCTATGGACCCGTAGTCCAGGGGTGGACTACTCACGTATCACTCCGGAGGCAGGCATGGTGATGTAGAGCCCTCCGGTGATGATCTCCCCTCCGGCAGGGTGCCGGGAAGAGCTTCAGAACTCCTCCGATCTGAGATTGACGATGACGGCCGCGACGGAACTTTTCGTGGAATATGATCGACCGTAATAGGGTTTTCGCGTCGCGGAGAATATATAGGCGAAGAGGCGGCGTCGGTGGCCGAGGGGGGCCACCACGCCATAGGGGGGCGCGGGCCCACCCTGGGCCGCGCCCTAGTGTGGCGTGCCCCCCTGGTGGGTCTGCTCCGACTCCCCTTTGGACTCCGTGATCTCCTCGTGATATTATTGACGATGTCTTTTGTTTCGTCCAATTCCAAGAATATTTCCTTAATAGATTTTCTGAAACCAAAAACAGCAGAAAACAGGGGAACTGGCACTGTGGCATCTTGTTAATAGGTTAGTCCCAGAAAATGCATAAAAATGATATGAAGTGTAGCCAAAACATGTAGCAATTGATATAATATCTGCATGGAACATCCAAAATTATAGATACGTTTGAGACGTATCAAGCATCCCCAAGCTTAGTTCCTGCTCGTCCTCGAGTAGGTAAACGATAAAAACAGATAATTTTTTAAGTGACATGCTACCAACACAATCTTTGATCAAATAACAATGTAATGCACATGATCTGAATGAAGTGATCCAAGCCAATGGTCTATAGTTTGCAAGCAAGTAAATAAAGAGTAACCATAAGTGATCACACAAGTGCAAACTTTCATGAAAAACACTATAAAACATTTAGAGATACAATAGTCTAACATAATAGTTAGCTCACAGCAGCAATAATTCTCAACATGAAAGTGTTTGTATCAACACAAAGGAAGATAATAGCTTCAGCATTTGCTTCAACCTTCAACATGTATATCATATAGATAATGTCAATGCAAAGAATATGATCAACCAAACACAAAGTTATGTAAAAACTGTTATACTGGAGTTGACAATGAGGTTTGCTTAAGTAGACAGAAAGAAGTGGGAAAACTGACTCAACATAAAAGTAAAAGAATGGCCCTTCGCAGAGGGAAGCAGGGATTAACATCATGTGCTAGAGCTGTAGTTCCCGAAGGCATATAGAGAGCATAAAATATTGTTTTGTAAGGTAATGGTGTATACAGGTGTCAACAAATCAAATAGCAGGTACTTGTCATCTTCCATGGCTAACTAACTTTTAGAGCGGTTCCGAGAGTTTTTAGGACTGCACTTGTAACAAGCACTTATTGGTGACACTCTTCCCAACCATTTACTTTCCACAAACCATGGCTAGAGCTGTAGTTCCCGAAGGCATATAGAGAGCATAAAATATTGTTTTGTAAGGTAATGGTGTATACAGGTGTCAACAAATCAGCAAATAGGCAATACTCTACTTCACTAGTTGATCAAACTTTACAAGAGCGGCTCCCATGAAGGACGTTATTTCTACCAGCGGGCAGATCATCCCTCTTCTCTTTTGTTTACACACTTGTGAACATTGCTTGACTGACGAATCAGGGGCAAAAAGATGTGAAGAGAATTGTTTGGTTAAATTTGTAATTAATTGGGACTGGGCACCCCGTTGCCAGCTCTTTTTGCAAAATTATTGGATAAGCGGATGTATATGCCACTAGTCCAGGTGTGTAAAATTTGATCAACCAGGAAATAAAGACCACCTATCTACGTCCTTATGAGCTTTTCAAGTAGTGACACAAAAAGGATAATTGTTTTGAGTAGATAGTAGATAGCACATGAAGAAATTTACTTGGAATGGTGAAAACACCACATAATAGGTAGGTATGGTGGACACAGGTGGCATGGATTTGGCTCAAGGTTTTGGATGTACAAGAAGCATTCCCTCTTAGTACAGAGTTTAGGCTAGCAAGGTTATTATAAGCAAACATCATTATCAACTGGAATAGCAAGAGTGTACATAAAACACAAGGTTTGACGAACCATAGACTCCCACTGTCTTCCTTGTTAACATATAGCCTTCATCCAAAAATTATCTCGACTACTATGGACTTCCAATTATGCAACAGATTATTATAGCAGAAAATCCTTATAGTAGTTCTTCATTAATAGCCATTACTTACATGATGCACAAGCTTAAACATTAATTACTTGACAGCTCAAAACAATTGGCAAGCATCAAATTACTCAAGACAACGATCTAAAAAGATTCATGTAAGCATTTTATACCACTACCACATGCATAGCATTTTTCTGGTCCAACCAAACACCAATCAACTTATTTGACAACTCTCCAAACAGATATAAGTGAAGCAAGAGATTACTTTCTTCAAAAGAAACTGAAAGCTCTAACAAGAGATACATGAAAAACTGAGAGCTAAAAGCAATCACAGCACTAGACAGGAATACTCAACAAGTATAAGTGAAGCACAAGAGTATTCTAATGGAAAAGTGGAGCGTGTCTCTCTCCCAAACATGAATGCTAGGATCCAACAAGTATAGCACAGCAAACAAAACAAAACAAACTGAAAACAAAAACACACTGACGCTCCAAGGAAGAGTACACTAGCATGATGCAATAAAAATATAGCACCATTAGAGATGACCTGATAATTTGTAGATGAAGAAGGGGATGCCTTGGACATCCCCAAGCTTAGATGCCTGAGTCTTCTTGAAATATGCTGGGGAGGTAAGCCTCCCCAAGCTTAAGCTCTTCACTCTTCTTGATCATGTAGTATCATTCTCCTCTATCAACACTTGAAAACTTCCTTCACACCAAAACTTAACAACTTTTCTCATTAGCAGGTTAGTGCACTAAATGATAATACTTCAAAGTTCTAGCAAAGACAAACTTCACAAGCCAACTATTTTAAACATTAGCCACTGTTACTAGGCTCAAGTGGGCACTTTTACACGAAAAGAAACCACTTAAAAACTTGTAAAAGAGAGAATGCAAAATAAAAGACAGAATCTGTCAAACCAGAACAGTCTGTAATGACGAATTTTTTCGAGACACTTACGATGCTCAGATGAAAAACTTTTGAAATAATGAAAGTTGCGTAACATCATCAGGAACATGCACAAAAAATTTCAGCATTTTTCGATTTTTTCTGATTTTCTACTGAATTAAACGGTGACGAACAGCAATCTGTTCCAATGCAGTCCCGAAAATAAAAACCAACTTTGCATTAGTAACTCTCCTTGGCACAACAAAGCAGCAAATAAAAGATACAAAGGAGTTGCTACAGAGGTAAACAAGCATCCTTGACTCAAGAAAACAAAAATAAAACAGCAAATAAAAACATGGGTTATCTCCCAGAAGTGCTTTTCTTTAATGCCTTTGAGCTAGACATGAAGAGATGCATCAAGTATTGTCAAGATCCAGATCATACAATGAAAGCTTAAAAGTCTTATCAACAATGCATTGTATGCTACTTATGCTAGTTTCAGAGTTCTCTTTTTCTTTTCTCTTAGGTACACTCTCTTCATCAAAAAGATTTTCAGGCACAATCCATCCAAAATTATTTTCTAAAGTGTCATGCAATGCCATCATTTTATAGGGGATTGGAATTTTCAGACCATTCTTAGCAAAAGGTTGATTAGAATATTTAGCTCTATTTTCCCTTCTTGTTCTAAGAATTTTCATAACATCAGTGTAGCAATCAAACATTTTATATTTAGCAAAGATTATTCTAGCTTCCTTAGCAACATCTCCCAATTCTTCATGCAAAGTTTCTAACACAAAGTCTTTCTTTTCACCATTTTTCATATCATGAAGTGCTAAAAACATGTGTTGCATTATAGGATGCATATTAACAAACCTAGCTTCTAGCATTTGAACAAGGGAAGCTATGGCAGTTTCATAATTAGGAGCAAGTTCAGCTATAGATTTCTTTTTAAAATCATCAGACTTTCTCACAAAGTTCAGAAATTGCTCAATGTTGTTTTCCCCTATGACAGAGCCACTACCTACTTGTATGTTTATCATAGAAATTCAGGTTTCAAGATAGGTAAAGCTGTGGACTCGAATTTGTTAAAGTCAGACCACTCAGTATTATCAGGATTACTCATTTTTAGCAAGACTAAAACAAGCAACAGGGCAACTCGAAATTAAAAACTAGATGCAGGAATTTAATTTTTTTGGATTTTTGATTTTTAACAGCAAGAAAAACAAAACTAAAACAAGACAAAAAACAAAGTAAAGAGATTGGAACTGAGAGACTCCCCTTTCCAATAGCCTCCAAGTCCCCGGCAACGGCGCCAGAAAACAGCTGGTGCCTAGTTGACGGGAGAGTATTTGAGGATGATGATGATGGTGATGATGAGTACTTCCCCGGCAACGGCGCCAGAAAATAGCTTGATGGCTACGTGTTGGTGAACCCCAAGAGGAAGGTTATGATGTAGACAGCAGAAGTTTTCCCTTGAATAATCTACCCAAGGTTATCAATCCAGTAGGACTTGACGATCTATCGGAAGGTTGTTGATGTTGACTCCCCCTGGCGCTAGGGAGCTTGCACCAACGTGGAATCTGCACAGACACAAACCAGAACTTTGCCTAACACGAAACAGAGAGGTTGTCAATCTCTCCGGTCTTGCAGAAACAAAGAGTTAAACGTATGGTGTGGAAAACAGCAGGAAAAACAGCAAGTAACAGGAAACAGATGATTGCAGCAGGTTGTGTAAACAGTATGACGAAATTGGACCAGGGTCCACAGTTCACTAGTGGTGTCTCTCTCAGAACAGATAACTAGCATGTTGGGTAAACAAATTATAGCTGGGCAATTGACAAATAGAGAGGGCATAACAATGCAATACATGCCAAGATGTCTACTATGAAATCTAGTTGGGCATTACAACAAAGTACATAGACCGTTATTCCAACCGCATCTATGCCTAAATAATCCACCTTCAAGGCAGCATCCGCATCCTGTTCAGTATTAAGTTGCTAACAACAGATTATTGCATGAAGTAAAGTGTGTAATGTAATTAATACAAGTGCCCTTGGACACTGCACCAATGTTTTATCCCTAGTAGCAACAGCACATCTACCATCTTAGACCTTTCTGTCACTGATCCAGATATCTAGAGACTGAACCCACTATCTAGCATAAATACCCCCTCTTGGAGTCACAAGCATCTACTTGGCCAAAGCATCTACTAGCAACGGAGAGCATGCAAGATCAAGAGCACATAGATAAACAACTTGAATAAACATGGTATTAATATTCATCGGATCCCAGCAAACACAACATCTAGCATTACAATAAGATGATCTTGATCATGTTAGGCAGCTCACAAGATCTAAACATGGAGGCACAAGGTAGAGAGACAACCATCTAGCTACTGCTATGGACCCGTAGTCCAGGGGTGGACTACTCACGCATCACTCCGGAGGCAGGCATGGTGATGTAGAGCCCTCCGGTGATGATCTCCCCTCCGGCAGGGTGCCGGGAAGAGCTTCAGAACTCCTCCGATCTGAGATTGACGATGACGGCCGCGACGGAATTTTTCGTGGAATATGATCGACCGTAATAGGGTTTTCGCGTCGCGGAGAATATATAGGCGAAGAGGCGGCGTCGGTGGCCGAGGGGGGCCACCACGCCATAGGGGGGCGCGGGCCCACCCTGGGCCGCGCCCTGGTGTGGCGTGGCCCCCTGGTGGGTCTGCTCCGACTCCCCTTTGGACTCCGTGATCTCCTCGTGATATTATTGACGATGTCTTTTGTTTCGTCCAATTCCGAGAATATTTGCTTAATAGATTTTCTGAAACCAAAAACAGCAGAAAACAGGGAACTGGCATAGGCTAGTCCCAGAAAATGCATAAAAATGATATGAAGTGTAGCCAAAACATGTAGCAATTGATATAATATCAGCATGGAACATCAAAAATTATAGATACGTTTGAGACGTATCATTAAGTAAAAGCATTTGATACACGGGTTAGTCAAGGAAGCATAGATTAAAAAAAGCAGGCCTACGTGATTTCTTGCCCTCGAAGCGTGATCGACGGCGAAGAAGATCTTCCGCCGACACCCTCCGTCGACAATCCCCACTCTCACGCTCCACACATACTCCTGCACGAGAAACAAAATAAAAATGTTAATTGCTACACCAAAATAAAATTGGCATACTCGTGCTCGTGCCCGTGGACATGCTACTTGCTGCCATGACACACATTACATCTACCAACTAGAAAATTAAACTACTCGTGCCCGTGCCCGTGGACATGCTTGTGTGCGTGCTTGTGTGCATGACATGGCTGGGGCAGAAGAGCTCGTGCTCGTGCCCGTGGATGTGGTTGACACGGCGGTCGACGGTGAGAATGATGCACACGACGGCGGCATCCAGAGCATGTGGGGGGTGGGAAGGAGAGGGTAGCCCAGCGGCGGTGGTGCTCACCAAGGGGCAGCCGGTGTCGTGGGTCAGCCCGAGACGAGGACGACGACCGGTCGATGTCGGGGAAGATGGGAAGTAGACGGCGGCCGTGGAAGTGCTCCTCCGCGCTAACCCGGCGCAGCGGGAAGCAGAGGACGGAGGCGACGTGGGGGCTCTCGGGACGCAGAGGAGGGAGGCGGCGTGGGGGCTCTCAGGGCAGCGTGGGGGCATGGGGGCTCGGAGCAGAGGCGGGCGGCGCGGGGGTTGCCGACGGCGGGGCGGCGGATCGGGTGGAGGTGAGGTCGAAGACGGGTGGGGATGAGATGCGGGCTGGGTGTTGTGTGGTTGGGGACGACCGTGCGGGCCGCGCGTTTGGTTAAGTGGATAAGCATGCCGTCGGCGTATGGGTTTTGAATTTTTCCTTTTTTAAAAACAAATCAAATATTATTTTCTAAAACAATTGTAATTAATTTATATAACGTTTTATACATATAATAGGACATATGCATGGTTAAGTGGGGTTCCGCGGGCCCGCTTCGGTGAAACTCTAGATCCGTAGGAAAAAAGTCAAACTTCCGGTCTACCCCGTTGAACGGCGTTGAAAGGGGTAGGACAGTGGAATTATTTACTTGATTGTGTTAGGTTAGGCCATAGGAAGGTGAGAAACCAAAGTCTACCCCAAATCAACACAAGATTCCAGCCGGTTCGCCCGAAAGGGGAGTTTTCACCTCTAAGTGCAGAAACTCACTAGAGAGAAAGTGAAGCCGGTGAAGCCGGTCACACCCCGGAGTAGGATAATGGACATTTACAACACACAACACACTTGTATACATGTGGAATGGCACAACCGAGGTTTTGGTGGGGTTCCGACGCTCCGGGGCCCCGCTTCGGCGAAACCCTTAATCCGCTGGAAAAAACCTAACGTTTTCGTCTACCCCCATAGACGTGCGTCGAAAGGGGTAGGCCAGTGGAATTTTTTGCTAGGTTGTGTTAGGTTAGGCCATAGGAAGGTGAGAAACCAAAGTCTACCCCAAATCAACACAAGATTCCATCCGGTTCGCCCGAAAGGGGAGTTTTCACCTCTAAGTGCAGAAACTCACTAGAGAGAAAGTGAAGCCGGTGAAGCCGGTCACACCCCGGAGTAGCATACTGCACATTTACAACACACAACACACTTGTATACATATGGAATGGCACAACCTAGGTTTTGGTGGGGTTCGACGCTCCGGGGCCCCACTTCGGCGAAACCCTTAATCCGCTGGGAAAACCATAACGTTTTCGTCTACCCCATAGACGTGCGTCGAAAGGGGGTAGGCCAGTGGACTTTTTTGCTTGGTTGTGTTAGGTTAGGCCATAGGAAGGTGACAAACTAAAGTCTACCCCAAATCAACACAAGATTCCATCCGGTTCTCCGAAACGGGAGTTTTCACCTCTAAGTGCAGAAACTCACTAGAGAGAAAGTGAAGCCGGTGAAGCCGGTCACACCCCGGAGTTGGATATTGCACATTTACAACACACAACACACTTGTATACATATGGTATGGCACAACCTAGGTTTTGGTGGGGGTTCCGACGCTCCGGGGCCCCGCTTCGGCGAAACCCCGAATCCGCTGGGAAAACCCTAACGTTTTCGTCTACCCCCATAGACGTGCGTCGAAAGGGGGTAGGCCAGTGGACTTTTTTGCTTGGTTGTGTTAGGTTAGGCCATAGGAAGGTGAGAAACCAAAGTCTACCCCAAATCAACACAAGATTCCATCCGGTTCTCCCGAAACGGGAGTTTTCACCTCTAAGTGCAGAAACTCACTAGAGAGAAAGTGAAGCCGGTCACACCCCGGAGTAGGATATTGCACATTTACAACACACAACACACTTGTATACATATGGTATGGCACAACCAAGGTTTTGGTGGGGTTCCGACGCTCCGGGGCCCCGCTTCGGCGAAACCCCGAATCCGCTGGGAAAACCCTAACGTTTTCGTCTACCCCCATAGACGTGCGTCGAAAGGGGGTAGGCCAGTGGACTTTTTTGCTTGGTTGTGGTATGTTAGGCCAAAGGAAGGCGATAAACCAAAGTCTACCCCAAATCAACACAAGATTCCATCCGGTTCGCCCGAAAGGGGAGTTTTCACCTCTAAGTGCAGAAACTCACTAGAGAGAAAGTGAAGCCGGTGAAGCCGGTCACACCCCGGAGTAGGATATTGCACATTTACAACACACAACACACTTGTATACATATGGTATGGCACAACCTAGGTTTTGGTGGGGTTCCGACGCTCCGGGGCCCCGCTTCGGCGAAACCCCGAATCCGCTCGGAAAACCCTAACGTTTTCGTCTACCCCCATAGACGTGCGTCGAAAGGGGGTAGGCCAGTGGACTTTTTTGCTTGGTTGTGTTAGGTTAGGACATAGGAAGGTGAGAAACCAAAGTAGCTTGATGGCTACGTGTTGGTGAACCCCAAGAGGAAGGTTATGATGTAGACAGCAGAAGTTTTCCCTTGAGAAATCTACCCAAGGTTATCAATCCAGTAGGACTTGACGATCTATCGGAAGGTTGTTGATGTTGACTCCCCCTGGCGCTAGGGAGCTTGCACCAACGTGGAATCTGCACAGACACAAACCAGAACTTTGCCCAACACGAAACAGAGAGGTTGTCAATCTCTCCGGTCTTGCAGAAACAAAGAGTTAAACGTATGGTGTGGAAAACAACAGGAAAAACAGCAAGTAACAGGAAACAGATGATTGCAGCAGGTTGTGTAAACAGTATGAGGAAATTGGACCAGGGTCCACAGTTCACTAGTGGTGTCTCTCTCAGAACAGATAACTAGCATGTTGGGTAAACAAATTACAGCTGGGCAATTGACAAATAGAGAGGGCATAACAATGCAATACATGCCAAGATGTCTACTACGAAATCTAGTTGGGCATTACAACAAAGTACATAGACCGTTATTCCAACAGCATCTATGCCTAAATAATCCAGCTTCAAGGCAGCATCCGCATCCTGTTCAGTATTAAGTTGCTAACAACAGATTATTGCATGAAGTAAAGTGTCTTATGTAATCAATACAAGTGCCCTTGGACACTGCACTAATGTTTTATCCCTAGTAGCAACAGCACATCTACCATCTTAGACCTTTCTGTCACTGATCCAGATATCTAGAGACTGAACCCACTATCGAGCATAAATACCCCCTCTTGGAGTCACAAGCATCTACTTGGCCAAAGCATCTACTAGCAACGGAGAGTATGCAAGATCAAGAGCACATAGATAAACAACTTGAATAAACATGGTATCAATATTCATCGGATCCCAGCAAACACAACATCTAGCATTACAATATGATGATCTTGATCATGTTAGGCAGCTCACAAGATCTAAACATGGAGGCACAAGGTAGAGAGACAACCATCTAGCTACTGCTATGGACCCGTAATCCAGGGGTGGACTACTCACGCATCACTCCGGAGGCAGGCATGGTGATGTAGAGCCCTCCGGTGATGATCTCCCCTCCGGCAGCGTGCCGGGAAGAGCTTCAGAACTCCTCCGATCTGAGATTGACGATGACGGCCGCGACGGAACTTTTTGTGGAATATGATCGACCGTAATAGGGTTTTCGCGTCGCGGAGAATATATAGGCGAAGAGGCGGCGTCGGTGGCCGAGGGGGGCCACCACGCCATAGGGGGGCGCGGGCCCACCCTGGGCCGCGCCCTAGTGTGGCGTGGCCCCTGGTGGGTCTGCTCCGACTCCCCTTTGGACTCCATGATCTACTCGTGATATTATTGACGATGTCTTTTGTTTCGTCCAATTCCGAGAATATTTCCTTAATAGATTTTCTGAAACCAAAAACAGCAGAAAACAGGGAACTGGCACTGTGGCATCTTGTTAATAGGTTAGTCCCAGAAAATGCATAAAAATGATATAAAGTGTAGCCAAAACATGTAGCAATTGATATAATAACAGCATGGAACATCAAAAATTATAGATACGTTTGAGACGTATCACACAACCTAGGTTTTGGTGGGGTTCCGACGCTCCGGTGCCCCGCTTCGGCGAAACCCCGAATCCGCTGGGAAAAACCTAACGTTTTCGTCTACCCCCATAGACGTGCGTCGAAAGGGGGTAGGCCAGTGGACTTTTTTGATTGGTTGTGTTAGGTTAGGCCATAGGAAGGTGAGAAACCAAAGTCTACCCCAAATCAACACAAGATTCCATCTGGTTCTCCCGAAACGGGAGTTTTCACCTCTAAGTGCAGAAACTCACTAGAGAGAAAGTGAAGTCGGTGAAGCCGGTCACACCCCGGAGTAGGATATTGCACATTTACAACACACAACACACTTGTATACATATGGTATGGCACAACCTAGGTTTTGGTGGGGTTCCGACGCTCCGATGCCCCGCTTCGGCGAAACCCCGAATCCGCTGGGAAAACCCTAACGTTTTCGTCTACCCCCATAGACGTGCGTCGAAAGGGGGTAGGAAAGTGGACTTTTTTGCTTGGTTGTGTTAGGTTAGGCCATAGGAAGGTATTTTACATGTGTTGTTTTTATTTATTTTACATGTATATGTTGTAGGGTTGGGTTCCGGGAAATTCGAACCGTTATTTTACGGGGGTGGGATACTTAAATTGGGAGGGAAATTATAGGTCCAATATATATATAAATTATAACTATATTAAATATTATATAGAGAAATAAATAAATAAATATTATATAGAGAAATAAATAAATAAATGTTCATCTATACGCCGACGGCCGCCGTCGGCATTGAAGTACACGTGTACGCCGACGGCCGTCGGCGTATCAACGCCGCTGGACGTTCCGTCACGGCGTCCTTTTGTACGCCGACGGCTGCCGTCGGCCTTACCTGGATACGCCGACGGCGCTTCGTACGCCGACGGCTGTATGGGCGGCTGCCCTAGCTCGTGCTGTACGCCGACGGCCCCGACATTTAGCCGTCGGCGTACAGTACGGCCGTCGGCGTAGTGTGGCTTTCACGTAGTGGTTTGCATGGTTGAAAATGAAATGGAATAAGGTGGTTCATTAAAAGATAATGTTCCCCATAGATCTAGAATGCACCCATTTCTCCAAATTGGTGGAATATCCCCTTTCCTCTATGGTGAAAAGTCACCCCACCTTGTTCACCTCCTCTATTCTCTTGCCACTCTTTTTGTTAAACACGCCCTGCACTTACTCACAACTTCTATTATTATTTGAATCTGTCTCATTCCATTCTCTAACCGAACCGACCCATTCTATTTTTTTTTTGCTCAAACCAAACATAGGAATGGAACCAACCGTTACTCTGAATGGAAGCATACCATTACCTTATAGCGGGGGGAAGCAGTTGTGCACGTCGACGTAGTGGCAGGTTATGATCATAAATGATGGGCTGGAGCAGAGCAGCCGATCGAGTGCAACACGGATATCATGGAGCAAAACGTCTATCACCTCGCCTCTCACTGACACTCCTCCGGCCGGGAGGAAGGGGATATGTAGAAAAAACAAGGTGAGGTACTGAGGTCACATCGATCGATCCAAGTCAGGGCGATGAAACGGGACAGTGAAAGCAAAGATCGATCTTGAATTCGGCAGACATGCATGGATGCCAGTAGTCTCCGTCGCTACTTGCTCCCGATCGATCGAATCCTCTTCGATCCGGAGTCAAACCGCAGACAGGCATAGGTAGCATTCCGCTGAATAGTTGCAGCTGCGTGCGTGCTCGCTCGCGGACGGGCCGGTAATCATCAGCTACGCTTGTCCTCTTGCTGTTGGGATCGCGCGACTCCGGCCGGCTTCTCGGCCGGCGGTACTGTGCCTGCAGCATGCCCAAGTGAGTGCGAGCAGGAGGGATGCAGAACCCCGTGTTTCTGTGCCGGCCAAGGGCACATGGACCTTCTGAGCAAACGGAGTTGATTTCGTTCCGGCCATCGTTCCCACTTGCCTTGGCTTGAGCCTTACAGCGCGGTTCTTCCACTCATAGATAGGATCTCCATCTTACCGAGGGGCTCGTAATGTTCTAGGATCACCGGCCCTAACACACACTGTAGCAAATTTTCTTTCAAGTCATTTAGCATTTTTTGTTTTATGTAAAAAGATGCATACATCATAGTTTTTGGTTCATTTTCATGCATTTTGCTTATCATGACGAAATGTGCGTTGGTACTTTGGTTGGTAACCCGAAATAATTGAATCATCCAAAAGGTTCAAAAGTTAATGCGTATATAATCTGTTTGTTGAGGAAAGGTTCAAAAGCAACGCATCACATTTTTCTTTTTTTCGAAACTAGGCATTGCCTTTGACTGATTAAGTCGAAAACATGCGCGATGGATGGAAAACAGCCTCCACGTTATCACATTTTTTTTATTGTGAGAAATATGTACATATTTTTTTGTCTTGTTTGTATTAGTTTGGTATGGAGAACATGCACGACATATTTTCTGAGTGGAAGAGAAATGAAATATATGCATAATATGTCTAATGAAGTAGTCTGGATGTAATATATCATCAATTGAATATTGGATGCTACTTGGTGATTTAATCTTATGAGATCACCACATAATAGAAATAGGCATCGTGGATATGTTAAAACATGCTCGGTTTTAACAGACTTATTCAACACTTGGACCTTGAGAAAATACCTCTTAAGGGAAAAGCTTATATCTGAAGCAACATGCAAGATAATGCCTCTTGGGCATATCTCAACATATGCTTAATGATAAATCCGCTGGGCTAGATGGATTTAATGGAGCCTTTCTAAAAAAAGATGCTAGAACTTGGTAAAGGAACAATTATATCAGCTTTCTCTTTATTTCCATGATGGGTGCATCTCTATTAAGAGTATAAAAATTGTATTTGTCAATCATATCCCAAACATTAGTAATCCTAAATAAGTATCTTACTTCAGACTAATATCTTTGGGTAACCTACCTATCAAATTCCTCACCAATTTATTGGCCATCATACTTCAGAGTATCACCACTTCCCTTTTATCAAATCTAGAATTAACCGATCAAGACTGTCTTGCATGGTCCTTTGAACACTCGCATTTGTGCCATAAGTCTATAAAGTAGATTGTTATTCTCAAGATTGATTTTGAGAAAAGCATTGAAAATGTGTAATACCGTGCTATTATTCAGATGGATGAAAAGACTTGGCTTTAGGGATGTTTGTATTAAGTGGATTGAAAATATTATATTCATTGCACCTGCTTCTGCCTTGCCGAATGGTTTGCTAGTGAAAAGGATTATGTGTAAGAGAGGAGTGAGACAAGATGAACCCCCTTTCACCACATCTATTTGTACATGCTTGCCCTCTGAATTGCTTCAATACATCACCAATAAAGCATGGCAGGATGGGCTTATCCACCTTCCTCTAGACAACTACAGTACTATTGTTTGGACAATCCAGTAACCCAATATGCCTATGACACTCTTATCTTCATTCCTCTATGGCATATTTTTCGGCAACCCGTCTCGTTCTCCTGCACACGATCTAGTTCGTCCATCCTCCTTGCAATCCAACGGATCTCCTAGAAAACTGCATTTGCGTCCTCGATCAAGACCTCACTCGAATTTCCTCGCGCTTTGTCTACCCCCCCAATTGCGACGCCACGGGATCCATAGATCGGAAAACTGCCAATGTAGATTTGGGCGATTTTAATAACTCTATCGCAAGGTTGAGGCCTAGGGTTTAGAAATGGGACGGTGTGGCTAGCAGGGATGGGGATGCTGGCTAGTGAAATGAAGGCGAAATAGTCGTATGAACAATACCTGCGGTGGTGCTAGCTTGAGCCGGTGGAGCTGTGCTAGCGCCATAGTAAACCAAGATGGTTCTGGTATGGGTCAGGGATGCAGACCTCTCTCAGAGCATCTCTAGAAGATGACGTAGAATGGACCAAAACCACAAAATAACCGTCTTTTGCAGTTTCGGTCAAATATTAAGTGCACCAAATAGATACAACAAATCATCCCAACAATCATCGGATCGGCGTCGGACTCAGCGTAATTCTGCCACGACGCTATGCTCCGATTCTGGCCAAATCTCCACCATTTTGCCGAGCCACTAGACCACTTCCGATTCCGACACTGAGAAGGAGCTCAGTCGCATGAGGAACAACAACACGAGTACCACGAGCTTGTGCACGACGGAGCGGCTCGGTATAGTGGGAGCCGGACAAGGGCGACACGACACGGTACTCGGAACATGGTGTCCGTCGGGGATGGATGCAATCAGAGAAGTAGAGGATTTGACCTAGGAGGATGGAGTCCTAGCCTCCTAAGTTGGTAGGAAAGATGTTAGAGGGGGAATAAGTTTTAAAAAAATGAGCTTTGCGGCCACGGATGTTAGAGGGGAAAGATGGTTTTCTGCATTTTTTGAGCGAGACAAATATATATATAGAGAGCGCAATTTGAGATTTTTGTTTTGCTTTACAGGCATCGATCTATATATATATGATCCGGCCCATTCTGCCCCGACGAGGAAATCTCGACGGGCACATACGCTGGTCGATCGAGCCCATATACGTCTCCATCGATGGGTCACTGTAGGTTGTGGAAGCCCCGGAATGGACGTGCAGTTTGATGGGCGAAATCCATGTCACATCAAACAGCGACCTAGACAGTTTTACGTACGTGCACGCACTAATAATAAACAAAGAAGGAAAAGGAGAGAAGCTGCGCGACAAGAGTCACTCACCCCGTCCTGTCCTGTGGCCTGTAACAACATGTGTGCGTGCGCGTGCGACGTCGGTGTCTTGGAGCCACACCGGTTACGTATCCATACGTAACATGTGGTGCGATTACTTTCCGGGTAACACGTCTGCCACGCCAAGACCCTACTCTCTCTGATTTAAAATAAGTGTCGTACGATGGTTTTAATGTATGTAGTTTTAAATTGGAGTTAGTTCAAAACTACGACACTTATTATGAATCGGAGGCAGTACTACATATATAGATGATCACAAAATCATGTGAAAATTTCTCTGCGCTCTAACCAAAGCATTTCCACATCTTCTGTTTTCATAGGGAGGAGAATGACTATAGGGGTCAAATCTTTTTTTTTTTCCAATCTAGGCAATGCCTCTTAGATTGATTAAGTCGACAAGAATTAGACAATTTATAAGAAAAACTGGTCAAAAATCATACTCCCTCCGTTTGGAAATAGATGTCTTAGTACATCTAAATTTTGAGATAGCTAAGAGGAGTATTTCCGAACGGAGGTAGTACAGCACAACACACCACACGCTGGCCAAACGCGACGAAAACCATCAAACTACGAGAACTAGGCAAGGTTGACGCCACTGTTTACACCTTTCCTTTGACACGCGTACAACAAAAAGGAATCATAAAAGTGACACGTTCGATCGATCGTAGGACAGCCTCATGGATCCGTGGACTCCGAAATCCCAATCGTCCGGCGGAGATGGACGACAGTCTCATGATCGACCGCACTCTGGAAACACGCAGATCCCGGCCGTGCCATGCATTCACTGCACCCATACTAGCTACGACTACTTATTCTGCGCTCGATCGAGTGCAGTTTGTTCGCATGCGCTCCCTATCAGTGGCGGATCTAGGATTTGATCAACGGGGGTGCCAGACTTAAAAAATTTGGTTCAAAAAGCATCATAACTTTATCACATGTGTTTAAAATTTGCAAAAACGAAACAGAAGTAACGAAATTTGTTCTTAACGTTTTATGCCATATAATAATACAAACAGTGGGATTTTTTTTCTATCTATATGTTAGTGAAAAACTTGATTTGGCCTGGCACTTAGCCTAATTATAAGGCTAAATTCAAACTTGGCCCGCGTTTGATTCGTTCTTGCATCCGCCTCTTAACACTTCATATCTCAAAGCCTGAAACTCTCAATCTCAAAAATCTGAACAATTAAATCAACACCAATTGTCGAATCAATACAACAGGAACTCAGGAAGCGGTAGTGCACGACAATGGTTCATTTTTTATCTTTCAATCACAATTTGACAAAGAGGAAAATTCAGTTTGTTTCCTACCTCTCGGAGATGAACAAACTGCCTGTCAGTATACTGAATCGAGTATGCACTGCTTGCCGCCTTGCCGCACTGCCTGGAACCCTGTCCATGGATGGATCACTGGCTCACGGTGAAATTGGTCGCGGGTCGCCGGTTCGCATTTTTCATCTAATATATACGATAGCCTGAGGAAAATGCGATGCAGCCAGACTGGCTCACGGTGAAATGCGAATATGCGATGCAGCCAGACTGGCAGAGACGATAGCCTGAGGAAAATGCTCTATTGGGCTTGTTGGGCTACGAGGTATAGATGGGCTGCTGTGTCGGCTAGAGTTTTGACCACATATCTTTATCAGTTTCGCATTTTTCAGCTAATATATACACGTAATATTAGTATAAGTACTACTAGTAGTTAAAAAATCTGTATTTTTGGTGGGGGTGCCATGGCACCCATGGCACCCCCACTGGATCCGCCCCCTGCTCCCTATATACAGTATATTCCATCGGTTCAGGGATTACTGTTACTGCACCGATCCATCGCCAATAATCTGTCGGAACAGTGTCTTCAGTCTTTTCTTTTTCTGATAAGGTAAAGTGCATTCAAATAAATGGAAATTGCATGGACCATATTGAATTGGCACCTTCACCGATCTTAAATTCTTAACCACGTCAAATTCCTATTCGCGCGGGCACTGACTTCCATGGCTAGGTACAACCATGTAGATTTAGCGGCCAGGAGCTAGCGGCGGCATGCATGACGAGGGTGGTGACGGGAGAGTGACGAGAGGGCGTGCGTGCACAGAATAAATACGTACGTGACGTTCGACGTTGAGTGAAACGACAGGGTACGTTTCATAGTGCCACTAGTACAATATTTCTTTTCTCCAGCTGAGGACTGAGGTGACGCGCAACCCACCGCCTAGCGCACACGTGTGGCCGGGATCGATTGCACAAGAACCTATACGTACGTATAGTACATCCTACTCCGATGGATCCTAGTTTTGTTTTTCCGTGGAGTTTTCCGGCTTCCCCCGGCCTTCCGTTCTGCATTCTGCTGCTTTTGATTACTGTAATGCCTGCATTTTAAATTTGTCGATCTGGTTGCTGTTGACGGGTCAGGATGCCAATTGGTACTATTGAGAGGGACCCAAAAGGGCAGCTTGTATGTATTCCTAGTATTCTCCGACGATCGGATCGAGGAGGAAAACTAACGGACTAGTGTTATGAATTAACGGGAAGAAATCGAGCCAGTAATTCAGCCAGAATGGTCTTGCATGCAGCGCCGGTAGACGTGCGAGCCGATGGAACGAATGGTAGTATCAACTAACCCCACCACACCACATCCAACGAAACCCTTGCTGCACCTGCGTGGATCGATCACGCGAGATGGAGGGACCAAATCATCAGTTGGAGGGTCCTGGATCATCCACACCGGCCGGTCCCGTTCTTGATCTAGAGACTCCATCCGGATCGTGTGGGCATTCTGCATGCATGCAAATTCTGATGGATCCATCTAACCAAAGTTTTATTTCGATCATTAGGTTGTTTGTTTGATAAGTTCGTTCAATTCAATGCGCGATCGTCTAGGGACCAGATCGATCGGGTTGTAGTGCTAACTACGGTGCCCATCCGCCGGTCGATGATGCATGCGCTTGTTGCTTTGGTTAGATTCGGTCTAAGGATGTCTCCAACGGGCCGACGCATCGAGTCCGCGCGCGTCCGTCCCTGTCCGCGCGAGGCAAAAACACGGCCCAACGGGGCGACGCAAACGGATCGCGGTCCGTTTTTTTTGTCCGCCGCGACGCATTCCTGGCCCAAATTTGGGCCACGGATGCGTCGGGCGCGGACGCGCGGCGGAGCGCAATTGTGTCCTCCTCTGGTCCGCACTTCGGCCTCGGCCTCTCCCAAAACTCCAGTCCACCCCAGTCCACACTCCAGCCCTAGCCATGGCCGGTGCAGCCGCCGCCGCCTCCGACGCTGGACCTGCCGCCGCCGGCACCGCCTCCGCCGCCGGCCCCGCCGCTGGATGTGCGCCCAAAGCTGCAAAGAAACCAAAGAAGGAACTCACCGACGAGCAGAGGGCCGCAGAGACCCTGAAACGGGGCGACCGGAGGAGGAGGTTGAAGCAGGAGAAGCTCAACGCCGCCCAGAAGGCCGCCGCCGTGCCGGAGGACGAATCTGACCTCGTGTCCAGGGCCGCGACCGCTGCCCTCCTCCTGATTGGAATTACCCCGACGGCGGCCGCGGTCGGTGTGGCGACTGCGGCGGCCAGCTCCAACGCCTCGGCGGCCCGACCGCCAAGGACGAGATCTTCCGCGACGGCACCATCGCCACCGTATGGGTACCTTCCGGGAACCATGCCGCCGCGGGTTTCCCCTACCTCAGGCGAATCTGCGCCCAGCCCAGTCGAGGTACCTCCGCTTGATCTGAACACGCCTACTACACCATTGGTCGGACACTCACCGGCGGCGCAGACTGCGGCCGCGCGTGCAGCTGCCCCGGCAGTGGTCGCCCCGACGCGTAACCTGTTCGTCGAAATGCCCAGGCCGTCGCCGGGTGACCCCAGGTACTTCGAGGAGGTCCATGATGAAGGGGACGACGTCCTCCAGGACATGATCAGGGACAACAACGAGTACGCCGAGGACGATTACGATGCCGGCGATGATGAAGTTCCGCCGACCGACCCCGATGTGATCAACATCGACAATGAGCCGGTTTTCGAAGAAGAGCTCGAGACCCAAGCCCGGGCCATGAAGAGAAAGATGAGCCAAAGGGACGCCTCATTCACGGCCGAGGAAGACGTGCTCATTTGCGAGTCCTGGATCGAGGTTGGAACCAACCAAATTCTCGGGGCCGAGCAAAGAGGGTCGGCATATTGGGGGCGGTTCACCAAGCGCTACAATGAGTGCAGAATCCTTCCGCCCAATAACATTCAAACGCAGCGGACCGAGGTATCTATCTCCAAGAGGTGGCTCTACATACAAGCGGAGACGAGCAAGTTTTGCGTCTCCGTTGAAAATGTTCAAGCCCGGCCAGCAAGTGGCTTCGGAGTGAATGAACAGGTGAGTTTTGTGGCTCCTCTTCCCTTCTTTGGTACAATTTGTATGCCCTGCAAACATTGGAAATTATTTTGGTTACTATAAATTTGTATGCCCAGGTGTTGCAAGCTTTGGAAACCTTCAAGAGGCAATACAAGAAGGCCTTCACCTTGACCATTGCTACCGGGCACTCAAGGACCAGCAGAAATGGAAGGCCCTCTACGCCTCCCTAAAAAATGGTGGACAACCCCTTGATAAGGGAGAGGACACAACGGAAAAGGAAGGGAGGACAAGGGGGAAGAACAACTCGAAGACCGAGTTGAAACGAGATGCAACAACCCTTGCATTGCAAGAGACATTGAACGGGTTCCTAACCCAAAAGGACAAGGCAGCCGACAAGAATGAGGAGAGGAGAGAAAAGGAACGCCTAGAGAGAGAGACGGCTTCCAAGCTCTTCTTCGAATTGCAGAAGAAGAGACTCGACATAGAAGAAGAAAACGCCCAGACAAGAGCAAGGGAAGCCGATGCAAGAGCCAAGGAGGCCGAGGCTAGGGCCATGGAGGCCGAGGCAAAAGCAAAGGACATTGAGCTCGCCCTACGCCAAGAGGAGGCCAGGATCATGGACATGGATCTCTCGGCCTTCACCCCTACGAAGAAGGCCTACTACCTAAAGAAGCAAAGGTACTACATGGACCGAGATTGATCAAATCTCGGTCGTTTTATTTATGTTGCATGCCGGTGTTGAACTATGGCCGATATGGCCGGAAAAACATGGCCGATGGCCGGAATTTGTAATATTTTGGGCATGTATGCAGACATGGCCCTATGAGGCCAGGATTATGTTTTATTTTATATTCATATGCTTGCTATTTGTTGTATTGTGATCACAATGGCCGTGGTGATCAAAAACCCTGGCCGGAGGCGGACTCGATGCGTCGGCCCCGTTGGGCGCAGTGGTCGGAAAGGGACGGACCTGGGCCGGACGCGCGTCCTTTTGCCGACGCAAACGGACCAAACGCGGACCAAACGCGCGTCCGTTTGCGTCGCCCGTTGGAGACATCCTAAGCTCAAACAAATATGGTTGCGGGGTCTGCTTCCTCAAACGGCAGGCCACTCGGCCAAATATATATTCCCGGTCTTCGCCACACGTACTGTCCGGCAATGCTGTGTTACCTGCATGCATACGCAAGCTCAGCCATGGAATCGACTTAGACTAGTCATAAATGGGAGTATCATATACTATTATCATGCATATGATACTAGTCTATGTTAATATCTTCACAATGGAGAGTAACATAGTATATATGTGTGGTATCATATAATACTGCATTTATTAAGTTGTAGACTCATCTTGCATTGCAATCCGTTATGTTACAATATCTAACTATGATATCACTATCACCTCTCTCATCATTAATTGCAGTGACACGTCAATTTTTTGCCAACATGGTATGTATGATACCACCTATGATACCCCACTGTGGCTAGTCTTATAAAGTAAAACATTGAATTCAAGAAAACGGCCCACCAGTCGACTAGAAAAGAGAAAAAAGTATTAATAGAAATATCTCGAAACGGTTCTTTTTGAAAAGCAATCAATGCCCAGCCTCTACATCTAATCGATGCACATAGCCTTAATTTTATAGGAAAAACTTTTACACAGCCGCCTGTAGCTACATCCCGTCTGATCATCTCTTCGTCCCCCATGGTTTGCAGCCCAACACCCCCCTCCCCCCCCCCCCCGGCTGAGTCCCTGCGTGAAACCCGCCTGCTCCCACCTCACTGGAAGCTTCTTCATGCACCAACGGCGAGCTTGTCATGGAGGTCATCATGGACGAGTTTCCAACACGCAGCATGATGGGTCTGATCGAGATTCGCCCGATCTGGCTTTGACAGACCTACGCCGCGGGGAATCCCTGGACGACAGCTCGAATCGGCGCAGGCGGCGGTGCCTTCATGGTCGAGATGGCGAAGGTCGGCTTTTGGGGATTTTCTCGATGTTGCATACGTTGTTGTGATTTGCTGCATGTGTGTATATAGTTTTTGTTGTGTAAGTACGAATAAAATGTTATGATGATTTCTGCAAAAGTAAAGTTTTATTGATGTTTTGCTACAATGAATTGGATTTTTTGTTGCAAAAGTGTCACCATATTTTTTTGCTACACGTAGCAAGTTTTACATATCCGAATTTTTTTGCTACACACACGCAAAACGAACTGTTACGGCCGGATTTTTTTGCTACATTGATTTGACGCAACATTTCATGAAATATTTTTTCCTATATGGGATGTTATATGCACAGAAAAATGTTACGTGCGAAACGTTTTTTACATTGATCAGAAGGGCGAGACCAATTCACTTAAGTGGACCGGAAGGTTGTGGAGGCTGCTGATCTACACCGACTGACGGCTATCATTTGCCTAATTTTATTGTAAAGTTTACAGGATCCTAAAGCCTCTTGGCTCGTGACAGTACTTCCAACAGGCTACTACTAACCCTACGATAAGAGAAAAAAAGGATAAAATATACTACTACTAGGCAAAACTTTGAAGAACAAATCGCCACACGTGCGCCGATGATGATAAGTCCGACCGTAGTTTGATATCGACCATTTCATCCCCAAAGCCAAGTTTTGAGCCACCACCTTCAGCAATGGAGTGACACAGGGACGTTGATGTGTGCATTTTACGTGATGTGATATTTTATTTATTGTTTTCAATATTAAGAGGAAGAAATTTTGGCTTTTTACCATACCAGGCTCAGATCGACCTCCTCTTCTAGTACTTGAACCATGTTGTCTCGGATTTTGAGAAAGACGAACAGATTCAGGGGCGGATCCAGGATTTGATTATAGGGGGGCGAAGAACACATCTACCATAAAAATACACTCCTTCTGATCCGAAAATAGTGTGTGTGTGTGTGTGTGGGGGGGGGGGGGGGGGGGGGGGGGTACAACGTAAAAATATACTCCTTCCGATCCGATCCGAAAATAGTGTTGGGAGCTCTAAATGAATTCGTACTACCGCAGCGGACCAGAGGGAGTATCAAATTTTACACATGTACCATGGTTACCAAAATGCAACATTTGCCTCCTCGGTTTGGATTTGTATTTTCAGCCTTACAATTTGAGGTTCTAGCAAGCAGCGATTATTATATTTGATAATCAAACTTGCAAGTATGAATTGCAACATAAATAAATACCTTCAAATGATAGGAATTGGGCATGGCTGTGTGGCGCGGCAAGTCGGAGTCGTCGTCAACAATTGGCACAGACGCAAGAGAGGCGAGGGATGTTTGACGGAAAAAGTCCAAAATAAACCTTGAACTTATGGATGAAAGCTAATTCTAACCCTGAACTTTGAATCCCCGAAATTGGCACTCTGAACTATCAAATCCTGGTATATTTTCAACCCTGGATCTATTTGGTGTTTGAAAAATAAATAATTTCTAAATTAAATAATTTGTTACTCTCACTGACAAAGAGGACCCACTTGTCATATACATCTTCCACCTCTAACTCTCTTCCCAAGTCAATCGCGCCCGCGACTGCGGCGGTGCCTCCAATTCCGAGCACCTCCCTTGTGGATATGGAAAGCAAGCACCGTAACCCCCAAAATCCAAGGGCGCACTTAGCTCTATAATCAATGTTTGTCATACAAGGTCAAGGCTGGCATGGGTAGTTAATTCCCCCAAAATTTATCAATTTTATTACAATCCCAGCAACCCCAGTCAAGCCCCCGTCAAGAGCAGCAGGCCAGCAGCCACGAAAGTGCTCACCAAGCTGCTGCGCCCTTGAAGCTCCAACGCGCTGCTCCGATTCCAGGCAAAAAATCACTGCCGTCGGTCCTCGGACTGTAGCGAGCGTGCGTGAGCTCCATTCTCCAATTATGTAGATGGAGAAGCTCCTGCTACCCCAGATCACCGGAAAATCGAGAGGAGGTTTGAGCGATCGACTCCAAGAGGCAGCTGCCATTGCCGTATGGGCAAGATCTGGACCAGCTCGCGGAACCCTTCCTCATCCACGCCAGTACCATCCCCGGACGCGGTGGCCTCGGAGATGTCGCCTCCTTCCTATGCCGGCCTCGCCGTGCTGCCTACCTCCGGCAGCGAGTCTTTCCCGCAGCCTCCCGTGTGCTGGACCGAGGTAGAAGACGACGGGAGGAAGACGAGGAATATCGGTTCAACATTTGTCAAATCCCTGACTGGTGGGCCCGTATTGTCTATGAGATTAGTATGTTATCCCGTTCTGCTTTGTTACATTCCCGGCATGCCAAACAGATACATGGTTGAAAATAGACCGAGATTTCATAGTTCAGAGTGCCAATTTCGGGGATTTAAAGTTCAGGGTTCGATTTAGCTTTCATTCATAATCTTTTGGACTTTTTCCATGTTTGACAGAAACGCAGGACGGCAGGAGATGTTCCTTCGCAACGCTCGATTCCCATGTCTATCTAGCCGTGTCCCGGCGGCGGCAGCGCGAAATACTACTATTCACGAAACATGTGCGGCAAAGGCAGAGAATATGAGCGGCGGCGGCGTACAATACAATTCACGAAACCGTGTACGGCGGAGGCGGATAATATGAGATGAGATCGTGCATGCTGCAGAAAACCGTGTCGAACAGGCGAAGGTCTACACGATTCTCGCGTGGTCGTGTGGATCAATCGATCATGTTCTGCCTTGAGTGTGCCTCAAGGCCTAAATACGTGTACGTCTTTGGGCTTGCCCCTTGAAATCAGCACGCTGGGCTTAGCAGGATTAAGGCTTTGCTTTGCCTAATGGCCGGAGTATTAAGGCTTATAGGCTAATACAACAACCAGTCCCCGTTGCATGTCGTTGGAAGGGGCCGAACCGTGGGTGGGGTGGGGGGCTGGGGGGGCTGGCCACCTTTCGTTCCCTTGGATCCGCCACTGAACAGATTAGCCGCTAAACTGAAATATCACACAAAACCTTAGCCTCCGGAAGGGGTTCGGAGGGGGAATCAACATAAGGGATGTCATCTCCATCACCATTGCGATACGGAAGGCCACGACAACGATCTCCCTCATCATCGCCACCATCTCCTTCATCTGCATGACCGAATCCCTACTCCATCTCGTTGTAATACCCAAACTCCCAGTTGTGGATTGCACGTGTACTTGTATAATCATCCATTCTATATTCATACTATTATGATGATCTGGGTTTGATATCTTCCGGGTATCTTTCGATCTGGGTTTGATACAACTGGCTGCGGTGCACGCGGAGAGGATTCCGGGGAACTCCCTGTTCCCGGGATGCGACACTCCCTTCCTAGCGCTTGTCCGCCCGACGCGCCACCCTCTGCTCCGCTCAAAACGCGTTCTCCGCCGCGACGTCCCGCGGGAAGCGCTAGCTGACGCCACATGACCATGGCGCGCTCGTCCTGCTCGGCGACGAGGAGGCGCTGTTCCAGCTCGCGGGCGCGCTGCCTGTCCTCGGCGGTGACGAGGCGCGGCGGCAGAGCCAGGCGCCGCGCCTGCTTGCGCGTCTAGACATTGCGGAAATTCATCACCGAGAACAGGCGGGCGAGCAGAGGCGGAGCTGGAGCAACCGATACCCCGATGCACTACTTCTTCAGTGACCTGGAAAATAGTCTGCCTGATGCATACTTGGCTGACTAACCTGATGTAAAATGCCTTTTTAAGGGGTAAGTAAGGCTAAAACAATTCTTGGACCCTGATGCATGTGCATCAGGGTCAGCCCAAGCAGATCCGCCCTGCGGGCGAGGTGCCACACCGTCGCATCGTAGGCCCTCGCCGCCTCGTGCGCCGTCTCGTACGTGTCGAGCGGCAGGCGCACGTCGCCGGAGCGGATCACGGCGTAGTAGCGCGCGGACGCCGCGGTAGCCGGAGGAGTTTCGGCGGCGCGGAGGCATGGTGGCGGCGAAGCGCGGGGATGGAGAAGAAACGTTGGGGAATGGAGTCGTGGCGAGCGCGGGAGAGAGAAAGCGGTTGCGCGGCGCGTGGCTGCCCAGCACGCTGGAAGTGGTGCGCTATATACAGCGCTCGCGTTGTCGCTTTTTGATACACGCGGCAAGATTTTCCCCGCGTGCGGGACTTTAGCGCGTCTGCTGGAGCACGCGAACTGCCCCGCGGCGCGCTAAATTAGCAGTTTTTCTCACGCGTGCGGCCGTTTTAGCGCGGCTATTGAAGATGCTCTAACAGCCCATCCAACCAGTGTACAGGTGCGCATTATCCCAGCCTAGCCTAAATGGATTATTCAATTACTGGTTGATATATAACGTCTCATACATCAATACATCATACATGCATACTTGGTCCTGCGTGATGGGCGTGGATCGATCTGTGTTGAATAATACTCCGTATATACTACTACGAGTTGGTATTTCGATTTTGGAATGTCATATGCCGGCAGCTCAACGTACAATATGAACGTGCAAGACGCCAAGACTATTACTGAGTGCGTGTTGAACGTGGTGCTAATTTGGAACTTTGGACAACGCGAAAGTAATGTCCACAGCACTTCCTGGACAAAATATCTGGATATCTCTATCATAATTTTGTTTAGCTAGTACATGAAAGAAACAATACTTCAGTAGTACTACTTGTTAAATCGTGGCTGTCATGTTAAACGGTATTTGGTTTTGATTAGAGCCCCACAACGTCGATCGGTATCCCAGCCTGAACTGACGCGCGCGAGGCAGAATATTGGTCCGAGTACAGGTTTTCTGTTCCCTGGTATACATCTGCCATTGAAGACAGTTTTGCGCCTTCTTTCCACACAAACTAAACTATTTGGTTGCGCAAATTAAACATAATAAGGTGGAGTCACATCTTGCCGGTGTTATATAATCACTGGTTTGGGACCGAATAGATTATAATTAGCAAATAATGTCACCCTCAAAATTAAATTGTGATGTCCAAAAGACCTTCGTCTATCTTGCTTGAGATATGATTTAGTAGGAGCAACATCATCTTCATCGAGATCTTCACATTATCGCAAAAATTAGCTGTAAGTATATATGTTCTTAACGAAACAAGCCCCAAAGGTACCGGAGCCTACGTCCAAATCAGAGCTGCCTCTTCCTCGACGTGGCGGGTCGACTGTTTGGTATTTAGACGACATGGGTTCCGACATCATTTACGGCGAGGGCTCCGTCGGCGTTTGTCAAATACGAAGCCGGAGTCACTGACTCATGGAGGAGTTATGACGATGACGTCCTATGGCAAGCGCGCCGGTGGTCTCTCTTCTCGACGGCGTGTGTGCTCGGTGTGGGTGGCCATGTCAGCCGGGGTGCACAACGTGATCGCGTTTTATAAAGCATTGGTGCATTTGTATGGTTTTAACATGGTCCTAAACAAGTTAGTTCTCCCCTACTTTTATAAATAAAATGAGACGAATGCCCCGGAGCAGCAACTAGTTTCAAGGTTTCTAGGTTGGAAGTATGGATGGCGGAAAGTGGTTTTTGCTCCCGAGCTACAATGAACCCTCTATTTGACAAAAAAATTAAGTGTTTCAAAAAAAATCCTTAAAACATCATCGAGGTTCTCAATGATGTATATTACAAGCGTGCAACATCTCAATGCAAAAATCTTTATATTACACTCTACACAAAAATGACAAAAAATAGAGATTTGAAACTATGCATTGTTAGCTATAATCATATCTGTAAATTTGTCATTTTTGTGTAAGATGGAATACAAATTATTTCGCATTGTGATTTTGCACGTCTATAGGATACATCATCGATGCATGATTATTTTTAGATTTTAAAAAAAAAAATATTTTTAAAAAAAATTAAAGTAGCGAGAGCACTGGATCTCGGGTGATAGAAATCTCTACTGGAATTCTAGGCCGTAGCCCTTGACGAAGCAGCTGGTGAGAAGTCCCGAAAATAACTTTGGCTCGAAAGAAATGTGCACGATTGGTAGGTTTAGTGGAGGAAGTACATATAAGATCTGTTGGATCGAGATCCAATTTGTCTTGTTTACCTTTTCATTCATTTTTTCTGTCTTGTTTTACCTTTTCATTCAAAAAAATTCTGTCTTGTTTACGTCAATCAGCCTAAACTTGCCCGTAGCCATGAGTGTGCTGGGCCAAATACCAGAAAAGTTTATAATGTGGTCCACGCATCCAGCCCAAGTGCATAAGGTTTGTTTCGCTTTCCATTTCACTTTTGATTTCTGACTACTTTCTGACGTAAAATGTTACTTAGATTTGTATAACTTTACCCAAGTAAATATTAAACTTGTGGAAGTAAATAACCCCAAATAGCTAGCTGAAACAAATAAACCATAGTAAAAAAATACCTTCCAGGACATGTGTTGCACAACCACGGAGAAGCGACACGGCACAATGGTGACAGTACGATAGCTAGGGCGAACCATCAACGGTTTCTAGGAGATCTAGATAGTAATAGAAATTTCTTGTCCGCTACATACGTGTTTTGTGTATTAGCAGAGGGCACTAAAGACATTGTTCTTAGGACGCGCCTAGTGCTCGGTCAACCAAGATATAGTTCGGTTGACTCGCCGCCGCACTTTCTTCTCCCCTTTCGATGCCCCCCGCAGCACCGCTGGCCTGACTGCCATCTTCCCCGCCCGGAGTGCTGTGATGCCTCGCCGCCCCGTCCAGCCCCAAGCTCCTCCTCCGCCGGTACACCGTCGTCCCCGGACATCCCTCTAAATCCGACGTTTCCCCAACGACTTCTCCGTCCACGACACACCCCACCCCCATCCCAAGTTAAGCTTCGTGCTCGCATCCGCCGCGGTTGCGTCGTTGGCTCGCTCCGGCTCGCTCCATCCCTTGTCGTCGATGTCGCGTCCCAACCAGCCGCGTCGTCCCCATCGCCGACAAGGAGCTTCGCCTCCTCTCTTTCCCTCTCGATTTGCAGGGTGGAGGATTGACCGAGCACTAAGCAATTTCTACCGAGAGCTAGCAAATACTTCCGTGGACTAGTGGTAGCCGTGCATATGCGCATAAGGACCATGTCTCGGGTTCGAGTACTCACTTCTAGCTTAATGACAAAACCGGGGTGGAGTCCTCCTCCGGTCTTGTTGTTTTTAAGTTGTTTTTACTGCTCTAGTAACAGAAAAACGGAAGGCCTGGAAGATGATTCGTTATTATAGGCTGAAAGTATTTTTGGACGTGCCGCCGTGTCATGCAGCAGAAGCCTCGTTGACCGGCCAAGTTTCTCCCGGCCGCGCGGAAACCCACGGAACTGCCGGCCGCTGCGCAGCAGCACATGAGTCGCCACGTCACGCACCACAACGGGGTCTTTTTACTGCGGAGCGGGGCCCGGGCTCTCTTCCAGAAAGGCCCCTGGGCAACGGAGCTATTTCGCACGAGAGCACCGGGCTTAAATATCCGCAGCTTCTGTTCTTTTTGTCTGCAACATAAAAAAAAGTTAAAAAGGAGACGGGAAGGAAGCAAGAGAGGAGGGAGCCGAGGACGACGACGACCTGCTCGCTCCACCTTGGAAACTAGTACTATTTGATCTCCGATCCAACCGAGGACCCGAGCCGAGCTCTCTCCATCTTTCCGTTGCGTAGCTGCCGCCTCCCTCCGTGCCATGCTCCTCCTCTAGCTAGCTACCTAATACTCTTTCTTCGTCCTCTTCCTCCGATCTCCTGTGTTAGCTAGGCAGCTAGCTAGCTGCGACGTAGTGTGCGCGCTCGTCTGGATCGTCTCTCCGACGAGCGCTGGGCCGGGCCGGGCCGGCCGGGTGGATGGCATGAACCGGCGGCGGCCCGGATGGTCCCGGCTCGGAACCTGCAGCTCCTCCGCGACGCGCATGCAACGCCGGCCTTCCTCGCCGCTCTGACGGCGCACCCGCACCACCACATGGCCCAGGATCCCATCAACCAGGAGCCGCCCAAGCCGCCGCCGCCGCAGGAAGCGCCCCAGGAGGAGCACCGACAAGAAGTGTTGCCGCCGCCGCAGCAGCACACCTCCAGCCCGCCGCCGGCACGAGCGGCAGTAGCAGCGGCGGGAGCAGCAGCGGCGGCGGGGCGGGGGACTGGCTACGGCTCTGCCTCGGCCCGGCGTCCCCTGGCCCCGGCGCCGCCGCTCCCGAGATCGACCTCTTCTCGACGCCGCCGCGGCATGGGCATGCCGTCCGGGACAACGTGGGCATGCCGCCCGGGGCCTTCGCGCGCCCCTCCGTGCCCGGCGTTCCGCAGGCGTCCATGCAGATTCCCGTGCCGCGCGCCGGCCCGCCGTGGATGCCGCCCTGGAGCCCGGCGGCGGCGCAACAGCCGTCGCTGCTTCTCCCGTTCGGGCACCGCGGATTCTACGGGCCCGGACCCGGCTCGCCGGCCGCGAGCTCCTCCGGCTTCGACACGATCAGGGTCGTGCTGCCTCCACCGGCGGCCACCACAGCCGCCGGCGTCTGGTTCGTCCTCCAGGCCGCGCCGCACCAGTGAGTACATACACAACTCCTGATACGTATTACTCTCTAGCTACATGGAAACACGCGAGCATTGCATGTGTTCATCGGCTTCGCCTCTCTTCCTAACTCGGTGCATATCAGTTGATTCTTAGTTTTACTACATGTACAAGTACAATTAATTCCTGCAAAATGCAGCTATTTCATCTGCATGTCGGATTCATTTGTTTTTCGTGGTAGAAACAAGAAGTCTTCCATTTCGAAAAAAAGAAACACGAAGTCTTGGTGTTTATTTGACTTCCTTTCTTGGCCAATTGATTTGTGCAGAGGGAGGGAGCCGTTCTTGCCTCAGATTCCAAGAAGCTACTTAAGGATCAAGTATGGTTCTACTACCACCTCTTCTTAAAATTTCGGTTAATTAATCTGTTTTTTCCTCGATTTATCATCTTTTACTATCCTGCATTTGCCTTTTTTACCCGCCTCCAAATATATGAGACTGTCAGGCGTATACTGCTGAAAAGCAATGCTTACTGTCATTTTTTTTGTTCCCGGAAAATATGAGAATTTAACGAGGTTTTTGTTTTACCTTTTTCAGAGACGGTAGGGTGACAGTTAGATTGTTGATCAAGTACCTGGTTAACAAGCTTCGATTGGAAGATGAATCAGAGGTATTTATATATCAACACTTACGAACACCTCCAGATTAATATCCGTTCTTGAAGCATTTGCATTTTATTCTTTCCTTGCTCTCGGGTATTTTGTGTTGTGGTGGAGTATTGTTATATTTTTTACTCCCAAGATGCATGTTTCCTCCTCTGCTTTTTTTCTAACATCGGTGATGAAAGGAACATTAGAGCTAGAAAAGGGGCTACATATACTTGCAGTCCTGCCAATGTATATAAAATATTCCCCGGGAAAAAATATTAAATGAAACAAGCATGGCATTAAGGGTGTGTGGGCTTGTTCCTATTGTAGGTGAGGGGTTTGTGTCTTGGGTGGCACATCATCCCCTCACCACTTGACAAGAACGTACGTACTCCTCCTCCTCCTCCGTCCATCCTACACACACTCACAGAGAGAAAATAAAGGGTATAGTGAGAGGTTGTTAGATGTATTATGTATAGATGTTTGTTATCACATATCACTGGCTAGTGTTTCTTCTTCTCGCTCTCTAATGGTGCATGCGAACACACAAGCTACATAGATTATTGTTCTAGCTTACGGAGCCTTGGGGCTAGCTAGCTACTACTCCAGGTAGAGCCCTCACAAGCCTTTCTGTTCTTTCTTTTCCTATGCACCATAGGGGTCAGGGAGCTCATCATTGCCCAAGCCCTTTCTCCCCAGTCCAATGCCTCAAATGGAGGCATGCAACAGAGGCTTGCAGGGCTATGCTCATATATAGGACACATGAGTAGGCATATATATATGTGTAGTCTGCCTCTGCCTAGTATGTGCGTCTGTGTGTGGGGTTGTGTTTGTGTAAAGCTAACATTGTTAGTGTCTGAGTGAGATGCTAGATGGTGCTTGACCTAGAAAAAAAAAGGAGACTTCTTCACCTACCATGCATGCATCACTGAAAGCTATGCACCATCCTCACCATATGGAAGCATCAAGTAGGGTTTTCGAGTGTTGTGTTTGTGCCATGAGAGAGAGAACTAGGAGAGAGAGAGAGAGAGAGAGAGAGAGAGAGAGAGAGAGAGAGAGCTCTTGTACATAAACACAAACACTCCCCACTCTCACACAGTCACACACCATTTCTTGCTCCATCACGTACTGCGGTACAGGAATGGATCCTTTTCATCATGACTTGGAGATCTTGCTTCCTTTTGCACTTGATAGGCCTAGCTACCAAGCCTGCATATGTTTTCAGTAACTGCAATGATATATAGGATTCTTTTTGTTAAGGAGTACACGCATATATGCAAAATATTACATAATACTCTACACCTGCAGCCCGGCCCTAGCAAAATAGCTTTGTTTTCCTTATCTACACATTTTTATATCAATTTACTCGCCTAGTTAGCAGGTGGCTACTTTTCCTTTCTGTTTCTCTGATCAGTCTCATGCAAAATGGCATGCATGCACGGCCATGCATGCAGGAATCTTGCTTCTTGCGTATATATACAAAAAGAAATACACCAGTGCAACAATTAATATATCTAGGTAATCTACGTGTAAGCCGTACCCAATGATGAAAGGAAGGCTAACTTTTAAGGTGGCTAATATATATCTGTATCTATACTCTTGTGTGCGATAACTTTAGGTGATGCGCTGAAACATGTAAATTTAGACGCGGACGGTACAGGGTAATGCATGCGCCTTCATTTTGTTTAGTCCAACGCTAGAAATACACAGTACACTTATGAATAAAACAGGACGCTGATTTTGTTTTGAACTCTGACAAATCTAGGCACGTGTAAGAAAAATCTAGGCATTTAGTATGCACCGTTCTATATGTTTCTGGGAATTGTCCTGCCCTAACCACAACAAGCCTGAAGCTATAGAGTCCCTCCCATCGAGTGCCAAATATATTTGTTGTTGTGTCATATGCATTAATGCATACATACAAGTTCAAACTATATGTATATGCTTACCCACCCAAAAAAGGTATATATATGCTTGGGTTGTATATGCAGTTATGGACACAGAAACACAAGTCACCACCAGCCTAAAATCAGAATTACAATTAAAGTTGGGACGAAGCATTTGTGTAATACGATTCATACTAGTTCCAAAATATAGCAACCTTCGTTGACCTTTCCACAACTAAGTGGTGTGTACCTAGACAGAAGCGGTCAACCCAGAACGACATTAGAGTGGGGCAAAAATTTTAAGTCGGTGGCACTTCCTTTGAAGATTTAAAAAATTCGAATAGATAAAATTGTAATTATTACAAATAGAACAATATATCACTGAAATAATTTCAGTTCTCTATAATCAATTAGTTGGTCATATATCATAAGCTATTTATAAAAATCACCGCAAGATCTTCAATTCAATTAATCCCATATGATTTCGCAAGGAATGATGACCTTTGTAAAATTGTAAATACTTGGAAAAATCAGATCCATCCTAACTACAACTTGCCTCTAATGAAGCTTTAGAAACCAAAATAGGTCTAAAGTTCCACCAATAGGCTCATCACAACATTAACGTGTGATCAATCACCATGAACTGCATCATCACAAAGTTAATAGCTAACTATCAGCATGGCTTGTACCAATCAGCATGCATGCACGATGTAGTAGAATGATTGCCCATGCAAGTCGATGTAGGAGATATTTATTGTCATTCATATAAATAAATATTTCCAGGCTCAACTTTGTCTCTGCGCGCCAATCAATTCTATATAATAGGAACTTTAATTATAATTAAGGAGGTTCTTCTCTAGAAAGAGATGGTGACTGTTTTACTAGGTTCAAACGTGTGTCAGTATTGAGCAGTGAAAGTTCCTCATGACTAGGGAGTAGAGATGCCTGTTTGATTTAACAATCTACACAGAATATGGAACGTGGCCACGCTATGATTAGGATAATATGTAGTATTGATCAGACCATAGTGGAAACTCTAAGCTAACCAAAATATTCCATCTGTTCATGGATGCGTTTATATACTACATATCATGCATGCGCCAAAACGGCCCTACCACTTTATATGAACATATTGGTTGTACTTCTTGTTTGTCTTTAGTAGTTTGGTGCTCTTTTCTTGAATTGCTATTTTAGTCGTTCACTTAATATGGCAGGCATCTATAGACGTTTTCACTTCAAAATTTAATAACAAATGTACAAAGAGAGATCAATCAAGAACAAATCCAATGCATCTAGTGTGTCTCATGTAGACTATAGTGGTCAAGTGGTTCTGAGCCTATAATACCGCACTCATTTTACTTAGTCTTAATTCAGATCTAATCTTGCCATTGGCACATAACAAATATGGACTCATTTTACCTGTAGAATATGCTCTATGTATCCTTCATTCACGTGCAATAGTAACAACTTTTATGGACAAATGTTCACTGATGAATCACACTATGCCTTCATTTCCTTATGCTCCATGGCATTTGCTTGTTGCCGTCATGCTAAGCTTGCCTCACTTATTAACTGTGCACTCCATGGAAGCTAGCTAAACTACTACAAATTCCATGAGAGACAAAGCCTAGGGGGGAGGCAAGATAGCTTAAATATATAGCGTTGGTTTTGTGGTTAGATGACAAATCGAAGAACCTTAAGTGGGTGCACTTTGTTTGTGGAATACTTTTGCACATACGTGCATGCATGTGGCCCCAGCTTGTTAGCCAATGAAACGGATCCACCACACCACTAGTTTTATGCTCATATGATTGATTTTTGGGAAAGAAAAAATGTGCATGGGAGTGGGGGGCCATGCAAAAAATGCGTGCACAGTAGAGAGAGAGAGAGAGAGAGAAAGAGAGAGAGAATAATGCCAAGTTGGTGAAGGGTGAGGCATCTCAATTCTCAATGGAAGGGAAGCTGGAGGAAGGAATAGACGGATGGACAAAAGCCAAAAGTACCACTAACTACTACTACCAGTACACTGCTACGACACGAACTCCTTCTCTGCAATTCCTTCTCATGCATGCAATGTATCCCTTGGATCGGACGTGTCATCCTTAGTTCGTGGTGTGCTACTAGCTAGGGGTTAAAAGGGAAGCATTGCACTTTAGAGACTCTTGAGACAGGGAGTGTGGTGGAGATTGGCACCTGGCACTTCAATCAATCTCTAGTAATCTCTCAACAAGTACTCTCTCTGGTCCTTAATAGACTTCCTACACCTACAAAATCTATATAATGCAACATTGACCACTATTGTACTGTAGTATATTTTAGCAATCTCAGTCAGTATCAACATACGGGTTTTTCCGTGAGAAACTTACACATGAATTTTCTAGTGCGGGTCGATTTCTAAAAACTAGAAGATTCTATATGACAAACTGTCGAAAAGCAAAGTGTAGCCTGAATCTAAGAACTATGGACGATTGCGATAGTGCCAGGACGTCAACATACCGGGGGATTGTATTTCCGCCTTCCTCTTTTTCTCATGCTTATGGATCGGCGGACCATGTGCGTATATGCTAAGCCCCTATTTGTTCGAGATGGAGTGATTAGCTAGCTAGAGGGGTGCAAGTTGCATAGTAAATTGATTTTAATTTGGTGATTTGCAAAGTAAGAAAGCACTCAATTGGTGCACCTACCAATTGTCACCGGGAATTAAGAGGTGTTTTCGGCAGAGAAGCCTACCAACAACGACAAAATCTAATACTAGTTTAATCACACCTGAATCACTATGCATTGCAGCATTAATTGCATGCATGCACGCACGCCTCGTCCCTCCAACTATTAGCAGCTAAATCAGATGTGTACTTAACGAGTTATCAAGTAGGAACCCCACGATGATTATATTAAGGGAGAAACTATAGGCTGGAGCGTTAGTTGGAGGGTACTTGTTTGTGGCCATGCTAGGATATATTCCCTAGCTAGCTAGTAGCTAGAGAGTGCAAAGGGTTTATGCATGCAGCCAAGCCTAACAAAACTTGTAAGCTCTCTGTCACAGCTTTCATATATGTACAAGCCTTTCGTTGGTTGGGACCTAGCACATCAATCAAATCCATCAACTTCCTTGCAAATTGCAATACATGTAGACGTATAGATATTTCAGTTATTGTTTTAGTCAGTCTCCTCTCCTTTTATATCCGTAATTATATGTGTACGTGCATATAAATGAAATTATATAGTAAGTGCATCCCTAATTAGTGCTCGTGATTAGACTAGTACTACCAGTAGAGTAGTAGTCGTAGTAGCTCGAGGGTCACATTGATGTAGGTAGGTGTGCTTCTTTGGGGGCAAAGCTAGGGACGTTGGACGTTTGGCCGGCCGCACAAACATATACATGCATCATGGGTCATATGACGGCAAGACAAATAAGTGTAGCCACGCAAAACTTAATAAACTCATGTAGAAAATTATACCAAGCCAAAGGAATCAAATTAGAGGATACGTACATATATTATTTAATTATAAATACGTTTGTTTCGTGCACGACTGCTTTAAGGACTAATGATATATCGATGTAGTGCATGCATGATCATGCATATAATTGGCACGGCATGACAACTATTTGTGCTTGGTATAATGGTGATCGTGGCCTTAGGGTTTCCAATAATTATCCTGATCTATGGTCTTTAAGTAATTGTGCTAACTGACAAAGTGCTGGGCACGTCTAATGGCGTCATATACATACGATCGATGCGATCAGAGATTCGCTAGTTGATATATGTAATAGGTGTTCTTTCCTTTTTGTTTTCTTGTTAGTGTGGTAGTACATGATTACGTTTTTATATACAACCCTTTGTCTTGATTGGCTTTGTTTGATTGGTAGAGGGTTAATGCATTCTTTGTAGAAAAATGCACGCCTACATGATCACATTAGACCTAGCACACTAGGACCTTATATTATTTGCCGTTTGTCATATAGCTATTTTGGACTCGCTTGCAGTTTATAGTGGTTAGGAATATCGAATGGACTTTAGCTAAATTAGTTCATATCTATTTGTATAATTTTCCGGTGGATAGTATTCTTTTTGTTAGAGAACAACTCTAGGAGCTTCGAAAAAATCGTTAAATAAGAGGCTCAATCTCAAAGAATTACGAAATGACTATGGCAACTCCATATATTCCTCACAAGATTGCCAAGATTTTTCAAGAACATGCAAAGCTTGCATGTCATGACATTAAGAAGACAAGATTGCTAAGATAAGATTCTACCGAAGAATTACTTAACAACCTTAATTTTGGCCGAACCATAGAAACCATACTTAGGATGATCATTTCTTATCTATGTCCACACTTTTTTCTTAAACAAACATCTAGCGCGTACCATTTCGCATTGCAAAATTTCAATTAGACTGAACATTGCCATCCGAACAATATATATACTAAACTCTCAGTAGGTTTTAACTGCATTTACAAATTACTGCATTCTGAAAAAGCTAGGAATACAACAAAGGAACCCCTACCACAGTGGAAGTGTGGATCAAAATTTTATTCTATTTACATGTTTTATGCACTGAAATTTTACACGATTTAGCCTGAGTTAGAATCAAGACTGCATTCGACTACTTTTCTCCCATGAGCATGAGAACAGCTGGAGGTACGAATTTAATTCACTTTTAAGTGAGTTAATTAGATGTTTTGAGTCACTCATATGTCCTCTTGGTGAGGTCACAGATGCGTATAGGATTGCCTAGAGGTAGGTATGCTGTATTTCTCCTACTATATGCTTTTAGTATTAGATCTTGTAGTGGACCACTGATGTATTAATTATTAGGTGTTATGTATGGAAATATATTATATTAGCGTATTGTGTTAGATGTTATTGATGAACTGAACTTACAAATCTTACTCTTAAGATGAGCTAGATCAAATGATCAACTTTCACAAGTAGAAACTCATATATACCGACACTGATAGTGTGTCATGCCAGATTATCACTTTCCCTTGAGCTGGAGTTTGAGAGGTTAAGCATGTGACCACAAATGAGCCCATGAATTCATCATTCATGCATCTACTCTAGGCACTGTCCTGCATACTGCCATAAACCAGCCATATCCTTGGGACCAATTATCAGCTCGATTCGTGATTATTAATTAGTATGAACCACGAGGGTCCATTTTAGGCTCTGTACATAATCTGCTGTCACTGTCATCGATGTCGGTGGCGCGATATCGTCTACAAATCACAATCAGTAGTAGGGACGGGCGTCCTTGTCATGCTGTGGAAATGGCATGTTTGGTGGAGGAGCACGGTCAGAGAAGCTAGAACACTTGCACGCTCATGTTGGGCAGTTTGGGAGAAGGAAGATGAACCATTCAATCAATCAGCATCCTGTGTAGATTAGGCTCAGTAAGTGTGAAGTTTTTGTCTTACTTAGATGAACACTTATACCAGCCATTGACTTGACGCTGAGCTGATGATTAGTTAAAGAAAGTATACATTCATGGACAGGGCAGGCAATAAACTATATGGGCAAGAGCTGTAGTAGTTTGGCATCTCAGATCCAAGCACGTTTAGTATAGTTTAGCATTGGTTTGTTGCGCTGGGCGTCTCACATGTGGCCGTGGGGAGAAGGTAATGAAATGCCATCATCACAAACTAACAGGGGAATCAGACATCAGCATCAGGCATGCATCACTAGGACCTGCCTGCTCTTTTCTGTATTGTAGTACTTTTATAGGGCATCAGCCATGGAAATGCAGTGTACGCTTATGTGGTTGCACAAAGGAGAAACTCCCATCACATCACTATGTTCCTCTCGCCAGAAGCAATGCAATGCAAGGCTCTCACCTCACTGTAATTGATGCCTTACCTTTAAAAAAAAGTACTAACAGTAACTGATGTCCTAAACTATTTTGCTTGACTTGTAATCCACTCGTGTCTTGTTTCTTAGTACTTTGGTCACAGTTCACTAGCATCGGTGCATCAGTGTGGAGTCATGTGTACATCATCATTTCCCAAGAAGTTTAGGCGTTCGCTGAGAGCACTGAAACTGAACTGAAGAAAATGTGTGTGTGTTTGCAGGTGGAGATTACATGCCGAGGACGACAGCTCCTCCCGTTCATGACCCTGCAGCATGTCCGCGACACTATCTGGTGCCAGAGGGACGCCGTGTCACCGTCGGTATCACCGGACATGTCAACCGCTAACCACATTATGGTTTTGCAGTATGGCAGAAGGCCATAGTAGACAGTCCCCCTCCCTTCTGATGTCACTCGCTGAAATGTAGATTCTACCCCTCTTTTAACCATTTTGCCGGCACGGCTGTGACCGTACTGACAACAGGCGGCATGACGGATGACAATTCCGGACCGCCTGGGCTCGCAGGCTGCTGATGATCTATTGGTGAACCACAGAAGAGAAGGTGTGGAATGGAGCTTTTTTTTCCCTGACAAACGGCGCGGTAATTCATTGGCACACCAGAGGCCTTTTTTCTTGACCACCCCTTTATGTACACAGGCTTTGTTTTCTCCAGAGAATTACGGGAGAAAACGGCTTGGAAGCTGCCTGACATGATTAGATCAAATCAAAACTGTGAGAGGAAGGGATTTCACTGAAGAGTGCACTTCCAAGCCATTTTGGCCTTCGCTTCACCTGGTTTACTAATTTGAGATTCCAGCTGTCACATTTTGTGTCTCTGTTGCATGCTTCTTTTCTTTGCGTTGGAAGCTGGCAATGTTCTGATTCCTATAGACCTTCAGAGAGAAAAATTTGACGTCTCACGGGGCATTTTTTGTTTTGTGGCTTGTGCCACAGAATTAAGTTAGGTTACACAATTTCTAACATCTTTCACTTAAGAGATTTGTTTACTCCTCCTTTGCTATTAACCACACAAAATTGTACCGAGCCAGTTTTGTCTCTGATGACAGTAACATGTATCCATGTAGGCTCATCCTATTCTGTCAACCACAGAATTTACCGAGCAATATTTGTCTACTATGAGTAACATGTATCTATGTAGGCTCATCCTGCAGAGAACAACAAAGATTTCATCTCACATAATGCAACTATGTATGTCTAGCATCATGTCGGGTGCAATCAACATTTCATTTTCTAGAAGGAAAAAAAATGCGATGCAGTTATTAACATAAAGACCAGTAACACCTTTAGCCATGATGCAACCACGCCAAGTAAACTGAGTTTTCACAATCAAATTTCACAAACCTTCAGCAACTCCAAAGAAATGAAAAACATAAGTAAAGATAAAAGGATGCTAATCTTTTGCGTCCCGGAGCCGGTCAAGGAGCGGGGCAACAAGTATAATAGAGCAAATTACAGCAGGTACTAATTAACAACGAAAGGTAATATAATCAGATGGAAAACTACACCACATCAGACATCAAAGTGTCACCGAATACCCTCCCCAGTCAGGCACCAGTAGAGGGTCGACATCACCAGTATGATGCTGCCGACGCGATGAGGTGAGGTCAGGAAACTCCAGATATTACACGTATCAGGCATTCCAACGCACACTGCTACTGAGAAAGACAAGGTGATGATTAGTGCATGATAAATAAAAGCTATTAAGACAGCATAAACGTGATTAAGACAAGCTGAGCTTCCCAGGAAGTAGACAGCATTAAGGCCATGCCTGCCGTAGTTAAAACTCGGCTTTCGATAAAATAAAAAACCGAATAGACATGGTTAGGAGAAGGCGGATGCCAGAAACTAAAACTCGGTGCAATAATAACTTAAAACCGTGATTAACCGGTCCGAGCGTGCGCTTGACAGTTGACAATGCCACCTGAACAACTAGGTTTGTGAACCTGAAATTTCAGTTGGGATAATGATAACAAGGTCACTGTAGTTGTTGGTATTCCTGCTCACTTCAATCTCTGTAGTGTTCCTCTAGTGGCCAGTGCACGCTCACAACACCTACTGCACAGAAAAGAAACGTGGCGTCAGTAGCAACCCAAGCGGCGCTTAGAAGAATGTTATCACGGGAAAACGAAGTGTACCTGCACATTCATGCTCCACTTGGCCTTCTCTTGGCGCCGGTATGTTTCGGTGCATGCGGCGTTGCTAAAGTTGTTGCATCAGGCCAGGTAAGATGGACATCATCACCAGTTCACCACATATATTGGTCCATCTGACGGCATGTTTCTTCACCCATTGACGGGTTTGTAGGTGTTGAGTGGTGGCTTCGGGTTTTGTGATGTACGCTCTTGACATGTATTTGTTGAATAAAATCTAAATAAAGAGCCCTATGCATCTCTTCGATGCATAGGCCGGGGGTCATCCTCCATTTCGAAAAAGAATCTGTTTCCAGTGTTCCTCAGCTCAGGTAATGGTCATGAAGCTGCATCACGGGATGATCATGTACAGCATTGCCTGACGGCAGGTTCCTTGGACACACAGACACGCTTGAAGAAACACATATGACAGTTGTGCAGTGAGCAGCGGTTGTTCAGATAGATTATCTTGAGACAAGGACCATCAGCTCCCAATGGAATTGCATTGATGTGTTAAGATCGAATGAGAAAAAACAAGGAGAAGAAACAAGAAAACCAAGAAACGAACTGTTGATTTTGTCATCTCTCGAGCAACTTTCGGGTCTTAAGATAAATTTCCATAAAAGTGAATTGTTTTGTTTTGGCGAGGCCCAAGAGAACGCCGCCTTGTATGCCGAGCTTTTTGGCTGTGAGCAAGGACAATTTCCTATCAACTATTTGGGTATCCCGATTCATTATCGGAGACTTACAAATGCTGAATGGAAAAAGGGTGGAGGAAAGACTTCAATTACGTTTAAATAGCTGGAAAGGCAAACTCCTATCTCTGGGTGGAAGATTGGTTCTCATAAACTCGGTACTTACGAACATGGTACTGTATATGATTTCATTCTTCCAACTGCCAAAAGGGGTCTTAAAACGATTGGATTATTTCCGATCTAGATTCTTTTGGCAAGGGGATTGTGAGAAGAAAAAATATCGACTGACTAAATGGAGTGTGGTTTGCTGCCCTAAAGACCAAGGAGGGCTCGGAGTTCATGACCTTGAGGTCAAGAACAGAGCGCTGCTAGGTAAATGGCTATTTAAACTTCTTTCTGAAGATGGAGTTTGGCAAACCCTCCTTAGGAGAAAATATGTCGGAGATCAAGCTGTTTCCCAGGTTCTTTGGAAACCTGGTGATTCACACTTCTGGGCAGGCCTCATGGCTACAAAGAAGTTCTTTTTCCCACATGGCTCTTTCTCAATTAGGGATGGATCGGAAATTCGTTTCTGGGAGGATATTTGGCTTGGCCAATCTACCCTCAAAGAACAATATCCGGCTCTATATTCTATTGTTCGAAACAAAAGTGACACGATCGCGAAGGTGTTGGATACTTTCCCACCAAATGTTTCGTTCAGAAGAAGTTTACTTGGAACACGACAAGCATCTTGGAATGCTTTGCTCATCCGATTGGATTCAATCCATTTGTCGGAAGGTCTAGATAAGTTTCAATGGAATCTCACGAAGAACGGCAAATTCTCGGTTGATTCTATGTATAGAGCGCTCATTCTACCCGAAATTCCAGTCGATGGTTCTAATAATAACAAACTTTGGAAGATGAAAATACCACTAAAAACTAAAGTGTTTGCGTGGTATTTACGTCGAGGAGTAATTCTCACCAAAGATAACCTTGCCAAACGCAATTGGCACGGAAGTAAAAAGTGTGTCTTCTGTCAACACGACGAGACCATTACTCACTTATTCTTCCAGTGCGAGTTCGCTAGGTCTATATGGTCAGCCATCCAGATTGGTTCAACCTTACATCCCCCTAGTTCTGTTGCTAACATTTTTGGCAACTGGTTAAATGGAGTGGATCCTAGGTTCAAACTATTCAGTAGGATGGGAGCGATTGCTGTTATTTGGTCGCTATGGCTATGTAGAAATGACAAGGTTTTTAATGATAAAAATGCTTCTCTTATGCAGGTTATTTACCGGTGCACTGCGACGCTCCGAGCATGGTCATCCCTGCAGCGTGTGGAGCACCGAGACTTATTCTTGGAGGTGGCGTCGAGACTGGAGGCTGCGGCCAGGGAGTTATTTTCCCGGCATGGGTGGCAACATAGACTCCGGATAGACCTACCAGCATCTTAGGCGGATCTACAATTTCTCATTTTGATATGTAATTTGCCTTTTATCTTTTGCTTACAGACTTGTGTGATGGTGAACTGGTGGCTGTGTGCATCTTAGCTATGCAGAGGCCGGGTGTAATGCTTAAACCTTTTAAGTAATAAAAGCCCTTTATCTAAAAAAAAAGAAACGAACTGTTCCACCCGACTGATCTTCTGTATTAGCTGCAAGTGGAAACTCAGGATTAATTGTTGTATATTCAGAAAATTAAGCTCAACAAATAGTATGGGCCATTAAAGAAGTATGCATGTTCTAGAGTTCTCGGGTAGGCAGTATACTTGGGCTAGTCGAATGGAAACTCCAACTTTTGAAAAATTAGATCGGGTTCTACCACGGAGTGGGAGCAGAAGTATCCGCTGGTTACGGTACAGGCGATGACCAGGGTGGGATCGGATCATACACCCCTCTTTGTGGATTCAGGGGTTCAGCCTCATTTCGGCAACAAAGCACGATTTTCGTTTGAACTTTCCTGGCTCCGGATGGAAGGTTTTTATGAAATGGTGGCTGCCGAGTGGGCTAAGGCTGTTAAGGGAAATAACCCTATTGAGGTTTGGCAAAATAAAATTAGACACTTGAGGCGTTTCCTCAAAGGTTGGGCTAAAAATCAAAGTGGTAAATATAAGAAAGAAAAAGAAAGATTACTTAAGATTATTGATGAGTTGGATATTAAGGCTGAGACTATTCCACTTTCTGTAGCGGAGCGAGATTCATTACGGAATGCCAATGATCGTCTTTGTTGCCTTCGGCGGGATGAAGAGACAAAATGGGCTCAGACGGCAAAAGTTAAACATATTCAAGAAGGGGGTAATAGTACGAAATATTTTCATCTGATTGCCAATGACAAACATAGAAAGAAAAAGATATTCCAGTTAGAGCAAGACTAAGGAACAATTGTTGGGGAGGCAAATTTAAAAAATTATATTACCGAATACTATAAAAAATTGTTCGGACCGTCGGTGTCCAATGATATTTCGTTAGATGAACAAATGGTTCATGATATACCTCAATTAACTCAAGAGGAGAATAACATTTTTACAGCTGATTTCTTAGTGAAAGAAGTGTATGATGCTATTTCTCAAATGGAGTTGAACAAGGCACCAGGACCAGATGGGTTTCCTGCCGAGTTCTATAAGAATTTCTGGGAGGTCATCCGTGATGATTTAATGGCCCTTTTTGTTCAACTAAAACAGGGAAATTTGCCGTTGTTTAAATTGAACTTTGGGGTTATTACTTTGCTCCCGAAAAAACAAAGTGCGGTCCAGATACAGCAATATAGGCCAATTTGTTTGCCCAATGTGAGTTTTATTTTTTTTACAAAAGTAGGTACTAATCGTATTACCGAAATAGCTCAAAAATAATTCGGCCTACACAATCGGCATTCATGCCGGGGAGACACATTTTAGAGGGTGTGGTTATCCTCCATGAAACTATTCATGAACTTCAAAAAAAGAAAATGGATGGTGTTATTTTCAAAATCGATTTTGAGAAGGCCTATGACAAGGTTAAATGGCCATTTCTCCAACAAGCTTTGCGTATGAAAGGATTTGCACATGAATGGTGCAATTGGATTACGCAATTTGTGCAAGGAGGGAGTGTGGGCATTCGGGTTAATGATGACTTTGGTCATTATTTTCAAACTAAAAAAGGACTCCGACAGGGGGATCCTTTATCTCCAATGTTGTTTAATGTAGTGACGGATATGCTGGACATTTTGATCGCAAGGGCGAAGGAAGATGGACAAATAGACGGTCTCATACCTCACTTAGTTGAAGGTGGGATTTCTATTTTGAAGTACGCCGATGATACTATATTATTCATGGAGCATGATCTTGACAAAGCGGTCAATATGAAACTCATCCTCTGTATTTTCGAACAATTGTCCGGTCTCAAAATAAATTTTCATAAGAGTGAAATCTTTTGTTTTGGAAAGGCTAAAGATGTAGAAGAATAGTATAAACATATCTTTGGGTGTGAGTCTGGTTCTTTACCGTTCAAGTATCTTGGCGTCCCAATTCACTATAGGAAGCTTCGGAATGCTGAGTGGCATCCAGTTGAGAGCCGTTTCGAAGGCAAACTGGGATGTTGGAAGGGCAAGATGTTGTCCTATGGTGACAGGTTGGTACTGGTTAATTCGGTGTTAACAAGTCTACCGATGTTCATGTTATCCTTTCTTGAAATACCAAAATGGGTAAGGAAAAGATTGGATTTTTATAGGTCTCGTTTCTTTTGGCAGAGTGATGAGAATAAATGTAAATATAGATTGACAAAATGGAATATCATTTGCCGACCAATAGATCAGGGAGGTTTGGGGGTTGAAGTGCTCGAGTTAAAGAATAAATGTTTAATCAGCAAATGGTTGTTTAAACTATCTAATGAAGAAGGGGTGTGTCAGGAGCTGTTACACAATAAGTATCTTCATAGTAAGACTTTAGCACAAGTGGAGGCACAACCTTCAGATTCTCCCTTTCGGAAGGGTTTAATGCGAGTTAAAAAGGATTTTTTGACAGAGTTTCTTTCAAAGTGGGCAATGGGCAAAATGTAAGGTTTTGGGAGGATACGTGGTTAGGTAATTCTCCCTTAAAAGACCAATATCCTATCTTATACAATATTGCGCAGCAACAACATGCTTCGGTGCATGACGTGCAGCATAATGCGCCACCTGTACACATGATGCTCCGGATTGTTTGCACTGGAAATTGACGCAGAATGGTCTTTTTACAGTTAAATCTATGTATGAGGAACTTATGAATGGTCATACTAGATTTTTGCAAAAGTATCTTTGGAAAATTAAAATGCCTCTGAAAATAAAAGTATTTATGTAGTTCCTTCATCGAAAAGTCTTGCTTACAAAAGATAATCTGGCTAGGAAGAATTGGCATGGCTGTTCGCGGTGTTCCTTTTGTGGGTCTCCCGAGACAATAGAACATTTATTTATCTCCTGCCCGTTTGCTAAACTTGTGTGGCGTGTGGTGTTCTGTACCTACAATATCCCTCCTCCTACCAATGTCAAAAATATGTTTGGGAATTGGTTGAACGGAATGGATAAAAGACCAAAGATAGGATTCGTATTGGCGTTTCGGCTATTTGTTGGTCTATATGGAATTGTAGGAATAATATTGTGTTTAACAGGAAGCAAAATTTTCATGTCTTACAGGTTATTCACTCGTCGGTGCACTGGATCCAGTTATGGGCTTTCCTGCTTCCTTCAGATCAGCGGGACCTTATGGTGGCTAGGTGCACGCGGCTCCTGTTGGTGGCACAGGAGTTTTTCTCCCGACATACGTGGCAACATATTAGTCGACTTCAGTAGTTGAGTTTGTTTCATTTTGTCGGATGAGGCATGTCTCAATCCTTTTTGGTTTTTGAGATGTAAACGTGATTTATACTCTTACACTTGATAATAAATGACTGTGTGCATCACTCGATGCAGAGGCCGGGACTATCCATTTCTAAAAAAAAAGAAGCTTCTGATTTCAGGTGATGCGGAAAAGGAAAACAGAAACCAAATGTTATACGAATATATTATATCCATGGCTGGTTCAAATCATGTACTATTTGAAGAAGGCGATTATTCAGCGGTGCACTGCAGCTTGCTTGGAATCCATGCAATGGTCAAGACCCAAGAGCATTGTACTGTGGAAGCATCATGTGTGCATTTCATCATCGCCTAGCTACTTGCTTTAAAGGATGGAAAACCAAAAGTAAAAGCATTGCCATTTACAGTCTAGCATGCACTAGTGGACTTTCAGACTGCTTGAATGACTAGAATAAAATCGTCTAACTAAGTATATCCAACGGACAACCAAATGTTGGACTTCACTTCTCCTTAGCAAAAGATTGTGTTTTAACTTACGGCAGTCATGATTTGACAGGGAGTTGCCTCCAATTTTGCAGCAGAAATTTCTGCTTGTTTATAAAATCAAAGACCACGGGCAACGCAGCCTAGAATTCATCTGAACTGTGAACAGGTGCTAGGAAACAGGAGATGTCAAAGCCATCAACCATGAAAGGTTGATAGTGTATACCAGGATACTGACGGGTTAACACCCGTACTGTTGAAGAGAAGCTGTACGCAATAATCCAAACATGCTACTAGAGAGCTAAAACGACAACACGTCGTGCGTGTTTTTTGCATAATAAAAGTCTCTAAAAATGATTGAGCGATGGAGGAAGAGTCTTACAATACTAAAAGCGTCTAAATTGGCAAACAAAACATAGCAAAAAGGGAAGAAAAAAAGAAGGTATCAGGAAGAAAGACCTTTTGTTGGAAAAGAAAGGAATAACTCACATCTTCCATCATTCAGTTCAACATCAGTTGTTGGTGCCCCTTTGCTTTAGGACGCCACTCCCCTGTCATTACTATACCCAGCAAGCATTGGTCAGAATAGGCACATGTTATTTTCATGTTGTGCTAGAACGAAACTCGCTATTCATATACTTCCTTAGTTTCCAACATTTCAGAAATTGGTTCCTAATAAATGAAGAAGTTAGATTAGATTGTGAGTTCAAAACAATACTAGTTTTTCATTGAAAAGAATGCTTTCCTGCTATTATATGATTTTGTATTAATACTCCCTCCGTTTTTATTTAGTTCGCATTCTAGGTTTTTTCAAAGTCAAACTTTTTAAAGTTTGACCAGGTATATACGAAAAAATATGAACATCTATAATATGATATATATATATATAATATGAAAATATATCTAGATACTCTAGATATATTTTCATATTATATATATATATATATATATCATATTATAGATGTTCATATTTTTTCGTATATACTTGGTCAAACTTTACAAAGTTTGATTTTGACTAAACCCAGAACGCAAACTAATTGTAAACGGAGGAAGTACAACCAACATATGAAAAGTAGTGATGCGCCTATGCCGAAAAGAACATCCGTACGATTGAGAAGGTATCAGGAGGTGCACCTGGCGTCGTTACCCTAGGACGGTGAAAAGATCATCTTTACTCTTATCTTACATAATGCTGAATGTTGCAGCCTTGCGAGAGAGGGTAAATTCCGAAATACCTAGAACCTAGTACACCCAAACAGAGGTCAACCCCAACCCCCACCCACCGTGATGCTTGTGACGCCGCCGAATCCACGTACAGGAGTGTGGTCTGTAAGAGGAAAACTGGGATCCCGGAGGTCGTCAGCCGTCGGCGTACGCGATACGATCTCGAAGCCATTGTAGTTTTTGCAGTAAGCCAGTCAGGGCCTCAATTCATCGGTACTAGAGTACTTGCAAATCCAGCTCCTCGGGAGTTAAGAGGAACATAATGGGCTTACCTTTTTCTTTGAGCTGAATAGTGGGCTTACATGTTCGACCCGAGGAGTGCGTGTCCGAGTGGCCCTGTATGACACTTTCGCTTGTGCAGCCCATTCGCACGCCTGTTTTTCGTCCCTGATTATCTCAAATCATTAATGCCGACGTTTGCCCTAAAAAAACGACGGTATTTTCCTAAGCACACACTGTCGTGTCACGCTGCATGGACACCGGGTGGTTCCGCACGGAGCGCGAAGGAGGCTTACGAACGTCGACTTCCGGGTGAAGGTGAGATCGTCCCAGTCGAGCAAGCTCCGACGTGCAACATAGAGACACTTCCTGGGAAGTGAGGCAAGCTCATGTCGAGGGAGCGGTACTACCTCTTCCGTTGGCGGTACTACCTCTGTCGTTGATAGTTTTGCTCTCAGGGAGCGAGCGGTATTGCCGCTGTCTCCAACGTAAATCCTCTGCCTGTGGCGGTACTACCCTTAGGACAATTGTACCACCGCCACCTGAAGCAGATTCTGCACTGGATAGATCAGAGGTGATCTCTCAACCAAAATATGATGGCTTTGGGGGTGCGTATGGGCTTGTGCGCGTGCAAAACAAATCCGCCTTACCTTTCCAAGGCGGGTTTCCCTCTTGATAGTACGAGATCCTATCGACCAAAAGTAAACGATCCTTCGGGACACAGTCTTCGATATGATAAAAAACGCAAGGGACACCGTCTTCACGTGTGTTGTCATTGGAGAAACCTATCAAACTCAAACACATAATTAGATCAATAATTGCGTCGTCATTAACATCAAAACCCTTTAGAGATGAGATGTTATTTCAGGCGCCCTTCCTAAAAAGTCGCTTTTTTGACTCACTCCCCACGCGACAAGTGGCGCGCTGTGTGGAGGTCTCACCCCCACGGGTGAATCACAGCGTGCCACTTGTCTGTGCGTCTAAGTGCAAATCCACCGGTGGAGAGGCCACGGCTGGGCTTTTCCCTTTTCTTTTGTAAATTTGAATTAGAAAAACGAATTATCTCTTGAACCGAGAGTCCAAATCTCGATCCATTTTCACGGCTGTGTTAGTCGCATCGAGATCTTCAAAACTAGATCGCATGTTGATATGTTCCGACGAACTTTAGTTTGCATTGCCCACGGTACATGGGTTGCACTGCCTTTGGGTTTACAGTGCAATGGCTTTTTCCTACACTCTTTCCGGTTGCACTGTTCTCAATGCATGTTATGTCTGTCGTGAGTGCATGTTTTTTCTACCTTGCTGTGTTTCAATATCCTATACAGAGCATATATTTCGTACTGCCTTTTATTGCACGTATGTTCTGCCTGGAGTGTGTCGTTCGCACCGCCTTTTATGTCCTGCCTAGAATATATGTTTTGCACTGACTGCCATGTTTGCCTTAGTGCGGTTTTGCACTGCCTTCCATGTCATGTTCTGAGTGCATGTTTTGTTTTGTCTTCCGCTGAAATGATGTTCTGCCTTCCGTCGCATTGCGTTTTGATGTCTTGACCTGAGGGTTTGTTCGCATTGCGTTCTGGTGTACTGATGTCCTGCCCTAATGCACCAAGTTTTGAGATTCTGCCCTGACCACCTATCTTGCATTGCCTTTCGGTGTACTTATGTCATGCCTTTTTATGGGGCGCAGCATGCGCCACGACGAATGTATCTACAAAACATTAGATGCAATGACCAATGTATTCCCCCTCAATATTTATATAAATGTTTAACGCGCCGAAGGTTCCGTGATGGAGTGTGGCACGCGACACGCGCTACGAAGTAATACACTAATAAATTAAAAGAGAAAAACTGACCTCACGTTGGCACATGCATGGGCCAGCACATGTTGCGTAAAAAAAACAAGGAAAAATCAGACTGCGCGCGAGACCCTGGCGTCGCCACGTGCCGTAGGCACAAGGCGCGTCGCGCAGTGTCGCGACCTTTTGCGTTGGGTAAAGGGCGGTCTTACCCTAGTCATTCTCTAAAATCTATATATGGACTTAATGAATGGGTATACTCAGTTTTTACCAACGAAAAAATAGCACGATATTTCCCGGTTAATAGCATGATATAGCGTATTTGAAGAGGCTACGCTATATTTTGCCTAAAGTTGACGCTACGGCGCTATTTTCGTCTTATACGCTCGAAACCACACTAAACATGGTAACGTTATAGCTACGCTAACAAAAAGTCTGGAAATAACGTTAGGTGATGATGATGGCGGGCAATCTGGTGGTTCTTCTAGTTATTTTGAAGATGATGTCAATGATTCTGATTAAAGTTTAAAATATTTATCTTTTAGTTTATTACTTTTTCATGGTTTTAAGCCTCATATTTGTATTCGTGCCATGGATTTGGCCTTGACATTTGAATATGGTTACCTGGTTATGCATGTATTGTTTCTGGAAAAAAATTAGTGCTGAAATCCTTAATATTTGGGCTATTTCTTACAACTCTTTCATCACGCTATTTTATATGTAACTTCGATATATCACGCTATATCTTGTATAGCTTCTGGAGGAGGGCCACGCTATTTTTGATAGCACGCTATTTTTTTCCTTGGTTTTTACGCAAATACTTGTGAAAGTTGAAGGTATTGCTAAAGATTAAGATTTTAATGTGGTTTCTACATAGGAAAATTTTGCTCACTAATGATAACCTTGCTAAGAGGAGTTGTACATGATGTAAGAAATGTATTTTTGCGGTTCAGAGGAGTCAGTGGAGCATTGATTTATCTCTTCTCATTTTGCACGATTAATTTGGAGAGAAGTACATTTAACTTTTAATATTATTCCTCCTGCCAACATTAGTAATTGGTTAAATGTAATTGATAAGTGTACAAAAGCGTGAATTCGTGTGGGAGTTTGTGCTTTAATTTGGGCAACATAGAATTGATGTTGTTTTTAAATAAATTGGAGTCACCCGTTTTATGCAGGTTATCCACTGAGTTACTTACTAGATTCACATGTGGTTATTCCTTGTTTCCGTGAAGCAGCGCAGACATAAGAATCATGGATATAATTGGGTGATGACAAAAGTACATGATATCTTCGATCAGAGTGGCTCCCGATATTTTAATAGATTACAATATGCATGGAGCCTTTGTATTCCCTATATTCCGCTGGTCGATTCATGAAGCCAGCTTGAGTGATTTTTTAAGATGTAAACTATATATAAATACTCCGAACATTGTAATAAGAAGTGGCTCTGTGCATAGTTTGGATGCAAAGGTCCCTTATGAAAAAAATAGAAAAAATAGTTTATGACCACAGAAATTAATGTTTACATTAGAAAGCCTTCCGAAGAGGCAGTTGGGCCTAGTAGGGCCGAAAGCAAACCAGACCAGCAAAATGCAGTGCACTGTCTTGGGCCCTGGAAAAGCAATAACATGTGCAGTCGCATTTTTTATACTCCCATCCGATCCGAAAAAACTGTCGCGTCGAGAGTTTACTTTACGCACGTTGATTAGTGCTTTTCTGGCGACAATTATTCCGGATCGGAGGGAGCTACATCCACGCAAGCTTGTGATTGTGCCTACGGTGTAGTCCAAGCAGAGCACCTGCGTCAAGGAAGACGACCCAAGAAAAGAAGAAGTAGCAGCCTTAATCAGCAACTGATTGATGGACTAACAGTTAGAGAAGGAGTCTATCGATGCTCAAGTCACCAATTCCACGGCTAATTTTGCAGATGCACGCCCCAAAAGGCCACCGATCCAGTTGAAGATGGTGCTGCTTGCTCCAGGCTCCCTGAAAATCAGAAAGGTGGCTGGCTGGGATCCCCAAGGCACGTGCCGAGCACACCAGTGCAAATCGTCCCTGCCGACGAGCTGCTGCAAGCAAGTTATTGTTGTCCAATGCCCGCCGTGCGTATCATTGCACCCCTGTATATGCAGGATAATTTATTGTACTGTACATTGCTATAGTGTATACATTGTAGACTAGTAGAGTAGTTCGTAGTTGGTCATTCATTCGACGTATTAGAGCAAGTACAATAAGTTTATGTAAGCAGACTATAAGAATTTAAATAATATTTGTTGGATGACACAGACGAGAGAGAGAAGGAGAGTGAGCTATAATGCAAGAGCCAGCTCTATCATATGCATTTTGTGAGAGTAGTAGCTGGGCCATATCATAATAAATTAACATATTTTTATATTAAACGATTATACATGTTGGTTATATGGTTGACTATAAATGACATGATAATCTCTTATAGCCAACTGTTGGCCGTACTATTGAACTTGCGCTTATAGTAACTGGCAGCAGAGCTGGAATGATTTATTTTTCTCAAATTACGAAGCAAAAGTTTCATGTGAAATCGTTGTACGTGCATCAATACTCTTGCCTTGCGTACTCCAAAAGGTAAAAGTTTAGTAAGTATTAACAAAGCACATACTACTGCTGTAGATGGTCCTTGCAGAGATGTCACGACACAAAGAAAGGAGTCGTCGTAGTCGCAGAGTCTCACGGGCCGGACACGACGCACCGCAGCCGCATGCCGCGGGAGGCTTTTGTCAGCTGTGCGTGTTGTGCGCATGCATGCAGCCTTTTGGTTTTGGCTGCGGTCCGTGCCTTACCTGTGACTGTGAACCCTACCCTCCCTTGCAGTTCTTCACCTATCATCATCACCATTATTCAGTGCAGCGCCGGTAGCATCGAGTCCTACGTCCGTCGTCAGTATCTCAGTGGCGTAAAGCGCATCGGCAATTCGGATTCAGCCAACGGCATTTGCCCACCCTTCCTGCCTGCCACCCATGGATCAAAGCAACAAAGGCGTTCTGAATCTATCTTACCTTTGCTTAAGAACAATGAGAGACTAATTTACACACTGGAGAAAGTCTACCTCGATAAATTTCGCCAGTTGCTCTTCTCTTCACCACCTTTTGTTGGTAGGATACAGAGAATCTACCAGATCCGATCCAATACGATAAGTGTGCTTTGCTTTCCAGCCGGGCTGAATCTTGCTATGACCACAAGTCCACGAGCAAGTGTTTTTGTGGTATGAAAGAAAAGAAACAGCTTCCTCACATCAACGTATGGTGTTGTCAACGTCACATTGGTTTTCTAGCCTAGCCTTGCGGTATCCTTATTATCCGGAGTTGCATCATATGTCACTCTCTCTTCTTCATCCAAACTACAGTATATATTCCATCTGGTTTCTTTTTGAGCCAGATCTCAACTCGAACTAAAACACAAGTTGATCTGGAGCCGCTTATCAGTATCGAACTTTTCTTGCAGCCTATTTGTACTTGCACATTGAGAATCACACAGCTCTGAGTCATACAGGCTATTTGTTCCCTGATATTGTATAACGCCACTTTCGCAGAGAATTTACAAGATACGAGAATTTGTCAGGATTGGGTTACAATTTAAGCTAACTACAGCTAACGCATAGCAATTAGCAACAACATTTCCATGAAGCCTAGCCTACAGGTCATCTAGCTTTACGAGTGTCAGTATCCCGAATAATGTATCATTTTTTAATTAGATGAAAAGGCAAACAGAGGTATCGTATATCTTAGCTTCGTTTTATGTAAAACGTAATTTAGCCAGCCTAAGTTGAACTTTGATAAGTATCTCAGAATCTAGTGCATGCACACTCAAAGTAGAGACCGTTGAGGGCGGAAAATCATTTGCCTTCCCGAGTTCCAGTGATCTCATTATTTTATAAAATTCAGAAAAATATATTTAAATGTTTCAAAAAACCTGAAAAGATCACTATACTCGTGCAAAATCACAATGTGAAATGTTTTGTATTATGGGCTACACAAAAAATGACAAAAGTTAGAAATTTGAAACTATACATTGATCTGTACATTTATCGTTTTTGTGTAGCTCAAACGTAAAATATTTTGCACTGAGATTTTGCACGCTCGTAAGATATACCACTGAGAGAGCGTGCATGATTCTTTAGAAACTTGTAACTATTTTTTGATTTGTTTTTAAATAATGAGATCACCGGATCTCGGGAGTACCAAATTTCCACTCCCGTTCAGAACTTGTTTGGTTAAAAAAGAGAGCAATTGTGTAGCTATAGAAAATTGTTAGATGGTGCCGCTATTCATCTGTTTGGTCCAAAGGAAGTGACCAAAGGACAACGCAGCAAATTTTTCTTTGATCTCAGCTTCAAAGTAAAAAAAAATGCATGAATCATACAATCCACATGGAGCTCCTTCTCAAAATCCTACGCCCGAAGAATGAGACCAGGCTCTCTAGTGGCATAATAACATGCTAATTATATTTTTCTCTAGTGGTTTCACATTGATTTGACCATGTTTATTAGTAATCATGTGTTCTTCAAATCATTGTGAACCAAACAACCAAGTTTATAGAATTCCTGTATTTTTCAATCATCTGTTTTACGTCATGCATTCCTACCCTTTTTTCTGCATTTTTCCCGTTCCTCTGTTTTTTAAATCCTGAAAACCAAATAGAACCTGGAAATAGCTTGATTCCCCTGTTCCAGACCAGAAAAAAATATGATGAACGATCTAGCTGCATGATTGAAATTGCACGAAAAGAAGGTAAGAACCCGTTTAACTGAAAGTCAGAAATTAGTCGCAAATCCATATATTTTTCTCTAGTTTCGTCAGTAATGTCGGGCATTTTAACGGATTTAAGTTATGCAGACACCAAACAGTGGTCAAATCTGCACCCGGCAGCCAAGCCCAAATGCCAAAGCCCGTCCGTTGGAATGTTGGATAACCTAGGGATTTACAACTCTGTTTGATTAGCTGCAGTGGATAGCAGGAGAATACAGGCTTTTACTTTTGATTACATGTTGATCCTTTTTGTAAATATGACTTTTTATCTCGACAAGATAGGAAGAGGCTTCCGCGACAAGACTGTAAATGATCAATTACCATATACCCAGACTTAAGAACATGTCGTTCCCCTCCCACCGCTCTCGCTCTGCTACAGTGCTTTGAGAGTCGTCCTTCTCTTTTCTTCTCCTGCGCCAGCGTGCTCTTCGGTCCTCTCCGGCGACGATGTCGCTCGGTGTGGATTCGGAGACGTTGCTTGGCTTGTAAATAGTAGTAGTAGATCTCTGCTTTGGCTTTATGCCAGATCTTGGCTTCATGCCGTAGAGCTGGAGGGTAGGACGGTGGATTTCGGCGGCCAAATCCACCGCGTCGAGGTCTCCTTCTTCTTCACTGTGCTCTTCTGGTGGCAGGAAGAGATACAAGGGAGGCTGATGGATCCTCGCATCCCTCAGAATAAGGTGCGCAAGGGAGATTTGGAGCGGAGCTTCTCTGGCCAGGCTTGGCTCTCAAGGATGTTGCTGTCTCTTGCTGTTGCGCTTCCATGGGGGAAGCCGAAGACGGCGGCGATGCAAGCTTTGATCTCCTTCAATAAGGCCAGTTTTTCTTCCTTCTGTTGCTGTAAATCTGTATTGGATCTGTCTCCTCCAACTCGTGGCGGGAGTGTGGAGTTCGACGGCGGATTTGCTCCTCATGGGCAGTGGTGGAAGGATGGCGGCTTGTTCTTGGTGAAGGATGAGGTTTTCTCTACTCGCAGTGGAAGCGCTGGAGGAAGCAAATCATCTGGTGCTATCTTGATCTTCAGCTGCCTCGGAGCAGAGATACCAAATTATGGAGAACAATCTCGGCGGTTTTCATACTGCCGACTATGATGGCTATCTGGTGGCCGTGCTTGCTGGATTTGTCTGGCATATTTTCAACCTCCAATCGGAGGCCCTCTTCGGAGTTCGTCGTGGTGAATAACGCTTCTCTGGCGGCAAGTGGTGTCGTCCCCGTCGCTGAGGAAGACGACTGCGGCTCGAGCTCTGCTCTCTCTGTTACTGGCGGAGGACCCAATTGCATTTCTATTTTCCTTTGTAGGGTCGTTTCTGTAAATGCTAGGGACTTCGATGTTATTTCTGTTTTTACTAAGGTCCCTATTGTAATTTGTACCCGCCACAGATAATGGTATCCAGGCCCTTCGGGCCGCTCCTTTGTTCAAAAAAAAAAAATGATCAATTACCATGGCCGTGTTCGATCGAGTGTCATCCTATACTGGGCTCCACTATTTTATTCCACTTTACCGAAACGTATGCCCTGCTGGCCAGGCGGTCACATGCATCATGCATGGCCACCAGCTTTGGAACGTAGTAGTACTACCACCCATTGACAATTTGTGTTTATCATGTTCGCACTGCCAAAGACATGTCTCACCAATATTCCCTCTGTTTTTTAATATAACATGTTTTAGGTGTTACACATACATTTGTGTGCATATGACACTAAGGCATTGCCTAGTGGTGAGAGGGGCTGATGTCTTCCCATTCACCCGAATTCAAATCCTCATGCTTGCAATTTTGGTGATGTTGCACCCTCCTTTATCAAAATACCATGTGGTTCTCCCACGTAGCAATCTTTTTTTTTACATTTGTGTGCATATGAATGTGGACAAAACCTAAAACATCTTATATTAAAAAAGAGAGGGAGTAGTAATTAGAGCATCAGTTGGGGAGGATGAAAATAATGTGAGTTATGACGAACTCTAAGGAATGGCGCACATATTAAAAAAAACTGAGATATTAATGCTATAATATGGGGACGCGGATTTTGTGCACCCGGGCTCGCTTGGTCTAGGGCGACGTGTCGCGCTGGCAATGGATGGGAGTCTGGCCCGCGGAGGTGAGCAGGCTGCATGCGACTCGTACGTGTATGCTATGGATGTATGCATCCTGTACTTATACCGCGGATGGTTTTGGAGAGTTATTGCCGATGCATTGAGTTCGACAGGAGAGGGTAAATGAGCTTCATTAATTGTGGGGTGGTGTGGCTGCGTGTCCTTGCTCATTTCTTCTTACATAGTACTATTATTATTACTGCGCGGGATAAGTGGACGGGACAACGTTTTCATGCGATTCCTGGTGCATCATTTTCTGTTATCTAATCCTTGTATTCTTATTTTCATTTTCCTGTTCTTTTTTATCATTTTCGTTCATTTCACATATATCCTGAAAAATGCATAATGGTTTCCTTTTGAGAAAAATAGTATATAACAAATTCACTTTTCAAAATATTGTTCACGGGTTTAAAATATATAACTAGTTTAAATACATATTTAAAGCGTTCTAAAATTATCTTCATGACGGTTAAAAAAAGTTCATGGTTCACAAAAATATTTGCAAACAGGATTCAGAATTTTTTCACATGTTCAAATAATTCATGGGATTTCTAAAAAGATTCAAGGGTTACAGAAAAGGTTCCGGGACCAAAAACATCCATGCAGATCAAAAATACTTTCACGAGATTGAGAAAATATTCCCGGGTTAGTAGATACTTTCACGTTGCAATAAAATGTTCACGTGGTTCCAAAAAAAATGTTAACAGTTCAAAGAATTATCTGTAAGGTTCCAAAAAAATGTTCATGGTTTCTCAAATACCTGTTCATGGTTCACAAAAAAAGTTTCGAGTGATTTAGAAAATGTTCACGCGTTCAAAAGGGAGTCATGATGTTTCTACAATATTTTAGGGGTTCAAAAAACATTCGTGGGCTTAAAACAGACACTTTTACATGATTCAAAAAATTCACGAGTTAAAAGAATGACAAAGTAATGGATTAACCGTGAGCTGTGGCTTGTCGGTGGATGCTTGGTGGTTGGGAGTTACAGGTGCAAAGTTTTTACATCCATGCCGGTACACGTTTTTACCTGAGCCGTGCGGGGAAGCCTCACACCACACTAGTCTTACTACATTAAATACAAGACCGCTCCACCTAGCACTCAGTCTGGTACATGTGTTTCATACGATCACATTGTCCAGGTACGTACATCTCGTGTTATATACTCCGTAGCTCAATCAATGCTCTGGGTGGTTGCCGTAGTGCAAATGGCAGGACCAAGCGAGCCGAGCTCTCCTAGGAGTTTTCGTATAATATGGTTCTAACATTATCACTTAATACATTAAAAATAGAAACATATTTGAGTATAAATACAACGTAAAAACATACCAATAGTGAAGGTTAATTTACATGAATTTATAGGTAGTGACAAGGCTCTACCATTTAAAAATATATATTATTAAATTGATCAATACTTTTAAATATCTCTCGCTGGGTGTAGCACACCATCAAGTTATCAAGAATCTATTGCGGACATCTTGTTGCGCAATTCAGCCTAAGCACAACTCGGTATTGATGATCTTCTTTGACGATAAGGCTCTTTAAACTACTGTCGTCGCCGTTAAAATCAATGCACCTCAATGATATGATATACCGTAGCAAACATGGTGTGCCTTTCAAATATCAAGACAATATCTAAAATTCTCAATTTTCCGCATATGAACAGTATATATAGCTCAAACTTATCTCGTATATGTTCATGCTCATAATTAGATAAATATGCATAATAAATCTATGTAATACAAGCACGCTTATTCACATTGAACCTAAAATTAATCCCTTGAGTCAACAGAAGAGAGGTTCTAAATCAGCACCCAAGATAGCTCATTAAAGCAATTGTCAAAATCGGTGGCAATAGTCTATAGTAACATAAAAAAGTATTCACATTATAGAAATAATCAACAATGACCTGTTGTCCTTCCCTCCCCCCCCCCCCCCCCCCCCCCCCCCCCCCCCCCCCCCCCCCCCCCCCCCCCCCCCCCCCCCCCCCCCCCCCCCCCCCCCCCCCCCCCCCCCCCCCCCCCACCCCACACACACATACACATTTTGTTACAATTCATCCATGATTAGGCTCGTGATGTCACTTTCTACGCAAATTGACCTCTTCCAAGATGGACTCTCAACCAACATTTCTCTAATTGAGTAAATATGTCCTCACATATGTAACCAAAGACATTGAATGAACTAATACAATTAGAACTTTAGATCTGTAAAATATACAAAGCAAAGTAAAACCATAAAGTGTAATCAATCTCATACCTAGATCGAGTTGGTTCCAGTTATCCCCACAAACTCGCCAAAATACTTTAAGCCTCGTTAAATACCCACTTAGAACATTGTTTAGATTCGGATTTTGTCAGATATATAATTAGCTATTTCAATTAGAAAGAGTTGGTTTTTTACTAGACAAGACCTAGTTTCTATTTTCGGTTCGGAGTCGGTTTTGCGCACACAAGCATACATTTCATGTACGGAGTTTGTTTTCAACGTACGACCACTTCAACTGATAAAAAAAAGTGGACACCTAAATATATCACCAAAAATCAAGGTAGGACGACTGCCTAGCCTTACCCTACTAGGAGCTGGGACACTGAAAAGCAGTTCTAGGACACTTTTTTTTGTTAATTTAGGACACAATTTTTCTGTCGTTTCAGTTGCCCTAAAATAACGCACCGGAATTTTATCCTCCATAAAATATTCCCTAAAATAGGGCACCAAACATGTTGAAACTTAAATTTGTCATACTAGGATATTTCATTCTTGGAATTGCACAAACTAAACATGCATACATAGATATTTTGAACTAAAATTTGCATAAACTAGAAACATGCTAATTAAATATAGTCATATCGCCTCCTACGGACACACTAGGGCTCGTTTCACAGTTTGTCTCACACAACATTGTCGAACTCAATTTTGATAGTCGTCGAGGGGCCGTTTTGTCTTTTTCTTCTACGCGCGTGCCACAACTGGCAAAGAACACTTACTATGCATGCACGAGTTCCGTATGTACCTCGGTGAACCTCACCATAGCCGCTGCCTCGCTCGCATGGGCCTTATGCCGCGAGACGACGAGGCGGTCTTTCTTCTCCTCCTTGCCAGAAACAATCCGAATATCGAGAGGAGCAAGGAACTCCGCCTCCACCCGGCTCGCGGCGTCCGTAAAATTGAGCTCGGGCTTCGACCGACCATACCGCCAAGCAACGATGTTGTACGAACGAGCGGCAAGCTCCGGCGACTTGAAGGTCTCGAGCTAGTGTCATGTTCGTCGCACGAAATCTCGGCGGTGTATCAGACGGACTGTCGGAGCATAACGTCGTGGAAGCCCGTGCTGCTCCTCGGCGAGGCATTGCGGCACGACGACATCATCGACTCGGCGGGGGCGGTGCCCGAATCAGTGGCGAGCGGTGGAGGGCAGATGCTGTGACAGACGGTGGCGGCCGATGTGGTGCTGCGGCGGCGAGGAGGTGGTGGGGGTCCACGGAGGTAAGGGGAATCAACGCGGCGGAGGTAATTTTTTGTAGCAATTAATTTGTGAGTTGTATTTGTGATTGAATGTATTATCTAAGTGTAGAGGGTGAACAAATAAAAAAGTTGTTTTGAAGGAAATGCATGTCATATAATATTTTGTTTGAAAGTTGAAGGAATCGTGTACACGGTACACCGACAGTTTGTGCACCAAATACATTTATTAACTTAAAAAATTGTGTGGGGTAGATTTTCTTTCGTACGGTGAAGTATAATAGAGATATATCCACATTCCATGAAAAGAAAACCAACGTCATCCACTTGGCCATGCATAACTGATAGTGTTCGCTTGATACACACGAATCTGAAATCTGCCTATTTTAATAAGTCCGTCGTCTTAAAATGTACAAATGGAGGCGTTGGTTTGTCACATAGGTTTATTCTATCTTTTCAGATCTGTAAGATCGATGTATATATTTTATATCTAGTCTTTTATTTATCAATGAGAATTGTATTACCATGCAAAAAAAATCATTTTTTGAACTAAAAACCCTCCATTAAACGGTTAAACCTATTCACACACCTCGCCATCTGGACTGTCAAACCTATTTATTGCTACCCATCCATTTCTCACCTCACCACCCTTGATTCCTTGAAGCGCTCTCTCTCTCTCTCTCTCTCCAGTGCAGAGGCAGGAACATGCACCGGGACACCATTGCTGCGGTGGTTTGTGCAGCAACTGTGCTGCTAATCAGCGATGGCTGCCTCTCCATGGCCATGGTGGAGGACAAGATCAGCTTGCTGCCGGGGCAGCCTCCGGTCAGCTTCGCCCAGTACTCGGGCTACGTGGCGGTGGACGCCGTGAGGAAGAGGTCGCTCTTCTACTACTTCGCCGAGGCCGAGCTAGATCCGGCCACCAAGCCCCTTGTCCTCTGGCTAAATGGAGGTAAAATCACTGGCTGATGGAAGCATTTCACTGTTTCATCTTACTGCATTATTGGTATTGGGGACATCACACGAGCAACAGCAGTATGAACTGTGAGTGGCAGAGCTCAGAGGGGAAAGGAAATTAAGAAATGCCGATACAGATTTCCTGTGCAAATACGCCTATAGCCAAGGTCTTCTGCTTGGTTCTTCCACTACAAACCGTTGTTTTTCCTAATTGGCTTCTTGAAAAGAAGACAGGGGAAGTGTCCCAACTGTTAAGGGAAAGGGGCTTTTGAATTTTTCTGCCTCTTAGCAGAAATGTGCTTTTGTTAGGATTACATGATCTCGTCAAATTGAATTAATTTTGAAAAAACATACCACACATGGGAGGAGACGGTTCTTAGCATGATAGCATCTTCAGTTATTGAAACCTATTGGATGGGGGATCTCACCTGATTTATGATCAAGATTCTGTGTCTCTCTGTGTTTGGAGTTTTGATGATGTCCATGCATGTGTTTGTGTAGGACCTGGCTGTTCATCTGTGGGAGTGGGAGCATTCTCAGAGAATGGGCCATTCAGGCCTAGTGGCAATGCCCTTGTGAGGAATGAGTATAGCTGGAACAAAGGTGAGCACTTGTCTCTTGTAAAAGTTGCAGATCCACACCACCAAAGACAACCTTTGTGTGCCTTTGATTGGTCCACTTTTTTCACTGGTCCTGTCTTTTGTTGGTGCAAAAAAAAGAAGAGCTCAGAAATTTTGTATCACAACTGAATTGCTTTCTTGGTATCTGTTGGCTTGTTTCAGAGGCCAACATGCTGTATCTGGAGAGCCCTGCAGGGGTGGGCTTCTCCTACTCCACTGATCCTTCCTTCTATGTGGGTGTTGGTGACAGCATGACAGGTGTGACCTCCATGCCTGCAAAGTTGTAGTGTCTCAATTTTCCTTTGTAGAAAGATTGCAAGATAGAGGGCTTTCGATTTCTAAAGCTAGAAATTTTGTCTGAAGCCAGGGACAATTTGAAGTTCTTGCAAGGCTGGTTTGCCAAGTTCCCACAGTACAAAGGCAGTGACTTGTACATCGCAGGAGAGAGCTATGCTGGTACAGCCCATTCTGCTTGACCACCTTCTTGTTGTTCAATTCTGAATTCATCCCTTTGTGTTTTATTCCAACTAACATGATGGTTTTTTTCAGGCCACTATGTTCCGCAACTAGCGCAGCGCATGGTCGAATTCAACAAGAAAGAGAAGCTGTTCAATCTAAAAGGCATTGCTGTAAGCATTTACCAAGCCTACCACAAAACATGTTTTCGGAAGAGCGTCATCCATTTATAGTGTACTCACTTCCTATTTTTCCTTCCTCAGTTGGGCAATCCGGTTCTTGAATTCTCAACCGATTTCAACTCAAGAGCCGAGTTCTTCTGGTCGCATGGGCTGATATCGGATTCAACCTACAACATCTTCACAACGGTCTGCAACTACTCGCGGTATGTGAGCGAGTACTACCACGGATCGATCAGCCAGACCTGCGACAGGGTGATGAACCAAGTGACCAGGGAGACCAGCAGATTCGTGGACAAGTACGACGTCACCCTCGACGTCTGCATCTCGTCAGTATTGTCGCAATCCAAAATTCTCACCCCAAAGGTAAAACGTTCTCGCCATCATCTATGTTAAGGAGAGATAGTATCATGTAACAATGTCCCTGACAGACTATATTCTGCATGCGCAGCCTAGCCAGCAACTGAACAGGGAGCTCGACGTGTGTGTCGAGGATGAGACGGTGAACTACCTCAACCGGAAAGATGTGCAGAAAGCAATGCACGCGCAGCTCAACGGCGTGCCGAAGTGGACAGTTTGCAGCAGGTGCGAGTTTGCCTATTTCCTATCTATCTACATTTGCTATATATATAGTTGCATTCCTTTAGCTCAGCAAGGTTACAAGTTTATGCCCAATCCAGTGTTCTTGAGTACAAGCAACTGGACCTCAAGATCCCAACCATCAACATCGTCGGCGCCCTCGTCAAGTCCGGCATCCCGGTGCTAGTTTACAGGTAAAGAACCGAATACAGCAAACTCGCCAGCATGGATGTCAATGTAAAAACGCAATTTAGAACCTGAACCTGATGCCTGCAAGAAAATGTTTTTCTGCCCTTGGATCTCTGCAGCGGCGATCAGGACTCGGTGATCCCCCTGACGGGCAGCAGGACGCTGGTGCACCGCCTCGCCAAGAGGCTCCGGCTCAAGGCCACGGTACCCTACCGGGTCTGGTTCGAAGGGAAGCAGGTATGTGAGCTCCGGTCCATCTCCATCAGCTCGACAGCTCCACTCTAGACTGTCGTGGTGGTGAAACTGAAACTTTCTTCTGCGGGTATGTGCAGGTTGGCGGATGGACGCAGGTGTTCGGCGACGCGCTGTCCTTCGCCACGATCCGGGGCGCGTCGCACGAGGCGCCCTTCTCGCAGCCGGAGAGGTCCCTCGTGCTCTTCAGGGCGTTCCTCGCCAGCCGGCCGCTGCCGGAATCGTTCGAGTGACCTGAACTGAAGAGATAGTTCAGGTTCTTGTACTACTATCTAGCTAGTAGAGTGCATGCATCAATCGTCTCAAGGTTGGGAATCCAATCAGAAAAGTATTCGCAAGTGTAATCGGTTGTTCTTATCAAAGGAAAACGTTGTCTTGCAAGGCGTGGAGGCGCACTGGAAATGTATGGAAATTCAGTAAGAGAGAATCTTGCTGGTCGAGGTGATGCCCGTGTTTTTCTCCAGTGCAGAGCACTGAATTTAACTCAGTTGTTATCTCTGGTGTCATACCGGGAAAAAGTACATGAAAATGAAACTGTACCACACAACTGAAATTTACTCGGAGCAAGGTTTGCTGTGTACAATCAAATATTCAAATGCATACGTATAGATTCACATACAAAAAAAGAGAGAGAAATGCGCGTACTCTGTTATCCAAAGTTATTTTATGCCGTAGCTACTATAATACACTTCGTTTTGTTTCGGCATTAAGTTGAAAGCAATTATTAGCTACTTGTTTACCTTCTCTGAATCAGATGCCATAGACGACTCACTACATGAAGATATCGCATTGACACACTGTGTGTCTCATTAATGTGGATTCCGGCAATCTTCCATGTTACTCCCTCCGTCCCAAGTCTTCAGTGATTGCTATGTGAGTGTGATATGCGGGTCGGCAATCTAGGTTACATGTGCACGTCTCTCAAAGGTGTTGGCTCTCATGCGCGACGCCATCCTCTTTGCTAATTATACTATCCACCGGTGCTTTGCATGCAAAAGGACATGGCTGGTTTCACATGGGAGACAAATATATAATGTAGCTAGGTACACAGTGGCATCATCCCGTCAAAACCTGATTTACTGAGTTAATTTTTTTAGCATAAATCGCTTCGCCGTTGGCTTTGTATCGATGAATGCTTCAAAACTAGATCCACATGCATGTTTCAACATACCTTTTTTGGACCTTTTGTTACCAGACATTCTCAACATTTTCTGCAACAAGTTAATTACCATGTGGTAATCATCCGTCTTCGGGTTGCGACTTTAAAGGCAAAAAAGATGTCGAAACTTGCTAACAAAGTGTCATGTTTGATGTTTCGAAGATCTTGCGGAGACAATGCCAATAGTGAAGACGGACCCCTAAATTCGATTCACCCTCCGGGAGATAAAATATTTTGAAGTTTCGATTTTGTAAAAAGGTTTGATGACATCATCAATTGCTTGTTCGTGCATGCATGCCACCACAAACAACAGATTTGGTCCTATTGGAGTCGTACTATTTTATACCATGCTTAAGAGTCAGTGAAGTTACTAATTCCTAGTATTATTTTACCATGCTTCAAAGTCAGCGAAGTTATCCAGGCAAATTATATTCGTATATTATTTAAACAATAAATAAAAATATGTCTCCAAACTGGTACAAAAACTGCACAACAACTCACACAGAAATCGTACACGCGTGGATTTACTAGTGTGTGGAATAACGATGTAGTATCATCTAGGCCACGTTGTCTCTGGATGGCCTGGCTGGCCGGCCGGCTGGTGTGGAGATGTTACGATGATCGTCGACCACATCACATGATGGTGCAGGCGTTGACGTCCTCGTCGTTGAACATGTTCATGTACCGGACCTCCGGCGCCCCGGGGTCGGCCATGGCCTGCGGCGCGTTGCGGACGAAGCCCGGCGGCGCCTTCTTGTCGTAGGCGCCGCCGACGTAGGGGTAGGTGGCGAGCGAGTAGGGCACGTACGGCCACATCTCGGCCGCCTTTCCCGTGCTCTTCACCCGCGCCAGCACCTTGCTCGGCTCCACGTACCCCGTCACCGTCACCTTGCTCATCTTCGGGGTCACTGAAACGGCCGTCACCCCTATGCCATCCACACAGAGATCCATGAACATTCACCAGATGAGTTTAGTTAAACAATAAATTCTTTCCAAAAGAAAGTTACTAATATGTGCATGTATACCTACCCGACATCGATTTGACTGCGTTCTTGACCCTCCTCTCGCAGCCCTCACAGTCCATCTTCACCTTGATGTTTACCGTCTGCAGATTGATGAAAAAACTCCAGTTAATCACGATCTCAACAAAATCGCAGAAAACATGTGGATCACTTGACAAGATCAGAGGTTGGTACTTGGTAGAAACTGATACCGGAGGACCAAGAAAAAGGGAGAGCGCATGATGTTTTCCTGAATTCCACAAACCTCACCTGCAGTGGCCGCCTCTTCCTAAGCTTGAGGGCATTCTTTGTCTCTGTCATACTGCACATATCAGAGAAGTGATCCAAGACACCCATGATCTGATACGACTTGCTTCCAACAAGAAGCGTTCTTGCGCTTGTTTGGAGCTTGGAGTGCGCGGCCAAATGTTCTTATTGGGTACAGAACCTTGGGTGCAGGAAAAGGGTCATGTATATATACGGAAGAAAGAAGAGGAAAAATCAGAGGATGGCCAATTTGTATTGGCTTTTTTTAGTCTGATAAAAAAAATTGTATGGTTAGGGTGGACGTGCAAGTCCATATTGATGCGTCTAGGCACAGGGCGACCGATTAAACGAAAGAGCTTTCGGATTAAATGGACAAACACCCCTGTTTCCAGGATGAACCAATCCCTGCCTCACAGGCTAGCTGTTTTGACAGGGAGCTACCTGGTCGGTGAGACCAATCATCTCTCCAGTCACTACCAAAATTATTACAAATTACTTCAATGATAATGAGGCTTCCAATATTCTTTTCGAATAAAAAAGCAACTCAAAATCTATCGTACAGCTTGCTTCGTAAATGCATCTCTATCTGTTCCTTTTACACGACAACTTCTATTGCCTCACTCCAAACTTGAAAATTCAAAAAGAGTGAAAAGGAAAAATAAACAAGGGAGGAAGAAGCACATAATTGCTAGGAAGGTGACGTAAAATCTAGTTTCACCATCACGAGGACATGCCAAAGATGGGTTTCCCCACTAGACACTCAGAGCAGGCGCCAGCGGCTCCGCAATACCACTCCCACTGTTGAGAACGACCACCTTACCGTCCGCATCCACATCAACAATGGCAGAGTCACCTTCCTTTACCTCGCCAGCCAGCATCTTCTCCGCGAGACTGTCTTCCAGGAGCCTCATAATAGCACGTCGCAGAGGCCTGGCACCGTAGCTTGGGTTGTAACCTTCATCGACAACCCTATCCCGGAACTTCTCTGTTACCTGTAGGTCGATCTCCTTAGCCTTGAGCCTATCAAACACCTCTTTGAGCATGATATCAGCAATATCTTTCACCTCCAACTTCGTCAGCTGCCGGAACACAATCATCTCATCCAATCTGTTCAAGAACTCGGGCCGGAAGTACTGCTTCAACTCCTCGGTCACCAGACTCTTGATCCTGTTATAGCTGGTGTCTTTCTCGTCGGAGTCAAGGTCAAATCCAATCTTCCGGCCTCCCTTCTCGATCACACTGCTTCCGACATTCGATGTCATGATCAACAGTGTGTTCTTGAAATCAACTGTCCGTCCCTTGCTATCAGTGAGCCTCCCATCTTCTAAGATCTGAAGCATCATGTTGAAGACATCTGGATGTGCCTTCTCAATCTCATCAAAGAGCACAACTGTGTACGGACGGCGGCGGACTGCTTCTGTTAACTGACCTCCCTCAGTGTAGCCAACATAACCTGGAGGTGATCCGATGAGTTTGGAGACCGTATGTCTCTCCATGAACTCACTCATATCTAATCTGGTCATGGCTTCTTCTGAGCCAAAGTAGTAGGATGCCAGAGCCTTTGCCAATTCTGATTTACCAACACCGGTTGGTCCAGAGAATATGAAGCTAGCAATGGGTCGATTCGGATTCTTGAGGCCGACACGAGCACGGCGGATAGCACGGCTAATAGCTTTGACAGCCTCATCCTGCCCAATGATACGCGTATGGAGTGTCTCTTCCATCTTAAGGAGGCGTTCAGACTCATCAGATGAGACTTTCTCCACAGGTATACCAGTCCAAGAGGAGACAATGTGTTGAATATCTGCCTCTGTGACAACAGGACCAACTTCGCCAGATTCAGTCTCTGCTTTAATCATTTCCTTGCTCTTGTCAATAATGGCTGTAATTTGAGCCTTCAGCTCCATCTCTTCGTCTCTTAATTCCCCAGCCTGTCAAGAAAAAACAACAATAAGATAACACGGAACAAACAGCAACATATAATTCTAGTCACAAAACAACAGAAAAAATAAAGAAAAGGCTGGCTTCTACTATAGATTGTGAGGTACCATACAATACAATTTACAGATAACCAAATCAACCCATAGGCTTGCATGAAAAACAATCTTTACTAAAGCAGGTCATTTAGGAACCTTCGTAAAGAACTCAGAGCACATCTAAAAAATAAATGTACACCTTCTCAAAATCTTGGCCACGCACAGCCTCATTCTTGTCCTTGGTTATCTGGCGAAGTTTTTTGTCCAGCTCCTTGGCTTCATCAGGGAGCTGTAACGTAAAGGGATCATGGTTAGACAGAAACAATGATGTGAAGTGGGCTCTCCGCGATCAGAATAATTCAGACTTAGTACCTGTGCATGCCTAAGCCTAACACGTGAACCCGCTTCATCAATCAAATCAATGGCCTTGTCAGGCAGGAAGCGGTCACTGCAGACACAGCAACAGTAACAAATGTTATTTACGGTGACAAAACAGATGATAGGCTCATAAGGCCAAAAAATTAAATAGGTAGAAAATATACGCTGTCCATATCTACTAACAGGAATTGAGGTTTCCCTTCTAGGAGGGATCCTAATGACCATACATGTGTAGAGTCAATCAAGTGTCAAACAAAATATAAACTTTACATTCCAGACGTCTCGCAGTTTAATTACTGTTTTGCACAACCTTTGCAGATTAAGGTGAAACTGCAGTGTTATAAAACTTATGCCATTTATAACATTTTCAGCAGAAGTCTAGAGGAAAGGGAATAATGGAGCATATTGAGAACATAACAAAATTCAGGATATTAAACCATTCGATGATGGACAATCAAATGTGAGATGTCACTAATGCAAGCACTGAGCACTGGGCGTTGACCAGCTGGTAGTGCCAGCAGGTGCGCGCCCAGCCCACCAGGGTTCGAGTCCCCAACTCTCCCCATGGTGCTCACAGTTGCTTCTTATTTTAAAAAAATCAACAGGGGCTTTGGTCTCATTTTTTATAATGCAAGCACCTTGCCTACCCAAAATATCGATGAAAATGTAATAAATTGATGATACACATAAGTGAACAGTAGACAAAAAAACACCGGTGACCAACATTATACACACTCCTATGCCCAAGTGAAATTGAAATTTTGAAGCAGTTCCTAACGTTTAGAGGATCCACAGAAAGCAACGACAGATGCAACCAATACATAAGAAATAAATGTTGCTCCAGAGTTGGTATAAAACAAACTATTCACCAAAAAATATTGGAGATCAACCAAATTAATTTAAAGTATGAAGAAATGCAAACCTGATATACTGATATGATAACTGTGCCGCAGCAACTAAAGCCTCATCGGTGTATCGCAGCTTATGATGAAGTTCATATCTTTCACGAAGTCCTCTTAAGATCTGTATTGATTCATCAACAGTGGGCTCTGGGACCTTAACTGGTTGAAACCTTCGCTCCAATGCAGGATCTTTCTCGATATGTTTCCTGTACTCATCTAGCGTTGTGGCACCAATGCACTAAAAGAGAGAAAAGGCGTCAGAAATGAGGAAATTAGGGCAGCTAATGTATTCCATAAGCTTCCCCTCCCCCAGCTTATTCCATAAGCTGAGCAGCTTATTGCTTGTGGCTTCTAAATTAGTTATGAGATACTATTTTAGAAGCCCCAACCAATAAGCTAGACGGCTTATGAGAGAAGCTGGAGAAAGGGCAGCTTATTTTTTAAGCCAGCAAAAGAACTGGGCCTAAGTATCTGGATCCAGCCTAGGTGAGGCCTTGGTGAATGGTGACATTATCCTGACTAAACCAGACATGTGAGCAACATAACAACTGCAGCGATGGAGTTTAAAATCAGGCACATTACCTGCAGTTCACCTCTTGCAAGAGCTGGTTTTAATATGTTAGCAGCATCAATTGCACCTTCAGCTGCACCTGCTCCGATCAATGTGTGCACTTCATCAATAAAGAGAATAATGTCATCATTTTGCTTAATTTCCTCCATAAGTTTCTTCAGTCTTTCTTCAAACTCTCCACGGTACTTGGTACCAGCAACAAGGAGCCCCATGTCAAGGGTAATAACCTGAACAGAAGAATTGTGATTAATGTTCTGGAACAGCATGATGATAAAGAGGAAAAGGAGCTTTACGCTACTCAATTATTTTTGAACAATCTTGAGCCATTGCGGCTGATAATAGCCTTTAATCCACGACATAAATTGTTGAAGGCTATTGATCCCCAATAATAACACTAATAATATCTTGCAGAATGACAAAGTCAGAAAAATAAGCCTGCCATGTTACTGAAAAATCTCAGACAACAATACATGATAAACCTAGGGTATCAGTATCCAGTATGGGGAATGTCCAGTACACCCCAGGTATGTAAAACAAGTACCAGAATCATTACCATTAAAAGAAAATATAACAGGCACATCTCTATATATAGTGGATAAAACCCTACCCAATAAGTGCTATCTAGAAAAATTGAAAAAACGCCAGTAGTAGCTTGGCCTTTGATAAAATGCTCTGTCCTACGACAGTGATAGGTGGGATTTGGCATTTATCAAAGGGCAAGATAGCACGTGGCATTTTATCAAATCCCCATCATCCAAAAAATCCCATGTCCCAAGGCTTGCCTCATCTGTCCCAACTCCCAGTCCCAGTATATCCATGTATTGGTGTATTTGAATAATTCAATGTACCCACATGATAGCATTTTTTTAAATGGCGTATTCCAGTATCTGTGTCACCTAGATACAGATACATTTATCAGTATCGGTGCTGCATAGCGGAAAAGTAACCAGCCATTTTTTTCAATTCATGCTACTCACTTGCAAGCATATAGAGGAAACCGCTGTAAGGAAGGATAACATAACAGTCTAGGCTAACCTTCTTTCCTTCGATTGTTTCTGGAACATCCCCATTGCAAATACGCTGTGCAAGCCCCTCTGCAATAGCCGTCTTGCCAACACCAGGCTCTCCAATTAGGCACGGGTTGTTCTTTGTCCGCCTGCCTAAAATCTGAGTTACACGCTCAATTTGATCCTGTCTGCCAACAACTGGGTCTAGTTTACCCTGCAGCAAAAAAAAAAAGGAAACATGAGACTATTCCTTTGCTGCTTAATATTTGCAATAGACAAAGCACATATACGGGGGAGAAAATACCTCTTCTGCCAGCTTTGTCAAATTAGTACCGTATTCTTCAAGTGTAGGCATCTTCTGACCACTGCTTCCCCCACCAACACCAGCACCAACAGCTTCTGTGCTTTCACCAACCATTCTTATGACCTGCACATCATGTAAAATGTTCATTCCATGCACATATTTAACTCAAATAAATAGTCTAAGAAGGAGACTGGTGAAGAAAATTGCCTGGGTACGGATGTTGTTTGGATCAGCACCAAGACTTTCAAGTACCCGGGCTGCCACACCTTCACCCTCACGAAGTAGTCCTAGGAGTAAGTGCTCAGATCCTATATAGTTATGCCCTGAGCAATGAACATAGAAGAAAATTAGTTGACATAGGATGCATATGTATATCAAACAAATGACTAGTTCCAGACACGAAAGTCGATGAAAATAAAGGGCTGGTCAACAAGCAAGACTTGCTCTTTAGTACCAATAACCTGAAAGCCTGATGTGATATAGTAACTCATCACCTGAGATCAAGAAAACCTTCAAGAACAATGCAATAGATACCATTTCTCCTTTTTAACACTCTAGTGCAGCGTAATATCAAGAGTATAACAATAATTTCCCAACCCCACCTATTCTAAAGGGCCCGACAGCTACGCTGATAAAAGGATGGTGAGAAATTCAGGGTTGGCTTGCCAATGACATGAGCGTTGTCTGCTCGCTGGAGAGAGATGGGGGGAAACATTTGTGTCCTTGCTTTACAAGATGGGGGTGAATTACCCACTATTCCCCACACTTGTCACCAAAAGGGAACAAGGCTCCATTCCCACACCTAGCAGAACTAACTTTTCCTTAATTATCATTCCAAATATATAATTTTAAGTACTATATTATTTGTACATGCTTAATGATCAATCCACTACATGTAACTGTGCGCACTTCTCAACCAATTGACACCAAGTCAGAACAGGATAAAGAGAAAAGAAGGTAGAGTAAACAGACAGATTTGATTACAAACTGAGAGGGGCATCAAGAAGTGTTGATGATGCGCATAAGTTAACAATTCTAGAACAGCTAATCAAAGAGAATGAAACAGGAACAAATTAGCTGAATTTGTGGATACATGAAGAAAATACCTAGCTGGCGGGCTTCTTCAAGCGATAGTTCCAGCACACGCTTGGCACGGGGTGTAAATGGGATTTCAACAGCAACAAATCCACTGCCTCGTCCAATAATCTTCTCAACTTCCAGACGGGCATCCTTAAGACTGATCCCCATAGACTTCAGAACCTTCGCTGCAATTCCAGTTCCCTCACCAATAAGGCCCAGCAGGATCTGCTCTGTGCCAACAAAGTTGTGGCCTAGACGTCTTGCTTCCTCCTGTGCAAGCATAATCACCTTGATTGCTTTCTCAGTGAAGCGCTCGAACATCGCCCGGACTACCATTCTTGACCCCAACCCTCGTGGCCGTGAAATCTGGCTTGCTACAATGGAGCCAAAGTCACGTTTGATCACGGACCTTGTATCCAGGAAGTTTGTTTGCCGCAGACCTTGAAAGCCCCAAGCGTAAGGGTCCTTGTTGGCATACTGCGTAACATTGTGGCCCTCGCACGCACACGGGGCCGTGCAGAACTGCTCCTGCATAGGGTTGGAGCGATGGCAGACTGAACCAGAGTCCCCTCCATATTGAACTAACCAGAGAACCACTGATTTACCAGTGCCTGCAAAAGAAGTATTACTCAAACAGTAAATATCACAAAACAATCACAGATGCAACTAAGGCAATCAACATCTGATGGTCGAGCCCACGATTGTGCCTAAAACGCGAGGTTAGAAGAAATAGCAAACCATCACATATACTGGAAATCCCACCTAGTCCTACACCTAATGATGCCGAATCAAATAGGAACAAAGGATTCCAATCAATTCGAGCAAAATGTTTTAATTAAGCTTGATTAGTTCTAGGTATACATCCAACTCAACACATGGTTATCCACACGTGACAGCTCCAACCAACCGAGGAACACAACCTAAATCCGGTCGACAATAGCACCTCAACCGGACAGACCCTAGCGTGAGCCTACACGCACCATGCAGGCCACCATATCCACATCAGGCAGCTACCAACAGCAATACAGCCTCCACCGACACGCGCGGTACACACCGGATTCGCGGAATACACCTAGAAGGCTAGAACTAACCAACCAACCAACCAACCAATCATCCACCCCCGAAACCACCACAGCCCAATCCAGGAAATCCCCACCCCAACAGATGGGATTAAACCGTGAAATTCCAGGGGAAACAAGGCGCGGGGACTCGTCGACCCACGGATGCGGCGGAGGGACCGAGGAGCGGGGCCGGACGGCGGAGCCTCACCTCGGCGAGGCCGTCCAGTGGCGGAGGACCTTGGTATGGCGGAGCCGATAGCACGAGGCTAAGAGCGAGATGCGAAATCCTAGCAATCCATAGCTATAATTTATCGGAAACTATACAAAATTAACAACTCTGACCCGTGTACGAGCATGCTACTTCGGGGGAAATACCTCAACTCCTTCCTTCCGGCGGCGCACGTGGGCCGCGCCAACTCCCGACCGCCGTGCTCGCTGGCCGCCGCCCCGCTCTGGCTAGGGCTACTCTCCTTCTCGTCGCCTCGGATTAGACGGCACTCTGTCGATTGATCAGGAGAGACCATACCCACCATCCTTACTTATCGCCTTAGCCTCGATTAAAACAAAAAGCCCAGAAAGGCCCACGCCCCCTCACTTCACTGTTTTCTTTGTCAGCACGGACAATACTTTTTCTTTAGGATTAGGACGCGCCTAGGTCTCGGTCGACCCAGAAATTACTTCTACAAATATCGAGCACTTGTAACTACTTTTAAAAATATTTATCTAAATATAGATTTATCTACACACTAAAATACGTCTAGATACATGCATATTTAAACAAATTTCTGCAAATCATTTTCAATTGAAGTGAGTATTGTATTGAGCCAATACTCCCCGTTTTCACCCCTTGTTGATTCTTTGCTGTTGGAGTTACCTTGCGTCTCGTTCATGTCTGAAATTGGTACAAACGACCATAACCACCACAAACGTATGGTGTGATAAAAAAGTGATGAATGAAAATAAACAAACAAATGGACCCATCATGTATATGATAGGAAAACTCTTCTTTGCAGAAGGAATTAGAAGAATAGAGATTGAGAGAGAAAAGAGAGAGACATTTTTGGAAAGAACGGAGAGCTACAGTCTCCCCTGCATCCATTTCCTTTTTATTACAATATTTTACACTTTGGTCCCTCCTACTTGGAGGTATTACACAAGAGTGTACACACCAACACTCCCCCTCAAGATGGGGCGAATATATCGATGAGTCCCATCTTGCTACATCCATTACAAAATATTTGTATTCCTAAACCTTTGGTTAGAACATCAGCCACTTAGATCTCCAGATTGAACATGTATGAGTTGAAGGAGTCCATTGTCCAATTTTTCCTTGATGAAGTGTCGATCAATTTCGATATGTTTTGTCCGATCATGTTGGACGGATTATTTGCTATGTCAACAGCAGCTTTGCTATCGCACCTCAATGACAAAGGTATGCAACAATCTAGGTGAAGTTCATTCAACAATATTATTAGCCAAATTAGCTCACAAATACTTAATGCCATGGCTCTATATTCCGCTTAAGCTGTTGATCGAGATAATACTGTTGAAAATATAGGGTGGGCTTTAGGCCCATCTAACAATTTCAGAAAATCCCTAAAGGCACATGCTGCCATGACAAGTGGTGAGAGTTTAGTCCCACATGGCTAGTTGGAAGAGTTGTACACTAACTTATAAGGTGAGCTCTTCTCCCATATGTATGAGGTGTTGGTTGTGAAGAGAAGGGAGGTGCTCCACACGCGCGCTCCTCCTCCGCCGCCCGCCTCACCTCGCCACGCCACGCCACGCCTCGCCTCGCCTCGTCACGACGCGGTGCGTCGCGCCGCGGGTTGCGGGAATCTCGCCGAGCCGATCTTATCTTTTTATCACGCAGGAAAAATGTGAGCGGCAACGGAAATGTTTTGCCTTAATGGCGTTAATGGAGAATGAATGTGAGCTGAAACGTTTTGTCTTAAGTGCTCTTAAGTATGTCCGTTTCCAGGCTCTTAATTCTCCCTTAATTGCGTGCGTTTCCGTTGGCCTTCCGCCTGCGTGCGTGCCTACATAAGAGAGGTCGCTCATCTCCAGCAGACACAACAGATCGCATCTGCTCCACGCGTCGTCACTATCGTTCCTCATCCTGTTGCTGCCTTCGGTGATCCCATCCCGTTCACCGCGTACATGGTATATGGGAGAGCAGGCCTCCGAAACCACACCTCTCGAAATCCTGTACGGGAGAGGGGCGATTAGGTTTTTGGGGAGCGTCTTCTACGCGACTGCTCGCCTCCGTTCATCTGCGTCGACTTCGTCATCATCATGAGCACCGAGAACGCCACTGCTGCTGCTGCTGCCGCCGCCGCTCAAGAGGCTGCCAACGCCGCCGCTATCTCTGCTTCCGCTGCTGCTACGGCCAACTGGCCTACTGGAGGGTATAACATGTTTATCCATCTCCTGTTTATTTCCATGTCTGCAGTACTAGCGATTTGCGTAGATCTTTCTACCGTTTGTTTAGTACATGATAATATTGTCAAGTATCAGTATGTGCTTAGTATTATTTACATCATGCTCATGATTTATTCTTGGATTAGTTTAATCAGAAAATTGCTTAATTACTCAACAATCAAAAACCTAATATGTGTAGGCAATTTTTGATCCAAGGTTTTGCTGCTGCACTGAAACCAGCCCCGTTTACGGGGACATATTTTAAGCGTTGGCAAACCAAAACCACCTTATGGCTCACTGCGATGAACGTGTTCTGGGTCGCCGGTGTTACTCCCACTGGAACGATTGCTCCTGAACAGGAGAAGGCGTTCAGGGAAGCCACCGTCGTCTTTGTTGGAGCCGTTCTGAGCGTGATCGGAGATAAGTTGGTTGATGCATATTTACATGTGCGGGTTGCCAAGGACTTGTGGGAGGCGCTCGAATCTAAATTCGGCGCAACCGATGCTGGAAGCGAGATGTACACTATAGAGCAGTTCCACGATTACAAGATGGTTGAAAACCGTTCTGTATTGGAACAAGCTCATGAGATACAGTGCATCGCTAAGGAGCTTGAGCTTCTCAAGTGTGTGCTACCGGGCAAATTTGTCGCGGGATGCATAATCGCTAAGCTGCCTAATTCCTGGAGGAACTTTGCTACTACTCTGAAACACCAGAGGCGTGAATTCTCAGTTGAGGATGTCATCGGCCATCTGAGTGTCGAGCAGAATTCGAGAGCAAAGGACTCGCACGGAAAAGGGACGAGGGAACTTCTGTCGCCAATTTTGTACAGAAGAACTCCAACTTCCACAAGCCCAAGGGGAAACCTGGTGTCCAACAGAATACCGACTTCAAGAAGAAGGGTAAGAAGCCCTTCAACAAGGATAAGAAGAAAGGAGCCTGCTTCACATGTGGTTCAGAGGAACATTGGGCTCCCAAGTGCCCAAAGAAGTTCAAGAAACCAGGACAGGACTCCAAGTCGTCAACATGATTGTGAGCAACAATGAGAATGGTGCATCTGGGTACGGTAATTTGTTTACTGTATTTTCTGTTTGTCAGTCTAACGATTGGTGGATTGACACAGGTGCAAATATTCATGTATGTTCTGACATCTCATTGTTTTCTTCTTATCAGGTCACAGGGAACGGATCCGTACTGATGGGGAATGGCGCAAGTGCTTCTGTTCTTGGTGTTGGCACGGTCGATCTGAAGTTTACTTCGGGAAGGATCGTGCAGCTCAAGAACGTGCAGCATGTCCCCGCCATCAAGAAGAATCTCGTTAGTGGCTCCCTTCTATGTAGAGAAGGGTTTAAGTTGGTTTGAGTCTAATAAAGTAGTTGTTACGAAATATGGACTATTTGTTGGAAAAGGTTATGAATGCGGAGGCTTGTTCCGCTTTTCCCTCGCTGATTTTTGTAATAAAGTCGTGAACAATATTCATTCGAATGTTAATGAAACAGAAGTTTGGCATTCACGTCTTTGTCACATTGGTTTCGGTTGTATGACGGTTAGCAAATGAATTTAATCCCAAGTTTCACTTTAGCCAAAGGTTCTAAGTGTATTCGTGTGTGCAAGCAAAGCAACCTCGCAAGCCCCATAAAGCTGCGGAGGAGAGACACTTGGCACCGTTAGAACTCATACATTCTGATCTTTGTGAGATGAATGGTGTGTTGACTAAAGGTGGAAAGATATTTCATGACACTGATAGATGATTCCACTAGATATTGCTATGTATATTTGTTAAGCACCAAAGATGAGGCTCTACACTACTTTAAAATCTATAAGGCAGAAGTTGAGAATCAACTTGAAAAGAAAATTAAGCGATTCCGGTCAGATCGTGGTGGAGAGTACTTCTCTAATGAGTTTGATTCTTTCTGTGCGGAACATGGTATTATTCATGAGAGGACGCCTCCCTATTCGCCCCAGTCAAATGGGGTTGCCGAACGGAAAAACCGTACTCTAACAGATTTGGTTAACGCCATGTTAGATACATCGGGTTTATCCAAGGCATGGTGGGGGGAGGCTATATTGACATCATGTCATGTCCTGAATAAAGTTCCGACAAAAGACAATGAGATTACTCCCTATGAGCAATGGGAGAAAGAAGAACGACACTCTCATACTTACGTACTTGGGGCTGTTTGGCGAAAGTCAACGTGCCGATCCCCAAAAAGCGTAAGCTTGGACCAAAGACCGTGGACTGCGTTAATTTGGGCTATGCTAAGAATAGCGTCGGTTATAGATTTCTAGTAGTGAAATCTGAGGTACCTGACGTGAAGGTCGGTACAATTCTGGAGTCTAAAGATGCTACATTCTTTGAGGATATTTTTCCTATGAGAGATATGCAAAGCACTTCTAGACAGGAATCTGATGAGACTCCTGAACCTGCCATTCCTATGGAATATTATGAACAAACACATGATGAAAATCCTGAGAAGGATGACGAGGAAACCCTTGGTAGGGGCAAGAGACAGAGGACTGCAAAGTCCTTTGGTGATGATTTCCTTGTGTACCTTGTGGATGACACTCCCACTTCTATTTCAGAGGCTTATGCGTCTCCGGATGCTGATTACTGGAAAGAAGCAGTCCGTAGCGAGATGGACTCCATCATGGCTAACGGAACATGGGAAATTACTGAACGTCCCTATGGCTGTAAACCATTGGGATGTAAGTGGGTGTTCAAAAAGAAGCTTAGGCCCGATGGTACGATTGAAAAGTACAAGGCTAGGCTTGTGGCCAAGGGTTATTCCCAAAAGAAGAGGAAGATTTCTTCGATACTTATTCACCAGTGGCCAGACTGACCACCATACGAGTATTACTCTCGTTGGCGGCCTCGCATGGTCTTCTCGTCCACCAGATGGATGTTAAGACGGCTTTCCTGAACGGAGAGCTAGACGAGGAAATCTACATGCAACAGCCAGATGGCTTTGTATTAGATGGTCAGGAAGGAAAGGTGTGTAAGTTACTGAAATCTTTATATGGCCTGAAACAAGCACCTAAGCAATGGCATGAGAAGTTCAATACAACTTTAACCTCTGCTGGTTTTGTTGTTAATGAAGCTGACAAATGCGTATACTATCGCCATGGTGGGGGCGAAGGAGTTATACTGTGCTTGTATGTTGATGACATACTGATATTTGGGACCAACCTCAAAGTCATTGAGGAGGTTAAGTCATTTCTATCTCAGAACTTTGAGATGAAGGACCTTGGTGTGGCTGATGTTATTTTGAACATCAAGCTACTGAGAGATAATGAGGGTGGGATTACACTTTTGCAATCCCATTATGTTGAGAAGATTTTGAGTCGTTTTGGATATTCGGACTGCAAAATTTCTCCAACACCATATGATCCTAGTGTGCAGATTCGAAAGTTCAAAGGCACAGCTAAGGATCAGCTGAGATACTCTCAAGTAATTGGTTCACTCATGTACCTAGCAAGCGCTACAAGGCCTGACATCATGTTTGCTGTGTGCAAACTGAGCCGGTTTGTTTCCAATCCGGGTGATGTACATTGGCATGTTGAAAGAATTATGCGCTATCTGAAAGGTACTGAGAACTATGGACTTCACTATACTGGAAGCCCGTCAGTGCTTGAAGGGTATTGTGATGCGAATTGGATCTCTGATGCTGATGAGATGAAAGCCACAACGGGTTATGTGTTTACCCTTGGAGGTGGTGCTGTTTCCTGGAAGTCTTGCAAGCAAACGATCCTGACGAGATCGACAATGGAAGCAGAATTAACAGCATTGGACACATCTGGTGTCGAAGCAGGATGGCTTCGAGATCTGTTGATGGACTTGCCAGTGGTTGAAAAGCCAGTACCGGCTATCCTTATGAACTGTGACAATCAGACAGTGATTACCAAGGTCAAAGTTCAAAGGACAACATGCAGTCCAACAAACATATAAGAATGAGATTAAAAGCTGTCAGACATTTGAGAAACTCCGGAGTAATAGCGTTGGATTATATCCAGTCGGCTAAGAATCTGGCAGATCCCTTTACAAAGGGCTATCACGTGTTGTGATAGAAAATGCATCGAGGGAGATGGGTATGAAACCCACATGAGTTGCCATGGTAGTAACCCAACCTATGTGATCGGAGATCCCGTGAAGTAGGACCTGGGAAAACAAGCTAGTGGTTAACTAAAGAGTAACTTTACTAACCCACTCCGTTGGAGATGCACTACTCTCGGTAACTGTATGGCAGGTTGACATTTGTCTTAATGTGTTCCAAGGCTTTGTATAAGCAAGATGCTATCCTACAGAGCAATCTTTGGAGGAACACACCTATATGTGCCTGACTGCTGGTCACAGTCTATGAGATTGGGTTGATCTTAGTAAGTTCATGAATAGGTCAGGAGTGTGACTAATATGCTCCACCCGAGGGGTCAGCCTTCGGCAGCCTAGTACTAGTAAGACATTTGGTGAAACTACTTTATGCCAAATTGACAATTCAAGGCATAGTCCATTGTCAGTTGTGAAGGAGAGTAGCTATTTGTTCTAGGTGGATGTTCAACCTTAACGGGTCTCCACTGAAAATACTGGTATATCAAAACAGTGTTTGGAACAGAGGACAACGTCATGGGTCTTTGGGATTTGGTGGAGGATTGTTGAAAATATAGGGTGGGCTTTAGGCCCATCTAACAATTTCAGAAAAATCCCTAAAGGCCCATGCTGTCATGGCAAGTGGTGGGAGTTTAGTCCCACATGGCTAGTTGGGAGAGATGTACACACCTCTTCTCCCACATGTATGAGGTGTTGGTTGTGAAGAGAAGGGAGGTGCTCCACACGCGCGCTCCTCCTCCTCCGTCGCCCGCCTCACCTCGCCATGCCACACCTCGCCTCGTCACGACGCGTCGCATCGCGCTGCGGGTTGCGGGAATCTCGCCGAGCCGATCTTATCTTTTTATCACGCAGGAAAAATGTGAGCGGCAACGGAAATGTTTTGCCTTAATGGCATTAATGGAGAATGAATGTGAGCTGAAACGTTTTGTCTTAAGTGCTCTTAAGTACGTCTGTTTCAAGGCTCTTAATTCTCCCTTAATTGCGTGCGTTTCCGTTGGCCTTCCGCCTGCGTGCGTGCCTACGTAAGAGAGGTCGCTCCTCTCCAGCAGACACAACAGATCGCATCTGCTCCACGCGTCATCACTATCGTTCCTCATACAGTTGCTGTCTTTGGTGATCCCATCCCGTCCACCACGTACACGGTATACGGGAGAGCAGGCCTCCGAAACCCCGTCTCTCGAAATCCTATACGGGAGAGGGGCGATTAGGTTTTTGGGGAGTGTCTTCTACGCGACTGCTCGCCTCTATTCGTCTGCGTCGACTTCGTCATCATCATGAGCACCGAGAACGCCACTGCTGCTGCTGCCGCCGCCGCTGAAGAGGCTGCCAACGCCGCCGCTTTCTCTGCTTCCGCTGCTGCTACGGCCAACTGGCCTACTGGAGGGTATAACATGTTTATCCCTCTCCTGTTTATTTCCATGTCTGCAGTACTAGCGATTTGCGTAGATCTTTCTACCGTCTGTTTAGTACATGATAATATTGTCAAGTATCAGTATGTGCTTAGTATTATTTACATCATGCTCATGATTTATTCTTGGATTAGTTTAATCGGAAAATTGCTTAATTACTCAACAATCCAAAAACCTAATATGTGTAGGCAATTTTTGATCCAAGGTTTTGCTGCTGCACTGAAACCAGCCCCGTTTACGGTGACATATTTTAAGCGTTGGCAAACCAAAACCACCTTATGGCTCACTGCGACGAACGTGTTCTGGGTCGCCGGTGTTACTCCCACGGGAACGATTGCTCCTGAATAGGAGAAGGCGTTCAGGGAAGCCACCGTCGTCTTTGTTGGAGCCGTTCTGAGCGTGATCGGAGATAAGTTGGTTGTGAAGAGAAGGGAGGTGCTCCACACGCGCGCTCCTCCTCCGCCGCCGCCCACCTCACCTCGCCACGCCTCGCCTCGCCTTGCCTCGTCACGACGCGGTGCGTCGCGCCGCGGGTTGCGGGAATCTCGCCGAGCCGATCTTATCTTTTTATCACGCAGGAAAAATGTGAGCGGCAACAGAAATGTTTTGCCTTAATGGCGTTAATGGAGAATGAATGTGAGCTAAAACGTTTTGTCTTAAGTGTTCTTAAGTACGTCCGTTTCCAGGATCTTAATTCTCCCTTAATTGCGTGCATTTCCGTTGGCCTTCCGCCAGCATGCGTGCCTACATAAGAGAGGTCGCTCCTCTCCAGCAGACACAACAGATCGCATCTGCTCCACGCGTCGGCACTATCGTTCCTCATACTATTACTGCCTTCGGTGATCCCATCCCGTCCACCGCGTACACGGTATACGGGAGTGCAGGCCTCCGAAACCCCGCCTCTCGAAATCCTGTACGGGAGAGGGGCGATTAGGTTTTTGGGGAGCGTCTTCTACGCGACTGCTCGCCTCCGTTCGTCTGCGTCGACTTCGTCATCATCATGAGCACCGAGGACGCCACTTCTGCTGTTGCTGCCGCCGCCGCTCAAGAGGCTGCCAACGCTGCCGCTATCTCTGCTTCCGCTGCTACGGCCAACTGGCCTACTAGAGGGTATAACATGTTTATCCCTCTCCTGTTTATTTCCATGTCTGCAGTACTAGCGATTTGCGTAGATCTTTCTACCGTCTGTGTAGTACATGATAATATTGTCAAGTATCAGTATGTGCTTAGTATTATTTACGTCATGCTCATGATTTATTCTTGGATTAGTTTAATCGGAAAATTGCTTAATTACTCAACAGATACAGCTTGTTTCTTACTTCCCCAACTCACCAAATTCCCCCCCAACATATGCACAATAGCCTGTTGTGGACCTCGTATCATCCAAGCAACCTGCCTAATCAGCTTATGTGTAACCCTCAATATTAATATGACCATGAGCACTAAACAATATGCCTTTTCCTAGACACTCCGTCAAGTATTGGAGGATTCTACAGTCAGCATCCATGTGCCCTTTTCGCGGGTTATGCATATATCTACTCACAATACTCACGACATATGTAATATCTGGTCTTGTATGTGATAGGTAAATGAGTCGGCCTAGTTATCTTTGATATTGGCTCTTGTCTACTTCCTCACCTGCCTCAGACTGTAGCCGATGGTTTTGCTCAATAGGAGTGGGTATTTGTTTGCAATTCAACATCCCTATTTCAGATAACAGATCAAGTATATACTTTCTTTGTGAAAGATATATCCCTTGGGAAGAGTAGGCAACTTCTATTCCAAGGAAATAACCTAGTTTTCCTAAATCTTTCACTTCAAAGGATTCAGCCAGTTGTCCTTTTATCCTGGAAATTTCATCATCATCATCTCCAGTGATTGATACGTCCATTTTGCATCACTATTTTATATCATAATTTACTGTTATTCATTGATATATTTCATATTAAGATGTGTTACTTATGTTATTTTATCTTATTTTGCATGTTTGATGATTATTGGAGAATTAACTGCCGGAGTCAGATTTCAGCTGAAAAAAGCACCATCAAGACACTATATTTATGGAGTTCCAAAAACCACGACGAATATACAGAAGCTCCTAATTTATCAGAAGACGGAGGTAGCTAAAAGGGGAGGCTGAGATGGGCACGAGGGGCCCACACCACCCTAGGCCGCGGCCACCATGGGGCCCGCGCCGAGGCATGGTGTGGGGCCCCTGGCCCACCTCTGGCGCTCCCCCTTCGTGTACATGACCTCCTCAACCCTAAACTTCAGAAGGAGCGCCCGAGGAAATATTCCGTCGCCTCCTGATATGTCTCAAACGTATCTATAATTTATGATGTTCCATGTTGATATTATACCAATTGTTACATGTTTTACATACACTTCATAACATTTTTATGCATTTTCTGGACTAACCTATTAACAAGATGCCGCAGTGCCAGTTTCTGTTTATTATGTCTGTGCATTGCAGAAAAGGTCCAAAAATGAAAGTGCTCAGAAAAATCTGAAAAAATTACAGAAATTCTAAAACGCCAGGAGACTCCGGGAGCCAGAAGGACAAGTCTAGGGGAGGCCCACAGCCTCCACACCAAGCCCCCGCGCAGTTTGGGCTTGGCCGCGCCGTGGGGTGGTGTGGCCACCTCGCGACGCCCTTTGGACTATATATTGCCTCCGCGATGAAAACCCTAAAAGAATCGACGATTTCTCCAGAAGAGTTCCGTAGCTCCGCCGCCACCAAAAGCCCTAATTCAGGGGACAGAAGCCTCTGTTTCGGCACCCTGTCGGGACGGGGAATTACCCCCTGAGCCATCTCCATCGACGCCACCGCCATCTTCATCACCGTTGCTGCCTCCCATGATGAGCAGGGAGTAGTTCTTCATCGGGGCTCAGGGCTCTACCGGTAGCTATATGGTTTATCTCTCTCCCATGGTGTGATCTTTATGTGATCATGAGCTTTGTAATCTAGTTGAATCCATAGATGTTACTCTTCATTATATTATATGCTACTTGAGTGGTTTTATTAATGTAAACTCCGGAGTCACCTTTTTCCCATGGTGCGAAGTTGACAGTGTGCGCACCATGTGTGGCTCATAGGCTAAAGATTACAGGAATACTTATCATGAGTTATTATTTGTGTTGGATGTCTCTATGAAATTGTGGTGTTTGTCTAGTACTATTTAGGGCGCTCAAGTTGACAGTGTGGGGTTCCCTAGATGTGGAATGCGACTTTAAGGTGTGTTTTTATAGCCCTACACAGTGAATTGGTGTTCGTTATCCAACAGGAGAATAGTTCAGAGTAGCATAGTGAAGAGGAAATATATATGTATTCAATTATATTATTATTGTTGAGAGTGTCCACTAGTGAAAGTATGATCCCTAGGCCTTGTTTCTGAGCATTGAAACACCGTTTACAACCAGTTCTGCTACATGTTTGCTTGCTGCCATTTTTATTTCAGATTGCAATTACCACTTATAATCATCCATATTACTTGTATTTCACTATCTCTTCGCCGAACTAGTGCACCTATACACCTGACAAGTGTATTGGGTGTGTTGGGGACACAAGAGACTTCTTGTATCTTAATTGCAGGGTTGCTTGAGAGGGATATCTTTGACCTCTAACTCTCCGAGTTCTATAAACCTTGGGTGATTCACTTAAGGGAAACTTGCTGCTGTTCTACAAACCTCTGCACTTGGAGGCCCAACACTGTCTACAAGAATAGAAGCGTGCGTAGATATCACCTCCACGGGACGGAAACAACAGAGAGAGAAAAAGCTCTCCGGCAGGGAGAAATCTGCCGGGGAAATTCCCTCCCTGAGGGGGGAAATCATCGCCATCGTCATCGTCATCACGTTGGACTTCATCGGGATCATCATCATCTCCATCGCCATCACCATCATCACCGCCGCTCCACTTCGTTCCGCTGTAACATCTAGGACTATACTTTGTCTAGTTCATAGGGGGAACTCTCCCGGTGTTAATTACTCCTTGTGGTTGATACTATTGAGTTTTATCGGTGAATTAAAGTTTATGTCCAGATTTTTATTCATCATTATATCACCTCTGATCATGATCCATATGATGTCTTGTGAGTAGTTCGTTTAGTTCTTGAGGACATGGGAAAGTCTTGTCGCTAGTAGTGGAATTATGTTGAGTAATATTTAATGGTTTGATATTTAAGTCGTGGTGTTATTCTTCTAGTGGTGTCATGTGAACGTCGACTACATGACACTTCACCTTTATGGGCCTAGGGAATGCATTGTGTAGTTGGTCGCTAATTGTGGGGTTGCCGGAGTGATAGAAACCTAAACCCCCGTTAGTAAACCGGTGCACGAGGGAGTGTAGTTTCTCAGAGTTTAAGGCTGTGGTTAGATTTATCTTAATTACTTTCTTGCAATTGCGGATGCTTACAAGGGGTATAATCACAAGTATGTATTAGTCCAAGTAAGGGCGGTGCATTAGCATAGGTTCACCCACACAACACTTATCAAAACAATAAAGATTAATCAACTGTACGAAGCGAAAGCACTTGACTAAATTCCTGTGTGTCCTCAAGAACATTTTGTCATCATAAGTAAACCAACCGGCTTATCCTTTGCTCTAAAAAGGATTGGGCCACTCGCTGCAATTATTATTACTGTCTTTTATTTATTTGTATTTTATTTATCTGCTATATCAAAAACCCCTAAAAACTTGTCTGCTAGTGTTTACAGTGAAACCTTGACCGAAACTGCTTTCAACACCTTCTGCTCCTTGTTGGGTTCGACACTCTTATTTATCGAAAGTACTACGATACACCCCCTGTAACACCCCGAATTTCACTAACCGGTTTTTCTGAAAAAGGGGTGAACTAAAAAAATTCGAAAACCTTTTTACTTGGATTTCTCTGGATTTTATCAAAACTCGTTTGAACTTTTGGTGATTGATGTACCTCTCTTTGTCCCAACCCCGGGAATATTCTCTGAATATTTCGGATCACCCTTGATCCCGTTCATTAGGGTTTTCTTTATAAAACCTTAATGTCTTTTCTATAGGAAACAAAAACCGGTATCTCGCCTCTCCAAAGAAACTCTCCTTCATCTTGCTTAGAAAATTCCGCCAAAAATCCCAGAGACACCTACCATCATGTATCTCCCATATATGCATGAACATAGCCATGACCTATGCAACTTTTTAGATTGAGGAAATTACCAAATCTGCCACTACCGGGCCATTTAATCCAAAACCCTACTTCCACTCCACCATAAATCTTGTCCACCTGAGGAAGTGTTTCATATCCCATTATAAGCCACCCCAAGAAATTTGGGATCATTTGGATCAAAATTTTCTTGTAGGACACCCATCGAACACCTTCTGCCATTTTCGAAACCCAAAAATGTCTACACATGAAACTTTCTCTAAATTGAGTGAAACTGGACCACATTGCTCACATACCAGTAGAACATCACCAGCAAAAATCCTAGCTCCATTGGGATGGAGCAAGTCCATTTTCATTTCATCGAACACCTTGAGTGCATTTGAATTCTTCAAAACTTTGCTCTGGCATTTTGTCCCATTTTGGTGTTTTGCTTTCTAGATGTTGGTTGTTGTAGTAGTACAGCGTAGTGGCGCGACCCTTTTTCTTTTCGTGCCCCGAGTCATCGGGAACGCGAGCAACGCCGCTCGCGTCGCGCTCTGGACTTGCCGGCTTAGGCATGGCTAGTGGTTGCTTAGCCCTAACCCCCTGCTTAACCCCTGCTGCAGTAGAGCCTCGTGCTCCACTGTGCATCCAGCGTGGCAGCCCCATCCTCTCCTCCCTCTTATCCTCCCCACCGATTGAACAGTGCCATGGAGGAGAGCTTCCCCGTGTCCCCTCTCCCTTGCCTATAAAGGACCTCGAGCCCTCCCTGGTGGGCGCACCCAGCTCTCCACTCCCCTCCCCTGCCTGAGCACCTCTCCCTCCTCCCCCAGAACCTCCCCACGTTTTTCAGCAAGAGAGACCGAGCCGAGCTCGAGTTTCGGCCGTGGTCGCCATGACCACGTCGAGGATGAACTCGAGCTAGCGCAGCCGTCCCCCGCGCCATAGCCCTCCCCTGGTCACGGTACGCCGCCACCGTCCTATTCCCCTCCTCGGTTCATCCTAGAGCAGCGGAGAAGGGAGATCAGAGCGTGGCCACCATGGCCGTACTCACCGAGCTCGCGCGCGACGCGCAGAAGCTGCCCCTGACCGTCGTCATCGCCCTCCTCAACGCGGACGTCCGCCGCCGCCCCGTCCCCGCCGTTGGGCCGTGCCCCAGCTCTCCTAGCAGACGACGCCTGCGTCATCCATCGGAGCAAGGCCGCCGTAGCCGAAGCTCCGGCCGAGCACGTCGGGCACGCGGTGTCGTGGGTTTGTCACGTCAGGTGTCATAGATGACTTCGTAGGTGTGGGATTACGCGAGTCAAGCATCTCCGAGCTTGGGATCGCAGGAACAAAGATCAACACAGATTTACCCAGGTTCGGCCCCCTCAATGTGAGGTAAAAGACCTACTTCCTGCCTACCCTAGATTGGTATTGATATGATAATCGAGGTGTTACAATGGAGGCGATCCGATCTGGTACTCGCCGTATGAGCTAGGGTTTTGGGCTTGATAGCTTGACCCGCTCTAAGTCCTGCGAGTCCTCTTTATATACACAGAGGCTCGCTAGGTTACAAAAGGAAACTTCCCCATAAGGAATACATCCGCAGAGGCCTACTCGGAGACTACTTGGTCTTCACGTCCTCCGGGATTTGTCTTCTAGATCCTTCTCCTTATGGCGGTTCAATATTGGGCTTGTTCCCAAGTGGGCCTTCATCCGTGCGAGTAAGTTAAGTCGCACTGGGCCGCGGGTTAATCCAGAAAGTATTCCCCCGACATTAGCCCCCAAGATTGGTTAGGACTTTACGGTGAGAATCTTCTGGCCTCTTGAAATGGTCTCTGAGCCGCACTGTAAACGTTCTGACCAATCTCCTGACTCATGCGATTCAGAGCTGTGACTCATCCGCGCGACTCATCTCTTCTTCTGGAAATATTCTGTTTCCTTTAATTGCGGACCGTTACTCTTTTTGCGGGCGCAAATTGTGCCGTTGGTTGCGAGCACAGATAATGCCGTTAGTTGCGGGCCCCTTCAGTTATAAGCTGCGGCCACCTAGGTCATTATCCATTTGCCCTTGCAATCTTCTCATCCCTAGCCGCGCCGTCTTCTTCCTCGACCCGAACCTAGTTCCCCAATTCAGTCTCCCCCTCGCAATGGCGCCCAAGGCGAAGCCATCTGACAATAGGCGCCAGATCTCTTGCAATTGGGAAGGATCCTGGGTAACAGAGGAAACTCTTGCGGATCTGGCCGAGGCCGGCTTCTTGCCGCCGAAGGGGGACGGCGTCTGGCGGGCGCCAGGCGATGAAATCGAGCCGCGCCCCAAGCCCAACGAGCTGGTGATGTTCGTGGAGCACGTGGAGCGTGGATTCACGCCGCCAGGTTCTCCCTTCTTCCGCAATTTGCTGCAACGCCTAGGCCTCCATTTTCACGACATCGGGCCCAACTCAATGCTCCAGGTGAGCAATTTTCACGTGCTGTGCGAGGATTACCTTGGCATAGCCCCAACATCGATCTGTGGCTGGCCTCTTTCACCTGCAACAGCCAACTTGTCTCCAAGGGTGGCGCCTACGTTCAGGTCGGCGCCATCTCTCTTCAGCGCCATAGGAATTCTTGCCTTCCCAAGCTAGCCCTGGCGAATCGACCCAGGGCTTGGCAAAAATCTTTCTTTTATTGCCAAGATACTTCACCGGAGGGCGAAACTCGCCTTCCCTCCTGGTCTAACACCCTCTTCGTGCCTACCGAGGCACTGAAATCAAAACCCCGCGACTCGTCCATGTCCTTCATCAATGAGTCGCTGATCAAAGTCCGCGCCTTAATAGGTCATGGTCTTACTGGCCTTGATCTTCTCTCTTGCTGGACCAAATGGCGCATCCAGCCCGTGAGTCCACGACAGCGATCCTTCCTTGAATGCACAGGCACCTCTGCTGACGTTGATCGTATCAAGGCTTCGGACTGGAGGCCTGAGGATTGGGTGGAATTTGTCACCCGCGTGACTGAGGAGAAGGACATCTCCTTCGATAAGGTGGGGCTTGCCCCTTTCAGTGTTAACAACAAGCCTTTTGAGGTAACTCCTCTTCTCTGTCTTTTCGCCTTCATAGTTGAGTCGCATTCCTTTTCTTAACACTGCAACTTTTATTTCTCTCATCCAGGCTGACGAGAACTACTGGTCGCTGCCTGCGACTGTCGCCGGCACTGCTGCTCCCAAGCGTGCCGCACGAAAGAAGCTGCTGCCCACTCTAGAGGGCAGCGAGACTGCTGATATCCCTTCTGTTGCCTCTGCGGCCTCAGATGATGAAGAGACCGAACTGGACGAGGACGAGAGTCCAGTGCCTGCCGCGAGTTCCGTTGCCGCGGCTGAACCAACTCCCCGTAGAGCCTCCAAGAGGCTATCCCGTGAAGAACCAGAGGTTGATGCTCTGGAAAACCCGAGGCCACGAAGCGTCGCAAACCTGTTACGGGCGCGATCTCCTTCGTTGCCAGGCGTGCTTTCAAAGCTACCGCCTCTGCTGAAGAAGACATGGGTCCCCACTCTGGTAATGTCTGATGTCTTGTCATCTTGAATGCTTATTCTTTTTCCTCTACCGACACGTAAAACTTCTACTCATAGATTCTGGGACCCAAGGCCTGTCCTCACCATCAAGTGGTGAACTTATGGCCTTTGTGAAGATGGCTCCAGAGTTAGTAACTTTTCCCTGTGCTTTCAATACTTTTATTCTGGCTTATGTTCTTCTTCTTCACACAATGCCCTTGCTTTTTTCAGAAGTGCGGCTGAACCCGCGACTGAGCCTGGAGCCGCGGTTGAGCCGCATTTATCACCTGCGGCTCATACCGCCATGGTAGAGGGCGTGGCCACCACTGATGACCTGGCCACGGTCCCTGTTCTTGACACAGCCACCCAAGAGGTGGCTCTGGAGGATAGAACGGATCCCCTTATGATCCAGGACGTGGAGAAGGTCAACCCCTCCTCCATAGATGTAATGGCCAAGGATGCTGATACGCCAGTGGTGGACAATCTGCGGTCACCAATTCTACATGCTGAGGTTGCTTCTTCTTCCTCCACAAGCCGCGCTGAGAAACTGTCAGAGGCTATCATTGCCTCAAATGACAAGCAAGCCATGGAGCTCCGCAAGGCACTATCTGACCTGTCTGCGGCTTATAAGGTAAACTTCTATCTCCAGTTATCTGTCTCTAGCCCCCAAGGATCAAGTTTCTTCTTTGACTGTAAAGGGAGACTTGATGCTTCTCTTTTAGCTGTTGATATATACTTTGTCGTGGGGTAGATAACACGGCAGATGCTACTTTGGGGTAGCTTGAGTTGATGGGCAAGGCGACACTAGCGTCTGGGAGATTGTTTAGCATTGCAGGGACAAAAGGTTTACCCAGGTTCGGCCTCTCCATTGGAGATAAAGACCTACTTCCTGCTATCTTGTTATTGATCTCGATCTCGATAACCCGGCTACGACAACAGAGCCGGATCTCGATCTTGGTTACAAGGTTGTGGTGTTTCTCTCGGTGGTTCTCTCGCCTAAGCTTGGATCGTAAAGTTCTCTCCAACTAGGGCTCAGGGACCGGTTTATATAGACTACCGGGTCTCCTGGCACTTTACAATACGAACCCGGGCTCTCCCCAGACTCGGAATCCTATTCTAGCTCTTCTAGCCTTCGTATCCTCCAAGTCACGAACCGCCTCTGGTCTTCTAGAAACTTCCCTTCCTGAACCGGGTTACCGCCAAAGCCTCTGGCCCAGCAACATAACCCGGCCCATGCTGATGGTTAGCTGGCCTGGCCGGGCCTCCTGCCTGGCGGGTCATGCTTCCCTCTTCATGGGCCTACCGGGTTATCATCCCCCCATCAGTAGCCCCCAGATTAACCTGGTTGCCAGGTTGGCATGCTCGACTCCTTATTCTTGAATATTGCTTCTTTGAACAGAGCTGGTATCCTGGCCAGCCGGGTTAATCACCTGAAACATAAGACAACAGATAACAAGTCTAACATTAGAGCATGCCCTTTTCTCCTTTACTTGGCCAGTTTCTTTGGCGGTTCATGCCGTAACCCGGTTAATCCTTGCCGGGTTCCGACCCGGGTTTCACTTTCAACACTTAGCGAAAACTATCTCCCAACTATCCATCCTTATCCATCTTAACCACGATCTTATCATTTAATACTCCGTAATTATCTCATTCTGTTTGTCGTTGACTTTTAGTCAAAGATCCTTATCTCTTTACTTTTTACCACAACACCCCTAGGGTTTTCACTGCGCCTATAAATAGAAGGCCAGGAGACACCGCAGTCATTTTTCCCCACCGAGTTCATCTTCTTCCTCGCGCGCGCACTGTAGCAGCTGCGGATCCAATCTCAAATCGAGCTCTTCAATCTCTTGCAAGAAGATCTACAGGTACGTTTATCCCATGCATCCGTGCTCCGCACCTGATTTCACTTGAATCTTGTCCAGATTTACTTCGCATTTCCTTCTCCGCGTATCCACATCTAGAACTAGGGTTTCACTTCTCCATTGTTGCGCTCAGAGACCTCAAACTTCCCAGCCATGGTGAAGGATAAAGCCAAGGCCGGAGCTCCCCGCGCGCGAAGAAGCTCGCGAAGAAGCCCCACAGCGCCAGCGCCGGTGCATCTGGCTCCGCCGCCCCTGCTGCTACTCAGGTCAACTGGACCAAATCCACAGTGACGACCTTGATGCTGCAGGAATATGTGAATTGCGGCGAGCTTCCTCCAAAGGATGAGATCCAATGGCGCGCTGCTGGAGAAGAAATCCGCCCCAGCCCCAAGGAAGGTGAAGTGGTGGTTTTCCTCGACCACGTTCAGCGCGGCCTTCGCCCCCCGGGTTCCCTGTTTTTTCGCCGGGTCTTGAAGTACTACGGCCTTAGGCCTCAAGATATCGCGCCCAACTCCATGCTGAACATCAGTAACTATGTGGTGTTCTGCGAAGATTATTTGCAAATGGCTCCGAGCCTCGAGTTGTTCCTTGAGTTTTTCTACTGCAACCCCTCCCGCAAGGATCAAGTACTTCCATATGGGGGAGTTGCAATCCAGCGCCGAAGAGAGTGCGATTTCCCGGCTCTCCTTCTAGCCAGCCACCCAAGGGGTGGCAAAACACTTATTTTTACTGCCAAGACACCTCTCCAGAATCTGATGATGCCCGTTACCCGGCTTTCCGAAACTCGGGTTTAACATATGACGCCAAGATGAACAGTTACGCAAATGACGCCGAGCGGGTCAAGCTCGAGCCCATTCTTCGCCGGGCCAGAGCTCTACTCGCCCATGGTCTCAAGGGAACAGATCTGGTCAAGTGCTGGATCGGTTGGTTCATCCAGCCACTCAGCATCAGGACCCGGCTAATTTGCCAGTACACTGAAACCACAGACAATATGCGTTATTCAGAGATGACGCTCACTGATGATCAACTTGTGAAGAATGCCAAGAGACTACTTGGCGAGAAGAAAGACGCCATTGCACTGAACGGGCTTGCCCCATTTAGTGCCAAGAACAAACCCCCCACGGTAAACTAACACTCAATCCATCTTGTTTACTTTAACCCGGCAAACTCATCCATAGACTGTTATTTATCGTGACTGCTTTTTCTCAGGACTCCAAATGGTGGAGCGTGGATTTTACCCCAACATCCTCTCCTGACGGAGAGGACACAGAAAGTGAAGACGATGAACAAGAAGAAGAAGAAGGTGAGCTTGACTCCGTAGGCCGGCTCTTCCTCCAGCTGATTAACAACGAAGTCCCCAACAAGGACACCTCTACTGACAACTCAGCAAATTTTATTCCAGGCCCCACAGACCCGGCTTCTGACGTAGCGCCGGGTCCCCAAGTTACTGCAGCTCCAACTCAGAAGAGGACCCGGGCCACCATTGCCAAGGTACCACACTCTTTTCTCAATCTTCATGATGAACTCATCTTAAACTTAAGCACAACCACAGGAAAAGGAGGCTGAGAAGGAGGCTGAGGCGAACAAGAGACGCCGAACCCGGTCTTCTACAAGCGAAGCCTCCCTGAGCCCAGGTATCCCTCAACGCTCTTTATCAAGCTGGGCCAAATCCATCCAGAAGACGCCCAGCAAACAGTTCCCTTTAGCTGGCAAGATCCGGGTTCCTAAACCATCTCGTTTGTCAGATTCTTCCTCGGATGGTGTTAGCACACCCGAGGATTTCCCGATCAACACCGGGTTAGAAATACTTCTCATATCTTTTCCATACCTCTATACTTCACTGTCCCATTCTTTTTTAACTAAGACATTATTTTGTTCCAGTGCCGGGCTTTTATGGAAGAAGACCCGGAGTCTCCTCCCGCGGCATCCCCTCCTCCAGCAACCACAGAACCTTCTCCAATGGAGGCACACATAGAAGAAACAGAGGACAAGGACGACCAAGGGAGAAGCAACCCCCGTGGCTTCTCCAAAAATGTTGTTGACCCGGTGCCAGAATCCTCGCCAGCAGCTCCCTCACCCGGGTTAGGTTCTGGGACAAAAGAAGATGAAGTGCAGGTTACTGGAACCCGGCATGTTCCAGTACAAAGTGCTCCTGAGACTCTGGCCAAGGTGCCAGCCCCAGATGCTAACCCGGCAACTCCTGCCAAGAACAAGAACCCGGCTTCCTCCTCAAACTCACCGGCTCTGAACACCATGTCTGTTCCAGCACTTTGCGATGAATATTTTTCTCGCCTAGCTCAACACAAGACCCTGGAGACAGAACTGGTCGCCCTGATCCAAAAACGATATGAGGTACCCATTTTTACTTCTTGCATAACTATACCCTGAGTAGCCCCCAAGCTCTAAGTTCATCACTTGTGATGAGCTTGGTGCTTTCAATACGCATTCCTTAGGAAAAAACTTCAAACCTGTAGCCCCCAAGTGCCGGGTTGTCTGTTTACAGCAACCTGGGACTAGAAAACTTCCATCACTTAAAACTTACTCACTTTCACATCAAAACTTTGAACACTGTAGCCCCCAAGTGCCGGGTTGTGTGCCTGCAGCAACCTGGGACTTCTTTATTACGTTGAACAATTGAACTTCAAATTGAGTAGCCCCCAAGTGCCGGGTTGCACGCCTGCGGCGACCTGGGACTAAATAATTTTTTGCATCTTAACAGGAAGACCAAGCCAAGGCCCAAGCTGAGATTACCCGGCTTGCTAACGCTGCCAAGACTGAATCTGAGACCCGGGCTAATCACTCAGCTCAACTCCAGGCCTTGGAGGAAAAGATTACTGCCTTGACACAAGAAAACTCCGATCTGAAGAAGGACATGCAGGAGAACGAGGAGAACTTCCAGGAGCAACAGGAGACCCTGCAGAAGCAGCTGGATGAAACCAACAACGAGCTGACCCGGCTAAAAAGAATGATCACCTCAATGGTTGAATCTTTAGTGGGTAAGCACTACTCCTTGAATTTCAACCTAAACTGATCAAACAGACCCGGTTTTTGAAATTTCATTCCACTTTTTCTTACACAGGCCCTCGTGATGGTAACCTCCGCAAAACCGCTGCAGAGAAGATCAAATGCATGTACACGCTGACCCGTCAGCTGTACTTTGGCAGCTGCGAGGTCATCAAAGCCGCTAGGCTCTGGGAGAACCCGCCAAGCAAGTACACTGAAGTCCTTGGGCATCTGTCAACAATGCCGCAATGGATCCATCTGCTCAAAGATCAGCTTGCAGGGCCGGGGTGATGCGAGGTCTTGCCTTGGCAAAGGCCTACCATCCCCAGCTAAACCCGGCTCCACTGATGAAGGGCTTTCCTCAGTTTGACACTGATGGCAAGGAGTTTGATAAGAAGTGCTATGCCCGGGTTGTGAAGCAAACCCGGCATGTTGCCACTGTTATTGCCAGCAAGATGAAGCTCACCACCTTACAGCTTGGATATAATGAGAATGATGAAGAGATCATGGATGACGAGCCACAACGCGTCGATCTCCTCCAAAGCTATAAGGATTCTATTGACCCGGCAAAGAATGCTCCTGGTACCTCCACTGCTCCCAGCTCCTCTACGCCAGTTATTCCTCCTCCGTCACGGGCGATAGCTGAAGAAGATGATGAAACTTCTTCCAGCCACTTCGAAAAATCACCCGGCGCAAGACCAAGGCCAAAGAAACCGAAGACCAAGGAGCCAGAGCTAACCCGGCGGCCGCCGAAGAAGAAGAAGACCCGGCAAAGACCGTCGAAGATCAACCAACCGGCTCTCCTCCCGTGACCCGGCTCCTGAAGCCAAAGCGTGAAAACTTACGCAGATGCTGTTATCTCTGCAAGAAAACAATCTCTATTCGGCCCTTTGGGCGCTTATTGTAATAACTTTTGCACTGTCTGCCTATGCCTGTGATGGTGCGCCTATGCACCTGATGAAACTCTTTATGCTATTCTCAAACTTTTGCTATGAAATATGCCTCTTCTGTGGTTTTGATGACCCTTTTGATTTCTTTAACTGTGAGCCGGCTTTCGCATGGATACCCTGTCGCTACTTCTCTGAGAAAAACAGGGTCGAACCAAGTCCCAATGGGCTTCATGGTTGATTGAATTTCCAGGTGAGCAATCAGGCCATAAAATTGCGAGTCACATCAGCTCAACAGCAAGATAACCAAGAATAAACTAGTGGCATAAAGCCGGGTCTTGGGATTGCAGCTGCAAACTATTGTAGTAGGAGCCCCCAAGACCTGGATCAATGTTTATAAAGTAATGGCTTAACTATGCAACATTACCCCATTGATCCTCATACTGGTGGGACACGCTCTCTGGGCGTCCTCAAAGATAACTATGCACTTATTCTTATGACAAAAACAAAAAATAAAACATAAACTTCTCCTTCATACCTCTGAATCCAAAGTTATGGATACTGTAACGAAAACTGCACAGCCGGGTCACGAAACATCGAGACCCGGATGACCGTGAAAAGCCGGGTCTTGGGGCGAGCCCCCAAGGCCAAACTTAACCATAGCTATGCAACACTACTTATCAAACATCAAAAAAGGAACAAAAAGGACACAAATTTCTGTTCAACCTTCACTTTATTGATAGAAAAGGTTAGGTCAGCAAGCCGCCTCATTAAAAACCTTCCAGTCCCCTTAGGTACCCTGGTAAGGAAAAGAGCGCGTCTGAAACCTGCTGCCTGTTACATCGTGTTTTACATCTCATATCTCTTTCTCATGCTAAGTATAATATGGGCGCAGCTGCGCAATATTCCATGGCCTCTCACGCTCTTCCAATGAAAAGGTAGAGTGCGATGTGTCATTGACAGACTCGGACTTTTCTCTTGCATCCACCAAATAATATGAACCATTGTTCAATTTCTTGCTTATGATGAAGGGCCCTTCCCAAGGGGGAGATAGCTTGTGCATCCCTTCTCTGGATTGCACCCATCGTAGCACTAAATCTCCCTCCTGGAAAGTGCGAGTTTTAACCCGGCGACTATGATACCGCCTCAAATCTTGCTGATATACTGCTGATCTCTCCAGTGCTTGTTCTCTATGCTCCTCAAGCAGGTCCACAGCATCCTGCCGGGTCTGCTCATTTTCTGTTTCAACATAAGCCGCCACGCGAGGCGAGTCATGAATTATATCACTTGGCAAAACTGCCTCTGCCCCATACACCATAAAGAAAGGGGTCATCTTTGTGGATCTGTTTGGTGTTGTGTTGATTCCCCAAACTACTGATGGCAACTCCTCAACCCACGCTCCAGCAGCTCTGAGACACGGAACCCGGAGACGTGGTTTCAAACCTCGAAGCAACTCCTGATTTGCTCGTTCTACTTGTCCATTGGCCTGTGGATGAGCAACTGAAGCAACGTCTAAACGTATACCCTGATTTCCACAAAACTTTGCCATCTCACCAAGGGACATGTTAGTACCATTATCTGTGATGATACTATGAGGATACCCAAACCTGTGTATGATCTGCTTCAAAAACTTGACGCTGTAGCTGCTTCACAATTAGTAACAGGCATCACCTCAACCCACTTTGTAAACTTATCAATGGCAACCAAGAGGTGGGTTTTCTTGCAAGGAGACATGCTAAAAGGACCCACCATATCAAGCCCCCAAACTGCAAAGGGCCAAGTCAAGGTATTGTTCGCAACTCCTGAGCCGGCACATGAATTTGCCGTGCATATCTTGGCAACCATCACATCTACTCACCAAGCGCTCTGCATCTGCCTGAGCTGTGAGCCAGAAAAGCCGTGTCTGAAAGCTTTTGCTACTAAAGACCTTGTTGAAGCATGATGACCACAATCTCCCTCGTGAATCTCTTTCAAAATTTGCCGGCCCTCCTTTCCAGACACACCTCTGAAATACTCCAGAAACACTTCTCTTATATAACTCGCCATCAATAACTACGTATGCCTTAGCCGGCGCACAATTTGCCGGGATATAACTTCCTGCTCTGGCAGCTCTCCACGCAAAAGATACGCCAAATAAGGTTCTGTCCACTCTGGAATTTCATGAGTTGCTGCTACCAATTGCGAATCCGGGTCTTCCTGACCCGCCAATTCCTCTACGCCCTGAGGCTTAACTGATGGAGTCCATAGCTCGTCCAAGAAAATTAGGTGGAACCGGCTCTCTGCGTGAGCCGAGTCTTGACAAAGCATCTGCAGCATCATTTTTCCTGCGGTCAATATGATCCACCTGATAGCCTGAGAAAAACCCGGCTACCCTGTCCACCTCTCTCCTGTAAGCCGCCATTGTTGCATCTTTTCTATCCCATGTTCCTGAAACTTGCTGTGCCACTAGATCTGAATCCCCATAACAATTAATATGCTTGATGCTCATCTCCTTTGCCATACGCAAACCATGTAACAAAGCCTCATATTCCGCCACATTGTTAGAGCAATCAAAGTGAATTTGCAAAACATAGCTCAGCTTATCACCCTTGGGAGAAGTTAACACAACTCCAGCTCCTGAACCTTGTGCCTGCTTAGACCCGTCAAAGTGCATAACCCAAGGTTTGAGACCCGGCGCAAGAGGTGGTGCACTCAACTGTGTCCAATCATTAAGAAAATCCGCCAATGCCTGCGATTTGATAGCTGTACGAGGCACATAGTCAATGTGGTAAGGCCCCATCTCTATTGCCCACTTGGCAATTCTTCCTGTAGCTTCTGAATTCCTGATAATATCTGCTAAGGGTATTGAACTCACCACTGTGATTGGATGCTCCTGAAAATATGGCTTCAACTTTCTGCTTGCCATGAAAACACCAAATACTAGCTTCTGCCAATGCGGATAGCGCTGCTTTGCTTCTGATAACACCTCACTAACATAATAAACCGGCCTCTGAACCGGGTTTTCCTTGCCTTCCTCCTTACGCTCGACCACCACCACAGCACTCACAGCTTGAGGCCCGGCAGCGACGTATAGCATGGGTTCCTTGGGACCCGGGGCCGCCAGAACTGGCGCTTTTGATAATTGTTTCTTCAGAGCTTCAAATGCCTCGTCTGCTTCCTGATTCCACACAAAATTGTCTGTTTTCTTAGTAACTTGTATAAAGGTATTGCTTTTTCTCCGAGCCGGGATATAAACCGGCTTAGCGCAGCCACACATCCTGTCAACTTCTGAACATCTGCCAATTCCTCAGGTTTTTTCAAACTTGGATGGCTCTGATTTTTTCCGGGTTTGCCTCAATTCCACGCTCTGACACAATGAAACCGAGCAATTTTCCCGCTGGAACTCCAAACACGCACTTTGTAGGATTGAGCTTCATCTTGTACTTCCTCAAATTTTTGAATGTTTCTGTAAGGTCGCTGATAAATGACCCGGCTTTTTCTGACTTGATCACCACATCATCCACATAAGCATGCACATTGCGCCCAATCTGATCATGAAAACAATTTTGAATGCACCTCTGATAAGTTGCTCCTGCGTTCTTCAACCCAAAAGTCATGGTTTTGTAGCAAAAAGCACCAAAAGGGGTGATGAACGATGTCTTTTCCCAATCCTGCCTGTTAAGCTTGATCTGATGATAACCTGAATATGCGTCCAGAAAACACAAGAGCTCGCTGCCTGCCACTGCGTCAACAATTTGGTCGATGCGCGGCAGTGCGAACGGGTCTTTTGGACAATGTTTGTTGAGACTTGTAAAATCAATACACATCCTCCACTCGTTATTTTTCTTCAGAACCAAAACCGGGTTAGCCAACCACTCTGGGTGGAAAACCTCCATGATAAAGCCGGCTTCCAACAACCGGGCTATCTCCTCTCCTATAGCTTTTCTTCTCTCTGCGTTCATTTTTCTCAAACCTTGTTTCACCGGCCTTGCCTTTGGATCAACATGTAAACGGTGCTCAGCGAGTTCAGTCGGAATGCCTGGCATGTCACTAGGTGTCCACGCAAAAACATCCCGATTCTCACGGATGAACTCGATGAGCGCGCTTTCCTATTTATCAGTTAGGCTGGTCCCTATGGCGAACTGCTTGGAGGAATCCCCAGGCACAAAATCCACCATCTTAGTATCCTTTGCTGCTTTAAACTTTGCCCTGTCATCTTCTGTTGTTGGTTTTTTGAGCGCCTTGTTATCCTGCGGGTCAAGATTAGACCTGTAAGCTTTCAACTCCTCTCTAGCACAAGTTCGCTCTGCCAGGGCTGCATCTCCCTCGTCACATTCTGCTGCAATTTCTCTGTTACCATGAACAGTGATGATCCCCTTGGGACCCGGCATCTTCAACTGCAAGTACACATAACACGGCCTCGCCATGAACTTGGCAAAGGCCGGCCTTCCAAACAACGCATGATAAGGACTTGGAAATTTCACCACCTCAAAGGTGAGCCACTCTGATCTGAAGTTATGGATAGACTCGCCAAAAGCAACCTCTAATGAAATTTTTCCCTCAGGTGTAGCAGACTTCCCAGGAACTATACCATGAAATATTGTTGATGTTTTCTGCAACTGTGACTCCTTCAGACCCATACGCATAAATGTTTCCCAGTACAAGATGTTAATGCTACTGCCACCGTCCATCAAAACCTTCTTTAACTCAAAGCCATGAACTTGAGGAGCCACAACTAACGCAAGCAGACCCGGGTGCTCCACCACATCCGGGTGATCTGCTCTGCTCCAAGTAATAGTATGCTCTGACCATCTCAAATACCTTGGTACCCCTACAGCCACTGAATTAACTGCCCTTTTGACTATCTTTCTTTCTCTCTTGGTCGTGCCACTAGTATATATATGATATTGGCCAAGTTGCCTGGCTGGTTCGAGAATCCACCCTGATTGCCTGTGTTTTGGCCGGGTCCTGTATTTCCAGTTGGTACCGCGTTTGCTCCAGTTAGAGGTCCCGCAGCCGGGTTAGCACTCGGGCCGGGTCCTCCACTCCTGTTTGCTCCTTGCAGAGCTCTTGAATCTCATTGTTTTTCCACCTGTTCAAATCCACACACTGGGCCAATGAATGATTGGCAGGTCTGCCGTTCTTGCTATGACGAGGACACGGCATCCTGAAGGCCTCTTCAGTGCTCATTGGGCGTGTTCCTTGATAACTATTTCCACCACCATAACTCCCATTATTTCCCTGATAACCTCTGTTTTCCTGATAACCTCTGTTTTCCTGATAACCTCTGTTTTCCTGATAATTCCCATCCATCCTTTGCCTCTGAAACCCGGCATTTGCATTTGCAACTAGCTCTGAGTTTCCTTCCTGATGCCCACGCTTGTGCTGGTTCTGATTGCTGTTGTTATTGTTTCCCGGGCCATTGTTCTTTCCTCCATTGTTCGCAGCACCTTTCCCTTTTTCTTCCTCACTATCATCCTGGGTTTTGTCCGTGGCTGCATGTCTGTTGCACGCATCCATCAACTCTGCCATAGTAACGGGCTTAACCCGGTGTCCTTCCTTCATGCGACCCAGCTTCTGCACCAAGGGAGCGTACTTGCAAGTTTTCTCCATCGATGAAATTGCATCCTTGGGCTCGATACCTGATGAAGAGTGCAGGATCTCCGTGACCCGGCCCATCCAGTGACGAGCTGACTCGCCCTTCCTCTGTACGCAACGATCAAGATCTTCAATGGAAAATAAACGCTTGCACGTGCCCTGAAAGTGCTTGATGAAAATTGTTTTCAGCTCATCCCAAGAATTGATAGATTTTCTGGCAGATTCTTGAACCACAACTTTGCTGCACCATCACTCATCATCAAATACATATACTTTGCACAAACGTTCTCTGTGGCATTGCGTATACACATTGCCATCTCATAACTGCTCAACCAACTCGCCGGGTCTGTGCTCGGCTCATAATTGGCAATCTTGCTTGGCTCCTTGAACTTCTCAGGGAAAGGCTCTGCTCTAATGGCATCTGAAAGACACTTGGGACCCGCCAAAGTGGAAGAACTTGCTAAAAGATTAATGTTACCCGGCGAGCTTGCAGATGCTGCTGGCACGGGACCCGGTCCTCCTTGTGGTGCTCCAGCTGCTGGTACTGCCGGGTTTGCATTAGCTGCACTCCTTCCTGCCCGCGATCTATTGACTATCTGCTGAGCCACAGAAATTGCAGGGGCGGGTTGATACTGCTGATTATTCTGGTTTTGGTTCTGCTGGGGCGGGTTTTGCTGCTGTGCCGCGGCAAACCCGGCCAATGGCGGGTTTCCCCCATGGCGACTCTTGCTACGATATGTTGTAGAGTGAAGCGCACTTTTCTCTTTTGAGTACTGAACTTGCTGAGCAACCGCAGTGCGTAACATATCAATGGCACGCCGAGCTTCAACCTCTGCTGGCGAGTCTCCTAATGGAATACGATCTAGTGCCAAAGTTGCGGCGTATACGTTATCTGCTGGATTGGAATAGTGACCCGCCGGCGTATGAAACCTTGGTGTCCTGGGCGGCAGACCCGGATTTCCCCTGGCTCCCCCAGCGAGAAGACCCGGCGCCGCTGCAACTGCAACCCAGCTGCTCCTGTTCCTCTGTCTGGTTCTATATTTGCTCTAACAACTGGAGCCACCTGGGTTACACCAACTGGTTGATCTTCTGGGGTCCTAAACAATACTGCTGGGTTTATAGCGTTTTCTCCAGGGGCCAGCCGGCTCTGGTGCCTCCTCCGGTGCGCCCTGGTCATCTCATTGAGACGATTTTCCTCATCCTCTAATTGCTTTCGCCTAATCTCCATATCTTCTTTTTCTGCCATTGTGTCTCTGCGTACCTGCTCCAAGGCCCGGCGTGCAGTATCCAATTCTATAGCTCTTGCTGCTGCGTTCTCTGGAGTAACAATCCTCGTAAGTGCGGTTGGATCTAGACCAGGCCATTGTTAAACATGGCCCGGGTCCCAGTTGCATTGTTTCTTTCCTCACCCTGAGCTCGGTTATTGAGAAAACCGAAGCTATTCCTGTAACGCGCCGTGTTTTCACTTTCCTCTGATACCGAAGCCGGGTCTCCATCAACCCTTTGGCCCGCCAGCTCCAACACTGGTGGCAATTGTTGCTGCTGCTGACCCGGAGTAAAAGCTGGTGGCACAACCGTTGACGGTGATGCCCCCGCGTTGATCGAAGGAGCAGTGTAAACCGCCACCCTCCTAACCGGGCTTGGAACGGACTCTTGCTCCTCTTCGTCCTCTTCTTCTACTCCATATCCGAACCGGCCTCGAACAAGGGCAGGATCGATTCTGAATCTGCATAGTCCCCCACATCACCCGGGACTGGAGCCGGGTTTCCCGATCTTCCTCGTGCACGTCCAGGGGCAGCTCTCTTCAGCCGTACCAACTGATTCTTCTCCATCAGATTGAACAATTGTGGCAGCTCCTGACACAGATTCATAGTCTCCATCACTAGCAGATCTAGTTGCAATCATACCAACAAAAACGTTAAACTTGCCAATTGGAATAACATCACCTGATTCAAGTAGATCTGATTCCGGCCCCCAGCCAAAATCATCAACGATGGGCTCTCCTTGTGAATTGAGGGTGATCTCGCCGAAAACATAGTTCTCTACTCCTTGCTTTGCTTCTCCCATGATGGTGACACCTTTGGACGCGATTCCCACAGACGGCGCCAACTGTCGTGGGGTAGATAACACTGACTGATGTTCCCTTCATAGGAGGAACTAAGCTCCATAACAGCTGCCAAAATTGCCTTGGAAAAGCAGCTGGGGGATACTCCCTCTGAACTGGAGAGGCTACGCGAGCTCCTTGGCCAGCGTGACGCTGAGCTAAAGAAGAGGGAAACCAGGATGGGCGAGCTATCTGATGAAAGCTTCAAGTTTTCTGAGCAAGCCAAAAATACCGAGCTGCGACTTAAAACTGTTGAAGAGAAATTCCATGAGAGGGTCCAGCAGCTGGAGCTCCAAGTCAGTGCTCAGAAAGACGCCATTGCTGATGTCAATGAGGACGCAAGGATTAAGGCTGTTTCCATTGGTGAGCTTGAGAAAAAGTTGAAGAAAGTTTCTGATGCCCATAACCTTGTCCACGCCAAAGTGTGCATCATGACTCAAGAGTTAACTGGTATGTATTGCGACTTATATCTGCATCTTTTTTCTCTACTATCTTTGCCTGTGAGTTGTATAGCTGACGGAGACATGCCTTATTGTAGGTGAAGATGCCAAGGAGCAGCGCGGCAGTACTCAGGAGCAGCTGGAGTATATCCGCGATTTTTCGCGAAGGGCTTGTGACGCCATGAAATCACTGTCTAAGTGCTGCTGCCGACCAAGCCAGTCCCTGGTGATTCTGAAGGGCTGCTGAAAAGACTGCTTAGGGCGCCTCAGTTCTTTTTGGACTGGAAAGAGTCCTCAGCTCGCACCGGCGCGGCTCATGTTCTTGCTTTGGCCAAGACGTACTATCCTTCTTTTGACGCTGCCAAGGTTGCAAAAGGTAGGCCCTCGAAGAAGGTGGATGGCACGAACTGACGGCCTCAGAATATGCGACGACTTGGAAGGATATGCGCGGCCATGCGACTGAATTGGTGGAGGGGATTGATCTTGCGACCTATATGGGCAAGTATAACGCAGATGGAAGCAGATGGGAGAAGTTACCCGCTCCGTCCTCCAGCGCGGTGATTCCGCAGGACAAGAACCCCTCTCCAGGCGTATCCAGCTCTGCAGCCCCCAAGCCCGCGACTGAAGAGCCCTCCAGCGAGCCTGCGACTGCTCCTTCTGGCAAGCTTGGTAAGCCGCCTGTTCCTCCTTCCCACCGGCCAAAAGCTGCGCACAAGTGAAGAAGAGAAAACAATGGTTTGATGGCCTTGGCCCTTAGCGGTCTGTAATAATTGTTAGAGTTTATGTGTCATAAGACAATATTATGGTTTGCTTAAGTACTCTTGGCAGTACATGTTTCGACCAATAGGCTGGTCCTTATGATTTGTCTCGGTTTTTCCTCACTTAGGCCTTGCGCGGCTCAGTATTTCCCAGGTAAAAAGTGCGTGTTCAGGGTCGAGAGCGGCCATGATAGGCAATCAAACTCGATTGACGCCGCACCCCCAGTACTTTGGCCGCATAGTGCAAGTCGCATCCAAGAGAGGTTGAGTATAATCACGATAAATGCCACTTGTTTGGCGATCCCAAGGAATAGGCCGCGCTAAAAACCTGCCGCACCCCCAAGGGACCAATGATTAAAAAATAAAAGACTCACAGCTCAATTGGTAGTTTGAGATGCTTTATTTCAGAATCATTATATGATACATAGGGTCGGTCGCGCCTAGGTGGCGACCAGAAGTGATGCTTGGGTCGGTTGCGCCTAGGTGGCAACCAGAGATGTTACATGGGTCGGTCGCGCCTGAGTGGCGACCAGAATTGGGTCGGTTGCGCCTAGGTGGCAACCAGAATTTTTACATGGGTCGGTCGCGCCTGAGTGGCGACCGAATTGGGTCGGTTGCGCCTAGGTGGCAACCAGAATTGTTACATGGGTCGGTCGCGCCTGAGTGGCGACCAGAATTGGGTCGGTTGCGCCTAGGTGGCAACCAGAATTGGGTCGATCGCGCCTAGGTGGCGATCAGAAGTGTCATATTGGGTCGGTCGCGCCTGAGTGGCGACCAGAATTGAAATTTTTAGCCCTGAGTGGCTAGCTTGATGATGTAAACTCTTAATAATTTTGCTGCGGCTGCTGATGGCAACTCGCGACGCTTGGGATTTGTCCTTATTGGCAATGGCTCGTAGCCTTTGACTTCCTTGCCTCCCTTGCGGCTGTAATCTGAAGTCGCAAGTCAGGCAGGTGCCTCTTGGCCTTCACGATGTCATCAAAATTCTCTGCGACTCGTGCATGGTCGCGCTTTCTGCGATGCAAGCTACTCTGGCTATGGCCCTGTCGCCTTCTTCACATTCTTGAGCTATTCTTTTGTCGCCATTGATGGTGATGACACCTCTAGGGCCTGGTATTTTAAGCTTTAGGTACACATAGCACGGCCTAGCCATAAACTTTGCGAATGCTTCTCTGCCAAACAGCGCATGGTATGGGCTCTGGAAATCTACAACCTCGAACCAAATGTACTCGCTCCTGAAGTTGCTTTGTGTCCCAAAGGCGACCTCCAAGTTAACTCGCCCAATGGCTGGGCTGATATGCCTGGCACGACACCATGAAACGTTGTTCTTGATGGGTGTAGCTGCTTTTCTTGAAGGTTCATTCTTTTGAAGGTTTCATAGTATAATATGTTGATACTGCTGCCTCCATCCATCAGTACTTTGCTCAACTTGTACCCTGCGACTTGAGGGGCAACCACCAGCGCGAGTTTTCCCTCTTCATTTATTTCTCCTGGGTGATCCTCGCGGCTCCAAATTACTGGTTGTTCGGACCACTTTAGCCATCGTGGGACGGCTGGTACTATGGCGTTAACAGCCTGATTGCGTCGTCGCAGTTTTTGTTCCCTCCTTGAAGTATTCACCACAATGGTATGATACTGACCCAACTGTTTTGGGAACTGTGGCTGATCTGGCTGTGGATTTGGGACGGCGTTGTTGCTGTTGTTGCCTCCGCCATGTTTACCTTCCTCGTTGTTTTGATGATTGAAGTTTGTGTTGAGTGGCTGTCCATCCTTCCACTTTTTGTAATGATAACACTGTGCCTTCGTGTGGTTGGGTGGTTTCCATCTTTTCCTATATGGATGTCGCAGGGGCGGTTGAAAACCTCTTCCAAATTAACTGGATGAAAATTCCTTCCTCTGCTGCTGCTTTGTTTGTAACGAGTATTCGTATTTGCGACTAACCAGAATTTCCTTCCTCGTTTTTGCGCTTGTTATAACTCGCATTGGCATTGCTAGCTTGCTGTTGTTGAGGCTTGCTACTGGCCTTTTTTCCTTGCCAGTGCTTTCCTCTTCCTCTCCATCAGATGCGTCCCTGGTTTTATCCGAGCTAGCATACTTGTTGGCCGCCGCCATTACCTCACTTAGGCTCTTGACTTTATCCTTCATGCGACCTAGTTTGTGGACTAGCGGCTCAAATTTGCAATTTTTCTCCATGACAAGGACTGCTGAACTGGGTGGTATATTGTCTGAGGAATGTATGATCTCTGCGACCTTCTCATCCAGTGGCGACTTGACTCGCCTTCCTTCTGTACACAACGCTCTAGGTCCTCTATGCTGCAGAGTCGCTTGCATGTTCCTTGGAAATTCTTGATAAAAGCTTCCTTCATCTCATCCCAAGAGTTTATCGAATTTGGTGGCAAATTTTGTAGCCATATGTGGGCTGCGCCTTCTAACATCATGTTTAGGTAACGTGCGCAAATCTCTTCGGACGCATTTAGGATACTCATGCCCATCTCGTAATTGTTGAGCCAAGGAACAGGGTCCATACTGGCGTTGTAGTTGGCGACCTTGCGAGGTCCTTTAAAATCTGCAGGAAACGGTTCAGACCTGATTCTTTCGTTGAAACAGACTGGGCCTTTGAGTCGCGACGATAGGTTGGACGAAGCTGGCCTCCTATTTGGCCGCCGGGCGCAGCTGCACAATCTCTATAGGTTGAACTTGTTGAGGTTGATTTTGAGCCGCAGGTTGATCTTCCCTTTGTCGCCTAGCCGAGCTTGAGGTCGCAACGTGTGGCGACTCCGGGTGGATGCTTCTCTCCGCCGTTGCTCTGCTATTGTAAGGGTGGAGTGCAACCGTCCTGCGTGTTCGGACATATTCGCCTGCTGTATCACTGCTGTGCTCAGCATCTCAGTGGCACGCCGTGCCTCTCTGTCCATTGGCGTGTTTCCTGCTGGCGCTAATCTGGCCAAGATGTTTGTGGCTGCAAAGAGATTCTCCACTGGGCTAACATAATGCCCTTGCGGTGTGGAACCTTTGAGGCTGCTGTGGCGACTGCTGAACAAAGGTTGGCTGCGTCAGTGGCGGAGGCATTATGGCCCTGTTGTTAGCCGGTACTATGGCCCTTGATCCAGGTATCTCTGCTACTCTTGGTGCTGCGAAAGATGGAACCGCTGGCACGATTGACGGTACCGCGATTGCTTGAACCGCGGGCGCGGCTAACGAGGCCGCGGACCGCATAACCATGGCAGATGGTGCCATGCGTGCGGGTATCGCGACTGGAGGTTGTGCGACCCCTGACCATGCGACCGGGTGCGTCGTGTTGGTGGTGACTGATGGGACCGCAATTGCTGGTTCAATGGCGGGTGATTGGAACAGCTCCATAGGATTCACTGTTCCTGGCTGCAGGCGACTCGCGTGACGTCTATGCGGCAAGGTGGCCTGTATTCCTTGCAGAGAATTGGTTTCCTCGAGAGTCGCAGTTGTTCCTGTTGGAGGCGCTGTTCCTCACGCGCCAGCCTGGCTCTCTCATCTGCGATTCTCTGGACCTCATCATATAGCCCGATCCTGGTAGCCTCCAATTCTGTCACCCTAGCAGCCGCGTTAACCGCAGATATTGGTGTAACCAACACACTTCCCTGTGGCGGCCGTGACCGCTGCGCTGGGGGTTACCCTTGACCCTGATTCCGCAGGCGCGACTCCAGGTGGAGTCTCTCTGTTTGCGACCCCTGAGGCCGCGACTCCTGGCGTCATCGCAGCGGATGCCGCGACTCCTGATGCATCTAGCGCGGCTTGTTCTGCTGCTTCCGGCGGTGTGGGGGCTAAGCTGCCTGGTGGCATGCCAGCCCTTCGTCTGCTTCTGTGGTCCTGTAGACCCCTTCCACGTGCCGATCTTCTACAGAGGGCGAGGCACTGTCCACAGGGCCTCCGCATAGCCTTTCCTCAAGGACATACTCAATGGATTGGCCTTCTTCGTCTTCGAGAGGCAGCGACTCGTGGTTGATAGATCCTTCTTCTTGGTCCACTGTTACCGCGACTCCTTCTTCTGAGTCGCCATGCTGCGATGGATCCTCTGACTCGCCGCCAATGAAGCCGACGAAGACGTTGATGGATCCAAAGGGGATGACGTGGCCGGTCTCCAAGTAATCTGCTTCCGGCCCCCAGCTTGAATCGTCGATGAGGGGGTGTGCCATTGACCGTGATGATACGGCCAACAACAAGATCTTTAGCTCCCTTCATGGATCCTGCGCGGAACGTGACGCTCTTGACCGCAGGCCCCACGGTGGGCGCCAACTGTCGTGGGTTTGTCACGTCAGGTGTCATAGATGACTTCGTAGGTGTGGGATTACGCGAGTCAAGCATCTCCGAGCTTGGGATCGCAGGAACAAAGATCAACACAGATTTACCCAGGTTCGGCCCCCTCAATGTGAGGTAAAGACCTACTTCCTGCCTACCCTAGATTGTATTGATATGATAATCGAGGTGTTACAATGGAGGCGATCCGATCTGGTACTCGCCGTATGAGCTAGGGTTTTGGGCTTGATAGCTTGACCCGCTCTAAGTCCTGCGAGTCCTCTTTATATACACAGAGGCTCGCTAGGTTACAAAAGGAAACTTCCCCATAAGGAATACATCCGCAGAGGCCTACTCGGAGACTACTTGGTCTTCACGTCCTCCGGATTTGTCTTCTAGATCCTTCTCCTTATGGCGGTTCAATATTGGGCTTGTTCCCAAGTGGGCCTTCATCCGTGCGAGTAAGTTAAGTCGCACTGGGCCGCGGGTTAATCCAGAAAGTATTCCCCCGACACGCGGGCGACGCGCCTCGGCCTTTCCCGGGCGCTTGAGCCCGTCCCCGAGCGTGGCGGAGCTCCTCCGCCTGCTGGCCGGCCTCGCCGGGCCGCCCGTCGCCGGCGGCGGCAGCTTCCCGAGCCGCCGTGCTCTCTCCGTGCGGGAGGAAGAAGAAAGCTGTGAAGAAAAGAGAAAAAGAAAGAAAAGAAGAAAGAAAAAAAAAGAAAAAAAGGAGAAGAGAGAGAGACCGACAGGTGGGTCCCGGCCCCACCTGTCAGGTTAAGTGGAGGCGCCTTCCGGGGAATACGCTTTCCTGAGCAGAAGACGTATTTTCGGAGAAGTGCGCGACCAGCCCGGCCCGGCTCTGGATTCAGCCCGTTCTGTTTTTTTTCCCGAGTGAGCGGCAAATAGCTATCCGCCGCCTGCCAATATCTTTTGATCCATAGCTCCGTTTGAGGTGATTCAAATTTGTAAATTCTTATTTTGAGAAGCTCTATCCAGTAGTGTCAGTTTTACTTTTTTCTAAAGTACTTGTATGCTCAGCACCTTTGTGTGCATGCGTAGGTATTCCGCGGTACCGGCAGACCGAGACCCTAACCCGTGACGTGTCCGTGACCCTCCAAGCCAAACGGTGTCGATCTTCGGAGGCAAGCTAACCCCTTGCTATGAGTCGTCCCGCAATGTTGTTTGTTATTTGCTCGTTGCCATGCCGAGTGTTTATTTTTGTCTGCGTTCGGTATATATTATGTGGGTTGCTATTGTTGTGTTCAATATGTTACTCCGAATATTGCTCCTGCCATGTTTTATTCATCATCCATGTATGCATTAGAATGATGTTTGAATTAATTGTGCGCCTCGCACTTGCGTGGCTTTGTCGAACCTCCCAGTAAATAAATATAAAACATGCGTTCCTATGACTGTTTGCTTCTTCTCCTTCGCCGAGGTGAGGAGCGGATGAATGTCGTCTTATGATCCTCGGAGTTGGGGGCATTTGCCAAAAGAGTTATTTGCTTCTTCTCCCTCCGTCAAACGTGGTTGGCATAAGCCCACCTTGACTGCGACGCTTGGGACATTTGCTTTCCATTTGGTTCTTTTTGCCAAGATTGCTGACACCACGTCGGGTTAATCCTCGAGTGGAATGGATGCTTTCTTTCTTATGAGTGCTTTTCGGTTCATTTTTTTGAGACTACATGCCTAACTAAAATTGGTAGTTGATCTGTGATGGCGCTGGTCGGTGGTATCGCCGCCGTAGTCACCCGATCGACGCCAACAACCTGTGTTATAATTTGTAGTTGATCTGTGATGGCGCTGGTCGGAGGTATCTCTGCCACAGTCACCCGATCGATGCCAATAAACTGTGCGAACTTGTAAGTTGATCTGTGAAGGCGCTGGTCGGCGGGATCGCCGCCGTAGTCTTCCGGTTGACGTTTTTGTAACCATTGCTTGAAATGTGATGTTGCTATTGTCTTGATGTTTGGTGATATATATTATTATGATATTATGATTGTTGTGTTGGACTAATCCTCTGTTGTTTGGACTTGTTATGATGAAACTTGATTAAATGAAACACCCCTCCAAACTTCGATAGGGTCAGTCCATAGTGCCACTAATCTGAACATCGAAAGCACTACCACTGTCACTCATATGGGCGGGCCTTGACCTATGTATCCTATTGAGCCTCCTTTGATGCTGCCATTTTGGCAAGACTAGTCGGTTACCTTTGTGGTCGGGGCTAGTCTTGCGAAGGTTCCGGAGCTAGGCGTTGCTCATGGGTTGGGGACGTGCCGGATTCACTTCGTCATAAGACATAGAGTTATGTCGGTAGCTATACAGGGAGTGTCTTGGTAGCGTGAACGGTCATGTATGTGTATCAGGTCGTCTTAAGGAAGAGTTCCTAAAGTACCGGCTATATGGTGCACCTAGATGGGTGGAAACTGCAACCTCTCGAGAGTGTCAAATCTGGATGTCTAGCCTCGTTCCAAGGTTATGGAACAACAGTTCAGTGTCGGTCACACTATTGTCTTTGTCGAGTCAGGAGGTTAAACATAAGTTCTGTTTGAAAGAAAGATGAACACCCTGATTTCACTAAATGAACAAATAAGATGATGCAGGGAATGTTGCCTTGAGATGTCGATAGTAACCCGAGATATGGGACGGCGGTGTGATCGTTGGGAGCCTAGAGTTAGGCCTGAGCCAACATCAACCGTGCGTGCCCAGAGTGGAAAGATGAGGCCAGTGGGCCTAGCAGTGATCACAGGTGGTGTTGTGTATTATTTGGTACCACTTGGTACACCCGGCTACTCGTCACAGGTAAGCCCTTTGTATGATTGCTGGTACACGATCCAACCCCACCTGGCTTGGACTCTGTACTGGTGATACCCCCGTTGCTTGCTTATGACATGTTTGGTTGTCAATGCCATGCTACTTCTATGTCATGTATCTAGAGTACACTTGCCATGTTGTAGGATTTTATTCCAATGTATATCTTGTTGCATGATTGTTGGATTGTTTGTAGTGAGTGACGATTCTTGCTGAGTGCATACAAATGTACTCACGGGCCTTGTGATTGTGGCCAGATTTTGGCGAGGACTCAACTTCCACCTTAGCAAGGACAAGGAGCAGAAGCGTGCTAGGATCAGTAGCCCAGCCAGATACCTGTGGAGTGGAGCCGCTCCAAGCCGTTGCCTTAGCCGTCTTCCGCTGCCAGTTAAACTCTGTCCTGAGCCATGCTTGGCAAGATATTTTGTAATGCCTCGATGGCCTTGTAAACCATTTGTAGCACTTTTTTGTGCCTGATTGGGTAATGATCTCCGCTATGTTGCATTGTCGTAACGTGCGGCCAGATATCTTGGGCTGGCGCACGGGGCGACCGCCTCTCTGGAAATATGTGCCAGAGCGGGGTGCCACAGAGCATGGTATCAGAGCACCTGGCTGGCTGTAGACTACCCTAGCATGAAAAACCCAACCATACTTGCGCCCGACAAAGAGCCCGATGGATGTAACCCATCTTTGCCTAACCAGCATGGCCATTGTCAGACAACAGTATGGTGCAGTAAATTTTGTCCAATCTTCCACCATAAGGCTCGCCGGTTTCTTCCATGAGAAGTAATCGACATCACCTAGTAGATAAGACCCAAATCCCAGCTGCATAGATATCCTCACCTTTCTTGCTAACCATGGTACATCTTTTCTCTCCAAAGTCGGTTTCCAAGTGAAACTTTTAGGAAGTTCCCTCTTTCCCCTATAACCCGAGGTTAGTATGAGTGGCGATTTTGTACCTATGTTTCTTTTGCGATTTTATTTGCTTCTTCATGGTTCGATTCTTTTTGGTTTTCCAAAATTTGCCGAGTTTTGTTTTCCGCCTTGTGTTAATTCCGCAGGAGTTCTACCAAAAGTTTGTGTCAGCTCTCAGTAATCCAAGCCCAACAGGAGGAAGCGCAGCTCAACAGTCTGCCAGAACAATAAACCCAGCACCCAGTCAGTCAGAACAAAGCAAAGTCAGTATCGATGAGCCCGAGTCTTTCCCAAAATATACCCAGCGGCAGTCTATCAACCACAAACTATATTCTTGAGGACACGCCAACAACAACCTGGAGATCTGGAATGCGGTTTGCAAATATGGAAATATTCTTGGTTGCCTGGATTACGACGACTCTCATATGCATCAAACTAGTGGAAATATAAGCGCCCGAGTGCGGTGATGCACCCGTTGAGGCGTTGTACGTCCTTGGCTCGCCGTGGCGCCTCCATGCACTCGATGGCCTTGATCTTGTCGGGATTGGCCTCAATCCCCCGGTGGGAGATTAAGAACCCAAGTAGCTTGCCAGACGGGACCCCAAACACGCACTTGTCGGGGTTAAGCTTGAAGTTGACCCGACGAAGGTTGTTGAAGGTCTCCTGCAGATCTTGAATGAAGGAGTCCTTGTACCGAGTCTTGACCACGATGTCGTCGATGTACGCCTCCACGTTGCGGCCCAGCTGGGACCCAAGCAGACATGCTTGCATGGCGCGCTGAAAGGTTGCGCCGGCGTTCCGGAGGCCGAAAGGCATCCGGGTGTAGCAGTAGCAGCCTTTGGGTGTGATGAAGGCCGTCTTCTCTGATCCTCCACTGCCATCATGATCTGGTGGTACCCGGAGAAAGCATCCAGAAAACACAGGAGCTCACACCCGGCGGTTGAATCCACGATGAGATCAATCCGGGGCAGTGGGAAAGGATCCTTGGGGCAGGCCTTGTTCAAGTCGGTGAAGTCGATGCAGAGCCACCACTTGAGGGTCATGGGCTTTGGCACCACCACAGGGTTGGCCACCCAAGTTGGGTGCGGCACCATCCTGATGACGCCAGCTTCTTCCAGTTTGTCGACCTCGGACACGATGAACTCCAGTTTTTCCTTGCTTTGCTTGCGTATAACTTGTTTTATCGGGCGAGCGTCCTCGCTGACCGCCAGTTTGTGCTCGATCGCCTCCCTTGGTACGCCGGGTAGCCCTGACGCTTCCCATGCGAAGACGTAAGAGTTTTCCCGAAGGAAGGCGACGAGCGCGCTTTCCTATTTGTCTGTGAGGCGGGCGCCGATGGTGATGGAGTGACTCCCATCACTGGTCAACGCCACTTTCTTGGTCATTTGTGGATCTTCATGAAATGACGCATTCTTGAAGAAAATTGATGTCGAGCCTCCGAAGTACCCTCCGTCCCGGAGAATGCACCGACATCGGCTTCCTGTACATCTTGCGGAACGTCCGAGGTCGCCGCCACTGTCTGGTTCAACTTCTGAACGCAAAAGATGGCGTCGTCGACGTCAGCCTTGATCGTGATCACTCCCCAGACCGCAGGGATCTTCATCATGTTGTAGGCGAAGTGCGAGACGGCCATGAACTTGGCTAGAGCCGGCCGGCCAAGTATGTCGTTGTACGGATGCGGCGTGTCTGCAATGTCGAAGACGATGTCCTCGGTGCGAAAGTTCTCCTGGTCACCAAAGGTGACAGGAAGCGTGATCTTTCCCAGCGGCCAAGTGATGCCTCCATTCACGCCTTGGAACACGCCGGTGTCTTGCAGGCGAGAAAGAGGGATTTGCAGAATAGCCAGCACCTTCGCTGTCAAAAGGTTGAGGCTGGAGCCTCCGTCGACCAGCATCTTGGTGACCTTGTAGTTATGGATGATGGCCGACACGATCAGAGGAAGCGTTCCCACCCCGGCCACACTGGCAGGATGGTCTTCCGTGTCGAAGGAGATGACTTTCCCAGACCATTCCAGGGGCTTGGGCGGAGCATAAGCAACCGCGTTAAGCTCCCGGACCAGCCTCTTACACGCGCCGTTGGATGGAGGCAGAGAGGCTCCCCCGTGAATGCACCCGACAACTCCGGTGACTTCCTGGAACCTTCCGCCACCGCCTCCCTGAGGAGTCGGAGCTTCCTTGTTGGAGGCGCCTTCTTGATTGTTCTGTTCATGACCCCTTGGCCGACGTGTCCCCTCGTCCCCCACGGCCACCGCCGCGGCCCCATCCGCGGCCGCCTCCGTCTTGGCGACCCGTGGGACAGTTACGAGCGACGTGCCCAATGACGCCACAATTGTAGCAGCCATCCAGGCTCACCCCGTCGGCCCGACGCTGCTCTCGTATGGCGAGGTTCTTGAGTTGGCGGCAGTCATTGAGAGGGTGGTTGCCGTCAGGATGAATGTGGCACCGTGGGTCGTCTTCTCCCTCAGAGGCCGCCGCAGGCTTGGCCTTCTTAGGAAGGGGTTCGGTGACGAAGACGCGCTTGCCGGGTCCTGAGTCCCGCTTCTTGTTCTTGGCGGGGGCGGTTTTGTCCTCGGATTCATCCTCCCCGGGGAATTTAGCCCCCTCCTCGGCTCGGGCGCATCGATCCGCCAGCTTCCAGAGCTCGCAGGTGGATTCGAGGCGGCGATTGCTCAACTTTTCGCGCATCCAGGTATTGCGGACGTTGGCGTGAAAAGAAGCGATCACCAGCTCTTGCTTGATGCAGGAATTGTGTTCATCTTCTGGGTGAAGCGTTGGATGAACTTGCGAAGAGTTTCACCGGAAGTTGCTTGAAGTCGTGGAGGTCGCTTGGAGCCCCCGGGCGCTCGTACCCGCCTTAGAAAGCCCCCAGGAACTGTTCCTTCAGGGTCCTCCAGGAACGGATGGAGCACTTGGGAAGGTTGAGAAGCCATGTCTGGGCATCTCCCTTCAGGGCCAGCGGGAACCAGCTGGTCATCATCATTTCGTCGGCCCCGGCGACTGCCGCAACTAAGGAGTAGAGCTGCAGGAAGTCCCGGGGTTCGTTGTGCCGTCGTAGCGGAGGATGTCGATCTTGAATTTCTTAGACCAGGTGACCTGGCGGAACAGGGCAAGGGTGAGGCACCCTTCAGCGATGTCGTCGTCCCGATCCTCCCGACGATGGCGCTCGCGACTCCGTTCGATGCGGGTGCACATATCCTCGGTTCGACGGTTGTTGAGGTCGTGGCGAAGATCTTGGTTACGCATGGTAGATGACCCGACGGAGATGGCCTTGCCGCGGTCGCGGTTTAGGCCGGTTCGCCATCAGTGGAGCGGTACGAGGAGGCTCCGTCTTGCCTCGGTGCTCGCCACGGGGCTGACCCCGGTTCGCGCGCCTTGTGCCCTCCAGCCTCGGGGCCGTCGACGGTGGGAGCTCGAGTAATGTAGGGCTCAGGGCCGCCGTCGGCGAAGTCGAGGAGTGCCTCCACACGGGCTTTAAATTCTTGGTAGACCTTGGGGTCGCCGGATCTCGGAGGGAACTGCATCAGAGCCTTGGCAGCGACAAGAGCGTCGTGGCGAGCTTGCGCGTCCGAGGGCAAGTGCGTAGAGGACTTGCTTTTGGTGCTTCGGGGACCTCCGCTGGCGCGGACGTGGTCTCGCTCCTCCCTGGCGTCATGACCCCTGCCCGCGCCGTTCCCGGCGCTTTCTCTCCAGAGCGTGGGGGCGGCATGGCGGACAGTCCGGGGGCCGCCGGGTCGTTGGGGTCGACGTTCTTGTGGGTGTTGGCCCTCTCGACGCCACCTTCTCCGCAGGTGGTGTCGTGGGTTTGTCACGTCAGGTGTCATAGATGACTTCGTAGGTGTGGGATTATGCGAGTCAAGCATCTCCGAGCTTGGGATCGCAGGAACAAAGATCAACACAGATTTACCCAGGTTCGGCCCCCTCAATGTGAGGTAAAAGACCTACTTCCTGCCTACCCTAGATTGGTATTGATAATAATTGAGGTGTTACAATAGAGGTGATCCGATCTGGTACTCGCCGTATGAGCTGGGGTTTAGGGCTTGATAGCTTGACCCGCTCTAAGTCCTGCGAGTCCTCTTTATATACACAGAGGCTCGCTAGGTTACAAAAGGAAACTCCCCATAAGGAATACATCCACGCAGGCCTACTCGGAGACTACTTGGTCTTCACGTCCTCCGGGATATGTCTTCTAGATCTTTCCCCTTATGACGGTTTCAATATTGGGCTTGCTCCCAAGTGGGCCTTCGTCCGTGCGAGCAAGTTAAGTCGCACTGGGCCGCGGGTTAATCTAGAAAGTTTTCCCCCGACATTAGCCCCCAAGTTTAGCTTGGATTTCGAGTGAAGGCTCCTTCGTCTTAACAAACCCTGAGCCGCGCACGTGAATTATCCCACTGAACTCCATTTTTTCTTATTTCCAATCTGCGGCTTATAACTCTTGTTGGCGGCTCAAGAACGCGACTTATCCTGTCTTGACGGTTGATTTTCAGATCTAAACGTCTTCCGCGTCTGGGTTATTTATCTTGGCTCATCGTTTTCCCCAGCGTTCTGCATCAAGTCCTGCATTACGCACCCGCTACTCCTTTCCGCCGCCTCCAATCTCGCTTCTCGTACTCACAATCTTCGGTGGATTTCTCCATCGATCTGAGAAAAAAATGTCTTGCCGCAAGTGCAACTGGGAAGGCTCGTGGGTCAACGAAGATTTCCTAGAATCCCTATCTGCACGTGGCCTTCTTCCGCCAAAAGATCAGTGCGAATGGCGGGCGGTCGGTGAGGAGGTAATCCCCAATCCTCAACCAGGAGAAGTAGTGATTTTTGCGGAGCATGTTGAGCGCGGGTTCAAGCCACCGGGCTCTCTCTTCTTCCGCTCCTTGATGCAGCGGTTAGGTCTCCGCTTCCATGACATTGGCCCTAATTCGATGTTGCAAGTGAGCAACTTCCACGTCCTCTGCGAAGATTATCTGGGTATCCCGCCTTCAATAGATTTCTGGCTTGCTCTTTTCAATTGCATAGCCAAAGGGAAACCACAGATGGTCCTTTTCTCCAATGCGGCGCCATTTCCTTCCAACGCCGTAGGGGTAGCATCTTCCCAAAACTAACTCTTGCCAAGAAAATCAAGGAGTGGCAAAGGACATTCTTCTATTGTAAAAACACTTCTCCTGAGGGCGAAATTCCTCTTCCTCTTTGGTCTCCTTTTCCCTTCGAGGCTACCGATGCTCTGTCTTCTAAACCTGATCCTTCTTCGTTGCCCTTTATCGAATCCCTTCTAGACAAGGTGAGAGCGCTGACACTCCATGGTCTCACTGGATTAGATCTCATATCTTGCTAGACTAAATGGCGAGTTCAGCCTGTGAGTCGCCGCTCGCGGCTTATGATGGATTTCACTTGTCATGCGAATGACGTCGATCGCACTTGCCCTGAAGATTGGGACAAAGGGGAGTGGATAAATTTCATTCGCCGAGTGACGGACGAGGATATTGACTCGTATGATAACGTCGGACTTGCTCCTTCTGGGCTGAGCACAAGCCTTTTGTGGTAATGTTTACTTGTCACTTGTTTCCTCGAAATTCCTTTCCCAAAATGGATTATTCTGACCTGAGCTCCTTTTCAGATCGATCCCTATTTCTGGGTTCTTCCTTCAGAGGACGTCGACTTGAACCAAGGAACGCGGCTGAGTCGTCAAGGCAAGCCGCAGCCTTTGGCGAAGATACAGTTATGCACGAGGGTAGTGCTTCTGAAGAGGAACAACAAATGGCCGACGCTCTTTTGTCCTCGACTCCAAATACACCTTTCCTGGAACTTCCTGAGGTGCCTCGCAGGTCCTCGAAACGTTATTTTATGCCAGAGCTCAAAGACCCGCGCAGCTTGAGAAACGTCGCAAAGCCTTGGCATTACTAGCAGAAACAAGAGCTGCCAAATCTTTAAAACTCGCTGATCCCAACAAGGCTACTTTTTCTTCCGAGGCTGTTGCAAAGGATTGCTTCTCAATAAGCTCGGGTAATTGTTTGCGACTCTTCTCCTTTTCTTTTTGTTTTTACGTATTTCTGGCAAGGAATTGCTGATCACTACTTCTTCTCATACTCTGTAGGTTCAGATTTGCAAGGTTTATCTTCTCCTTCTTCTGGTTGCCTGATGAGAGTATCCGTGTCGCCTCTGGGTATGGTTCGCCTTCTTTTCAATGTTGCGGCTCTGCTAGGTCAGCTTATTAACCCATCAATGTTTTGCAGGGCTATGTCTGAAGAGGCTACCAAATCTAATTCCCATCCCACTTCTTCTCAGCAAGCTATGAGCGAGGATGATGCTGCTGATGAAAACGTGGGAAACAGTAATGGTGCGACTCAACCAAGGCCCTCCCTGGAGGAAGGTATTGCAGACGCGGCTCCTGCCGCGACTCCAGTCGCAGCTCCATCCACAACTCCTGCTGCTGGTAGGGTATCTACTGAAAATAGAATTCCAGCTCCAGGAAATAGTTCTAAGTCAATCGCAGATGCCATAATTTCTGCTGGAGACAAGCATGCTGTTCTGCTGCGCGGCATAGTTGAGCAATTTACTTCAACTCGCCAGGTACATATACCGTAGCCCCAAGGATCAAACCTTGTGTTATCGCACGGGGTGTTGATTCTTTTCCTGGCCTCAAATCTCGAGCCCCCAAATTTCTGGATAATTTACCTATGCGTTTTGCTCTCTTTGTTTTCAGCGTGAATTGTCTTTGCTTGATACTTCTGGCTCAATAAAGGGTAAAGGCATTTCCATAGACCATCCTGAAATGATGCAGTCTCGCGTGGAGCAGCATAATGAGGTCATTAGGGACCAAGATCAGGAAATAAAATCTCTCAAAGGTCAGCTCGACTCCTGCGAAGAGCAATTTAAGAACTTGAAGCTGATATGCAGCAGCGACTAATGGAGAAAGACGAGGTCATTAGATCTTTGCGAGAAGGGCTGACTCTTAAATCTGAATTGATTGATCGCCTGAAGGGAGACCACGCAAAGGAACTCGCCGCGCGAGATGAAAATATAACTCGCTGCTCAAAGCCTTTGAGGGTTTTGGCTCCATGTCAAATCAGCCGTCCTGCAGCTTGCTGGTTGGTCTTTTATTCCTTTAATCATACATATTTTGGGTATCAACGTTAGTCTCTGACTTGTTTCTTGCTTTTCTTTCTTGCCATAGGGCCTGAGGCCCCAGGTTGTCGGGGGAATACTTTCTGGATTAACCCGCGGCCCAGTGCGACTTAACTTACTCGCACGGATGAAGGCCCACTTGGGAACAAGCCCAATATTGAACCGCCATAAGGAGAAAGATCTAGAAGACAATCCCGGAGGACGTGAAGACCAAGTAGTCTCCGAGTAGGCCTCTGTGGATGTATTCCTTATGGGGAAGTTTCCTTTTGTAACCTAGCGAGCCTCTGTGTATATAAAGAGGACTCGCAGGACTTAGAGCGGGTCAAGCTATCAAGCCCCAAACCCTAGCTCATACGGCGAGTACCAGATCGGATCGCCTCCATTGTAACACCTCGATTATCATATCAATACCAATCTAGGGTAGGCAGGAAGTAGGTCTTTTACCTCACATTGAGGGGGCCGAACCTGGGTAAATCTGTGTTGATCTTTGTTCCTGCGATCCCAAGCTCGGAGATGCTTGACTCGCGTAATCCCACACCTACGAAGTCATCTATGACACCTGACGTGACAAACCCACGACAGTTGGCGCCCACCGTGGGGCCTGCGGTCAAGAGCGTCACGTTCCGCGCAGGATCCATGAAGGGAGCTGAAGATCTTGTTGTTGGCCGTATCATCACGGTCAATGGCACACCCCTCATCGACGATTCAAGCTGGGGGCCGGAAGCAGATTATTTGGAGACCGGCCACGTCATCCCGTTCGGATCCATCAACGTCTTCGTCGGCTTCATCGGTGGCAGGTCCGTTAGATCGGTCCAGGAAGGCGATTCAGTAGAAGAAGTCGCCGATGACGGGGAAGAATCCGTGGAAAGCATGGACTCGCAAGAGTTTGGGTCCATCATACCTGCCTTTGAAGAAAGTTGCTGGGGTTACCCACCAGAAATCACATCATCACCAGATCAAGAGATGGCACAAGTCGCGGTTTACATGGCCGGAGGAGCAGGTGCATCAGGAACTGCTGGAGAAACCGAGGCATCGGCACCCCCAAGCAACCCACTTCTTGTCCCTGTGTCAGCCACGAACGCCGCCCTCCGTGCAACAGAAATTGAGGCCGCCAGGGCCGAGCTCCTGTATGAGGTTCGAAGGATGGAAGAAGAGCGCCGCAGGCTCGATCAGATAAACCAAGGAATCCAACAGGAGCGGCAGAGAGTAGCCGCGCTGGCTGCGACTCAACAACAGGTTGACCCGCAAACACAGCTGCGCGCGACTCAACCAACAGTGGAAATCCCGCTCACTCCAGCCGCGGGACGGGAATCCAGACGACTGCGGAAGGAAGGGTACCAACAAATCAAGAGACCCAGCAACAACCAAGGAGGTTTCACACCCCACAGGGCCATTACCAGAACCCTGTCGATAATATGTATGCTGCGGCTAATATCTTGACTCAGATGGTACCAACAGGCGATGACCCGGTCAATGCTGAGGCGCGGCGCGCGATTCAGATGTAAGTACGGCAGTCCTGCAACAAGCCAATAGGGCGGAAGCCGAAGCACAGCTGCCCCTCGTACCAGCCAATCACAGGATTAGCAGAAAGAAGCGTCCAGAGCAGGCCACCAGAGGACGTGTCAGGAGTCGCACAGAGGCAGCAGGAGCAAGTCGCAGAAGCGCAGGCGAATGCACCATTGATGCAAAAGCGGCCCGCAGATAACCCCGCAGGCGCACCCACAGCCCTGTCCTCGCGACTCAAGGGACCGGCGTGTTTCACTGAAAGATCAGATCGGAACCTTTTCCTGAAGATTTCAAAGGGCCACGCAAGGTGGCAAACTATAACGCCAGCATGGATCCAACCACTTGGCTCAACAATTACGAGATGGGCATGAGCATCCTAAACGCATCTGAAGAGATCTGCGCACGCTACCTAAACATGATGCTAGAAGGAGCAGCGCACATATGGCTGCAAAATTTGCCTCCCAACTCTATAAATACTTGGGAGGAACTGAAGGATGCCTTCATTAAGAACTTCCAAGGAACTTGCAAGCGACTCTGCAATATAGAAGATTTAGAGCGTTGTGTCCAGAAGGAAGGCGAGTCAAGTCGCCATTGGATGAAAAGGGTGGCAGAAATAATACACTCCTCAGATAATATACCACCAAGCTCAGCCGTCCTGGTGATGGAGAAAAACTGCAAGTTTGAGCCGCTGATTCATAAGCTGGGTCGCATGAAGGATAAAGTCAAGAGCCTCAGCGAGGTGATGGCTGCGGCTAACAAATATGCCAGCTCAGACAAAACCAGAGACGCGTCAGACGGAGAAGAAGAGGAGGTTGCTGCAAAAGGAAAGAAAAACTCCAACAAGCCCCAGCAGCAGCAAACGAGCCACAACAACACGAGTCAAAACAAACGCAAAAGCGAAGATGGTCACTCAGGGCTCGTCGCCAATGCGTGGAGGATTCAGAGGCCAGCGTGGAAGGGGTCGAGGATACGGCTCCCGTCCAATCAATATGCAAGAAGTTTTCAACCGGCCATGCGACCTTCATGCGACAGGTGATGGACGGCCAGCGGACCATACCAAGGCGCAATGCCATTATTACAAAAAGTGGAAAGAAGAGAGCCAACACAACGGGGGGAATTCCCATGAAGGAAACCCTAGTGCGGCTCATAACACAAACATTGGGCAGCACGGCGCGAGTAACCCCAGGCAGACGGGGCAGTATCACACAATAGTTATCGATACCTCCAAAAGAGAAGAGAAATTGAGCCGGAGAAGTCAGCAGGTGAACGCCGTGATACCAACAACACCCGCTTGGTTAAGGTGGTCAGAATACGCGGTAACCTGGAGTCGCGACGACCACCCGCCACAGGTACGGGAACCTGGCAAGTTGGCACTGGTTGTGGCACCATACGTTGCAGGATACAAGCTGACCAAAGTGCTTATGGATGGAGGAAGCAGCATTAATATCTTGTACTACGATACTTTCCAGCGTCTAGGACTCAAGGATTCCAGCCTGCAGCCCACGTCAACAGTATTTCACGGCATTGTCCCAGGAAGGTCCGCACGGCCAGTGGGGAAAATAACCCTAGGGGTAACTTTTGGAACAGAAGAGAACTTTAGAAGTGAATTCCTAAGCTTCGAAGTGGTAAAATTCCAAAGCCCATATCACGCCTTGTTTGGAAGAACGGCCTTTGCTAAGTTTATGGCCAGGCCATGCTACGTGTACCTACAGTTGAAGATACCAGGACCAAAAGGGGTCATCACAGTGTACGGAGATAGAGAAAAAGCAATAGAATGTGAGAAAGGAGATGCGGCTTTCGCAGAATCCGCCTGTGCCGCGGAAGAACTAAAAGGTTATAAGTCGCAGGTGGACCCAAACGATATGAGTGTGGTTACCACGCCATCTGCCGAGCCACCAATGAAATTCAAAGCGGCCCAGGACACTAAGCAGATAAATCTTGTTCCTGGCGACTCATCCAAGCAAACTAGCATTGGAGCACACATGGAAGAAGAGCAGGAGAAGGCCCTCGTTGCTTTTCTCCAGGAAAATAAAGACATCTTCGCATGGAAGCCGTCAGATATGCCAGGGGTACCAAGAGAATTAGCAGAACATAGCCTCAAAGTGAACCCTGCGGCTAAACCAGTGAAGCAGCCACTACGGCGTTTTCATGATGACAGGAGAAAGGCAATAGGAGAGGAATAGCTCGCTTGCTGGCTGCAGGATTCATCACAGAGGTATACCATCCGGAGTGGGTGGCAAATCCAGTATTGGTTATGAAAAAGAACGGTACGTGGCGAATGTGCGTTGATTACACCAGTCTTAACAAAGCTTGTCCAAAGGATCCATTTGCTTTGCCAAGAATCGACCAAGTAATTGATTCAACTGCTGGGTGCGAGCTGTTATGCTTTTTGGACGCCTATTCAGGCTACCATCAAATCAAGATGAAGAGGGAGACCAAGAAAAGACGTCCTTCATCACACCCTTCGGAGCTTTTTGTTACGTCAGCATGCCCTTTGGGTTGAAGAACGCAGGTGCGACTTACCAAAGATGCATTCAGAATTGCTACATGAGCAAATAGGTCGCAACGTTCATGCCTACGTGGATGATATTGTGATTAAATCGCAAGTTAGCCAGGATCTTATTGGTGATCTGGCAGAGACATTCACAAATCTCAGAAAATACAACATGAAGCTCAACCCCACAAAGTGCGTCTTCGGAGTACCAGCAGGAAAGCTATTGGGATTCATAGTATCAGAAAGAGGCATTGAGGCCAATCCTGACAAGATAAAGGCCGTGATGGATCTCCAAAAGCCAGAAAAGATAAAAGATGTACAGCGGCTTACTGGTTGCGTAGCAGCTTTGAGTCGCTTTATATCAAGATTGGGAGAGAAAGCACTACCTTTGTACAGACTGTTGAAAAAATCAGACACCTTCGTTTGGGACGCAGAGGCCGACGAAGCTCTGACAGCCTTGAAACATCAATTGACAAATGCTCCAGTTCTGGCGGCTCCAAAAGATAAAGAGCCAATGCTACTATACATAGCGGCAAATTCCCGCGCTGTGAGTGCTGTCATGGTTGTGGAGAGACAAGAAACAGGAAAGGAATACCCTGTCCAGAGACCAGTATACTACGTGAGCGAAGTCCTCACAGCTTCCAAACAGCGTTACCCACAGTGGCAGAAGTTGGTGTTTGGAGTGTTCATGGCGAGTCGCAAGCTGAAGCACTACTTCCAAGAGCATCCAATAACTGTGGTGAGTTCAGCACCATTGGCAGATATCATTCGTAATCGAGAAGCTACTGGAAGAGTCGCTAAGTGGGCGATCGAGTTGGGACCACATCACATCAGCTACGAGCCGCGCACATCAATTAAGTCGCAAGCCCTTGCAGATTTTATTAACGATTGGACAGAAATCCAAGTTGCTCCTAGCATGGCAGAAACCAAATACTGGACCATGCATTTTGATGGGTCAAGACAGTTGCAAGGCTCGGGGGCTGGAGTTGTTCTGACATCTCCCAAGGGAGACAAGCTGCGGTATGTGTTACAGATACACTTCAACTGCACAAATAACGTGGCGGAGTACGAGGCACTGCTTCATGGTCTACGTATAGCAAAGGAGATGAACATCAGTCGCATACGCTGTTTTGGCGATTCAGACTTGGTGGCACAGCAGGTCTCCGGAACGTGGGACAGCAAGGATGCGAACATGGCTGCATATAGGAGAGAGGTGGACAGAATTGCTGGACATTTCACTGGATACCAAGTTGAACATATTGATCGGAGACAAAATGAAGCTGCGGATGCCCTGTCTCGGCTTGGATCCAATAGACAGTCAGTCCCACCCAATGTTTTCCTGGATGAACTGCACAATCCATCAGTCAAACCTCCAGCAGAATTGACATTGCAGAGCCAGAGGATGATTCAACTTTAGTCGCAGCCCTGCATGAACAGCCAGGATGGACAGAGCCATACATGGCATATTTAAGTCGCGGAGTGCTGCCGGACGATGAAATTGAGGCGCGCAAAATCATACGACGATCAAAGGCCTATACAATCATCAACAATGAATTATACAAGCGCAGCGTATCAGGAGCATTCAAAGATGTGTCTCACCAGAAGAGGGACGAAAAATCTTGCACGAAATTCATTCAGGCGATTGTGGCCATCATGCTTCGTCAAGATCTTTGGTGGCAAAGGCGTTCCGACATGGATTCTTCTGGTTAACAGCATTAGCAGATGCAGAGCAAATTGTCAGAGTGTGCGATGGATGTCAAAGATACGCTAGGCAAGATCATATGCCAGCCCAAGCACTTCGCACAATACCCATCACATGGCCTTTTGCCGTATGGGGTTTTGACATGGTAGGGCCTTTCAGACGGTCTTCAAACGGAAAAACTCACCTCTTAGTCATGGTGGACAAATTCACAAAGTGGATAGAAGCAGAACCTGTGGGAGATTGCGAGGCTGAAACAGCAGTCAAGTTCTTGAAGAAGGTCATATTCCGCTTGGTTACCCCCATAGTATCATTACAGACAATGGGAGCAACACCTCTGAAGGGGCTACACAGATATTTTGCGCAGACAATGGGATAAGATTGGACCTCACGTCAGTAGCACACCCGCAGAGCAATGGACAAGCTGAGCGAGCTAACCAGGAAATTCTCCATGGAATTAAGCCGCGCCTTATTGAAAAGGTCGAAGCATCTCCAGGATGTTGGGTGGAAGAACTGCCAGCAGTACTGTGGAGCTTGAGAACAACCCCTAACAGATCCACAGGATTTACACCATATTTCATGGTCTATGGAGCAGAAGCAGTCATGCCCAGCGATATCATACATGATTCACCAAGAGTTGCGGCTTACATCGAGACAGATAATGAGATAGCTCGGCAAGACTCGGTGGACACATTAGAAGAGGTTAGAGACTTGGCAGCATCAAGGTCAGCAGTATATCAACAAGACTTGCGACGCTATCATGCCAGACGCATCAAAACCGCACCTTTCAAGAAGGCGACCTAGTACTGCGACTTAAACAAGATCACAAGGGAATGCATAAGCTGTCCTCTCCATGGGAAGGACCCTACATCATCAGCAAGAAGCTAAACAATGGGTCGTACTACCTGCTGGATGTAAGGGAAGAAAGCAGCGAACGCCATGATTTCGAGGATCGTCTCGAGGCACCTCGCCCTTGGAACGTCGCACACCTGCGACCGTACTATACATAAGAAAAGGCTAATCAGAGCCAAGCATCATCCTTTCCAGCTTTATAGCTGAGTATCATCACAGCCACTCAGGGCTAGAACTTCAACTTTGGTCGCCACCTAGGCGCGACCTATGCAACATCTGATCGCCACCCAGGCGCGATCGACCCTTGTATCAGAAACCTGCCACCTAGGCGCGGCCGTAAACTTTGTATCATCTCTGGTCGCCACCTAGGCGCGACCGACCCCATGTATCACCATGGATCGCCACCTACGCGCGATCCAACCCTATGTATAACACTCGGTTGCCACCTAGGCGCGACCTTATGTGTCATCATAATCAAAGCTTATCATAGCTTAGCCTATCATGGCAATATCATTATGTTTCTTGGGGTCTTTGTTACCCTGAAACAGCCGATTTATTGGCAATTATCAAATTTACCTTAAGTTGGATTGCTACTCGCATTATGTGGCCAAAGTACTGGGGTGTGGCGTCAATCGAGCTTGATTGCCTATCATGGCCGCTCTCGACCCTGAACACACATATTCCTAGGAAATACTGAGTCGCGCGAGTGCCCACTTAAGGATTCAGATGGCCTAACTAGAGGTCGATGTACTGCTTATAGTACGGCAACACCAATTACAATTACTTGTAACTTAACAATTGTTTTATTCATGATATCAAGTTACAGGTGATGACCTTCAGAGTTCTCTGAGAAGAATTGAGATGATTACCACATAACATCCTCTCAATCCTTGGGGGCTATATCATATTATCATCAAAAATTTGAAGATAGATCGTCATCAAGTTCTGAAGCTATCAGGATACTCTAAAGCTCACGAAGTCAGATGATCTTCCAGGTGCGAGTCAAGGCCAAACTTGCACAATTATAAGCCGCGAAACAAGGAAAAGCGCGGCCTAAGCATTCAAGATCAAGAAGTACTATGAAGTTCAGGCCATGCTTGGGGGCTAATGTCGGGGGAATACTTTCTGGATTAACCCGCGGCCCAGTGCGACTTAACTTACTCGCACGATGAAGGCCCACTTGGGAACAAGCCCAATATTGAACCGCCATAAGGAAAGATCTAGAAGACATATCCCGGAGGACGTGAAGACCAAGTAGTCTCCGAGTAGGCCTCTGTGGATGTATTCCTTATGGGGAAGTTTCCTTTTGTAACCTAGCGAGCCTCTGTGTATATAAAGAGGACTCGCAGGACTTAGAGCGGGTCAAGCTATCAAGCCCAAAACCCTAGCTCATACGGCGAGTAAACTTCCCCATAAGGAATCCCATAAGGAATACATCCGCAGAGGCCTACTCGGAGACTACTTGGTCTTCACGTCCTCTGGGATATGTCTTCTAGATCTTTCCCCTTATGACGGTTCAATATTGGGCTTGCTCCCAAGTGGGCCTTCGTCCGTGCGAGCAAGTTAAGTCGCACTGGGCCGCGGGTTAATCCAGAAAGTATTCCCCGACAGGTGGCACCTGCGGAGGAGCAGGCTGACGCGTATTCGCAGCGCGATGCTCAGTGGAAGCCTGAGTACGCGATGGAGACGCGGCCTTGGAGGTAGTGCATCGTCTTCCTCTTCGGCGGCATGCTTGACGAAGAACTTGAGGTTGATGAAGAAGAAGACGAATCCAACGCTTGCACCCCCTACCTGGCGCGCCAGATGTCGTGTCTCGGGTGACGGACACCGGGAGTAGATGGTGCCCCCTTTTTAGGTTTAGCACGGGGCGCGAAGGAGGCTGGAAGACGGCTTACCCAGGAGCAAGGTCGTCAAGTTCTTCGTCGGGGGGCGAGGGCAAATAACACAGAAAGACACACGGAGTTACCCAGGTTCAGGCCGCCCGAAGGCTAAAAGCCCTACACCTGCATGTCTGGATTGAGATATTCATCATGGTGTAGTGTACAAGGGTGTTCTGGGATGAACCCGGCAGAGTTTCGGCCGGAGATAGACGAAGAGCAGATCCTGCCCTGGGGAGATCACCTCTCTCTCTACCCTCTGAACCCTAGTCTAGTCTTGCCCGAGCTCTATCTTGCTTGTCCTCTTTTCTCCCTCCTCTGGTGCCATGGTCCTCCTTTTATAGGCTAAGGGGATCCGACATGGGCACGCGAGGGGCGTGAAGGGTTTTGGCGGGAAAACCCCTCGGCGGTCATTGGAGGAGACGTGGCGTCCTCTCCTCCAAGCATTCTCTGGAGGGCGGCGTGGTCGTCCGCCTTTGGAAAAGGTGGGACGGACAAAGCCTGTCCGCCCCACCAACTACGCTCGTGGCAACGTCACCAGGGCGCGGCCTTCATCTTGGCGTCCAAGCCTTCCACCAGCTTCCATCGAGCTGGCAATCTTATCCTCTCAGCGGTACGGATGGAGGACCCGGGGGCGCGCCTGACCTCCTGTCGGGCGCACGGACCCGCGGGTATCCCGCCTTATTCTCCGGGCGAGGGGGTGACCCCGGAAGGTCGCCTGGTCCTTAGCGGCAGAGCCTTGCTGTCGAACTTGTCGGGTTTCCTTGGGGCAGATGAGCTAACCCATCTGTTGTACTTGACTCCTTGCCTTGTCCATCTTCTTGGTGAGCCCCAGTGGAGGACCCAATTTGGCAGCATCAGGGGAACCCCATGTTCCACTGCTGCGACACGTACCAAGAACGTCCATCACAAACAAGATCCAAAGAAGAGAGACAAAAGGCATTTAAGCAAATATGGAACTTGTTTGAGAAACATGCACGTAGGAATAAGATAATGAAGAATATCAATTCTAGGTGGTAATACGTCACATGTTCACATTTTCTAGGTTTGTAATATGCACAAAGCTTATTACTCCCCCATAATGTGATAATCCATTTTTTCTTAACAAGAGGCAAGCAAAACCAACTAGAGATGATTAATGGACATTATAGAATTTGAATTTCTCATGAGAATAATATACCACATTGGGAGTAGATAATATTCATATATCAACACTAAGTGGTATTCCTCATGTATACACATTTTTAGGATTGTGAAGTGCACGAAGCGCATCACTCACCCAAAATGGGATAGTCCATTAATCTCTCAAAAAAAGAGCCAACAAGATAAGATAGCAAATAAAAGCAATAAGGCTCAAAACAAGTATACGGTGTGCAAACCAACATACACATACTTGATTACTCAAGATAAGTTTGTAGAGAGCACAACACATACAAACACTAGCAAGGTACAAAACCTAACACATGCAAGGGTACAAGTAACTTTCAATGTATATATGATTCAAATTCTAGTTATCGCAAGGAGGAACAACGGATATGAGATAGGACAATATAATCCAAATGACTTGACTTGAAAGAATATAATTGATGAAGATCCCTTAATTCTTCATGATGTAGTCAAGTCTCCAATGCCCTCCAACAACACCTATTGATCAAATATTAGCTTGTTGGTCCCCAACCAAGTTGGGTCCTAAGAGGTTAGTCACAATAGGCTTGGCAACCCAAATGGTGCTTTTCTTGACACCACTTTGAGTACCAACATATTTGGCAAACACATTGCCAACCTTATCCTTTCGAAGAGAATAAACATCATCAATAATAATGGGGTTGGATAAGGTACCATTAGTGCATGAAGAAGCGAAGTGGCCCTTCTCACGGCATATGTAGCAACATTGGCTTCCTCCTTTCGTCTTAGTTGGAATCTTGGCTTGAGGAGAGGTAGCTTGATTCTTCTTGGGAAGAGGCCGTTCTTCATCTTGAGTTTGAGCTTGAGGCCGCTTCCCATGTTGCTTCTCACTAAGAGGCTTCTTCTTCAAATGGCAAGATCTAACATGGTGCCCTTCAACTTTGCACTTGAAGCAAACAATCTTGGCCGAATCTTTAGCTTGTTCTTGGCCCTTGTTCTTTTTGATAGACTTGGACTTGTTCTTGTTATTGGAGTTGAATCCAAGTCCATTCTTGTCATTGGGGCGTCTTTGAACACTCAACACATTGTCAAGTGTGGACTTCCCAACATGACACTTTTCCAAGTCTTTCTTCAAAGAAGCGACTTGGGCCTTGAGCTCTTTTAATTCATCTACATGGTTAGTATCAACAAAAACACTAGAGGATGAATCACAAGATGTAGCAATATTGTGAGACGATGAATCACAAGGACTAGCACATGGCAATAATGCATTTAGAGTACAAGTAGTGCCATTGTCCACATGAGGCTCACAAGATGTTACCTTTGTAGTGATAGCCTCATGAGCTAACTTTAGCTTCACATGGGATGCTAGAAGATCCTCATTAGAGCTAGAGAGCTTTTCATGACTTTCTTCCAATTTCCCATACTTGCTAGTTAGCAACTCAAGTTGAGCCCTTAGCTCAACATTCTCCTTAAAAATAGATGCTTCACAAGAAGTGGAGTTAGTAGCACAAGCATCATTGGCATTAGAAATGGAAGAAGACAACTTGGCAAGCTCATCATTCAACCTAGCATTTTACTCAATAATATTAGCATGATCACATGAGGGAGTAGAGGAACTAGGCACATCATTTTTAGATAGTTGAGTTTGGAGTTGATCATGAGACTTGGTAAGGAGTGAGTGCTCACTTTCCAAAGCCTTAAAAGCTTTGTCAAGTCTCTCTATATCCTCAATTAGTCTAGCATCGCCAACACCAAAGTCAACTTTTTTCCTTTTTAAGCACTTTATATTTAGCAATAGCATGATCTCTTTCCTTAATGATTTTTAGCAAAAATAAGATCATTTGTTTCATCAAGAGATTCAAGTTTCTCGTCAAGAGACACTCGAAGCTCATGCTCTTCCTCAAGAGCATTTACTAAGGATGTTTTTTCCATAGCATCCTCTCTTTCGATCCTTCCCTTTTCTTCAATGATTTCCTTCACTTAATAGCATAAGTCAAAATTTCACACAAATAAGAGCAAACTTTACTACCTTGAGGGAGAGCACTAAAAACCATCTCACTCTTTTATTTTAAAGAGTCAATATCATCCTCTTTTAATCCATAATAATCCTCATCCTCATCATCACAAGATGTAGAGGATTCCAAAGGTGAAGATTCCTTTGAATCCCTAGCCATAAGGCAAAAGTGAGTGATGGATGATGAAGATGAAGAATTGCTTGAAGCATCATTGAGATCCATGTCTTGTTCCAACAAACGATGGGATTCCTCTACATTGTTAGCACAAGTACTAGAGGATATGGAAGCATTATTTTCATGGCAACAAGACATAGAAAGCATATCATCATGAGATTTAGTTAAGCAACTAATACATGATATGCAAGGACTATCAACACTAGCATGTGGGACATTTGAAGTGCTAGAAGAGTTTAAGTCCAAAGATAGAACATTGCAATGAGATAGAGATGAAGTATAGTCAATAGAATATTCACCATCAACAAAGCAATTTCTATCACCACTCACCATATCATTACCTTGTGACAAATCACATATTGGTGGAGTGTAAGAAGTTGTGAACTCATCACAACCATAGGTGGAAGGAGAACAATCATCCTCAATAATGTTGGACACTTCATATTTATCTTGAAGCTTGGTCCAAAGCTCATGAGCGTTCCGAAAAGGCATGATTGATGCAAGAACTACATCGCTCAAAACACAAATGAGACCATTAGATACTTGAGTATCGATATTACTCTTGATAAAATTTGGACCCATGGCCCTAAAAAGATTAAGCATGCGAATTTTCCGAACATCATAATTTGTGCCATCGAATATAAAAGTGGGATCGTGCACTAATTCTCTAGACGACATCTTTACTCTCTAGGCGGTAAAGCCCAAAAGAGAGCCCAGGCTCTGATACCAATTGAAAGGACAAGGATGTCGCCTAGAGGGGGGATGAATAGGCGATTTAAAACTTTTCCGGTTTAGGCTTGATAATTGCGGAATAAAACTAGGTGTTTAAATTAACAAGCCAACAACCTAAATATACTAGGCTCACCTATGTGCACCAACAACTTATGCTAAGCAAGACAAGCAACAAAGTGATAGCAATATATAAGACTTCAAGCACGTAGGCTATCACAATGTAAAGTGCATAAGTAAAGAGCTCGGGTATAGAAATAACCGAGGCACGCGGAGACGACGATGTATTCCCGAGTTCCTCCTTTTTAGGGGAGTACGTCTCATTGGAGGGGTGTGAGTTTCGAACTCAAGACGCCACAAATGGCCTCACCCTATTCTCCGATGAACCTTGCCCAAAAGCTCGGTTCACCTTCCACTATTGATTTCCTTTTAGGCGGAAATTGAGTCCCTTACAACAATCTTGGGGCACAACCCATAAAAGGATTGGGAGCTCCCAAGTGGCCACAAAAGGCCTGAACCGCCACAAAAGGCGTCTAGGGTCCAAAGATCCAAGAGTAACAAGCTCACAAACTTTCAACTTCCATGAATACTTGTGGAGAGCACAAACCGATGCACAAAGCAATGGCAAGAGCACAAGTTCTCAAATTCTTCACTCTCAAATCCCACCAAAAGCAACTAATGCTTATGGGGGGAGAAGAGAGGAAGAACAAGGAAGAACACCAAATCCCTCCAAGATCTAGATGCAAAAGCTTCCCCTCACTTAGAGGAGAGATTGATTGGTAGAATAGTGGATCTAGATCTCCTCTCTCTTTTCCCTCTAATTGGAGGCAAGAATCATGGAGGAATAAAGAGATAGCAAGCTTGTGGAGGTCAACAATGGAGGTCAAAACTTGCTCAAAAGGTTGGGGAACCATTGGGGACGAAGGCCCCTTAAATAGGTCAACCCAAGATCCAACCGTTGGGTGCAGAAACGCGCCGGGGCGATACTACCGCTGGGCCCAGCGGTACTACCGCCCCCCCCCCCCCCGGGAAGAAAGAACACTACAACAGGCTAAAAATGGGCTCCAGGTAGCGGTACTACCCGCTTCGGGTACCGCCGAAAATGGCTCTCGGGTGGCACCGGCGGTACCCGAGCGGTACCGCGGCGGTACTACCGCCACAGGTAAAAACTGCAGAACCACCGGCACCAAAACGGGCATAACTTTTTCATCCGGACTCGGTTTTGATGAACTAGAGCTTGGTATGGAGATGAACACAAGCTCTAAATTCACACTTGGGTAAAAGCCAAATAAGAACCAAGAAAGATGATATGCCAAGAATGCCAAGATTTGAGCTCTCCACAAAGGTGCGATCAAATCACTCACTTGAGAGCTCCTCTTGATAATACGCCGTCTATCCTATAACCCGGTCTCCCACCAACAACAAGAGACCGGTAAAATAGAAACCCTATCAAGATCATACCTTTGCCTGTCACATTCCACTTGAGCTAGATGATGACGATCTTGATCTCTTTAAGTGGACCACCTTTCTTGATTGCGCTTTGCTTGGTGAAGACTCACATATCGCTCCCCCATACACCAATATGGGAGAGCCTCTATAAGGCACATCTTCACTTGACCAATATCTCCAAAAGGGTGACAAGCTTCAAGCATAGGATTTCTTCGAGATGCTTCTCCTGAACTTGCACTTCAACTTCTTCTCTTAATATATATGATGACTTGGATATTGCTTTGGTCATCACTTTATCTTCTTCTTTCAATCTTGATACCAACACATGGTGTTCAAGCATTGCCAATGGACAAGCCCTACAAGGATAGCTCAATGCAACCATTAGTCCATAGAGATTGTCATTAATTACTAAAATCACACATGAGGGCTCATGCACTTTCAGCGGTGGCGGGACACCAACTGCTTTTGCCTATGAGCAATGCAACATTTGAAATTTTTGTTGATCGTAGATATTTGTAGCTTAGGGGGCCCACTACTCCCCAGCATGAGATTTTTTTTGGTAAAACCCCTTCATATTTGACATTTTTGTCTAAAAATCCCTTATTTTGGCCAAGTTGTCCCCTCATTTTTTTTAACGTGGTACCGTAGGAGAGAACTCCTACGGTGTAGATTTACTATTAATAAGAGCCGGGATAAACCAGAGGTTTTTCTTACAAGTGATCAACCACGAACAAAAAATTAGGGGGGGTGAAGGGGAAGGAGTCCGAGAGATCCATATTACAAAAAGGAAGAAAAAACCCGAGCACAAAGGGGCCGAGACCTAACAGAAGACGAGGAGCTCCATAGGGCCATCTAAATGAAAGTGTTCAACACCCAATCTATAAGAGACTGGACAACCGAAGCTTTGACTCGATGCTGGTGTAGTAAAATATCCGCCTGAGCAAGCACCTTCCAGCGTGCCAAGGATGGGGGCAGGTTTTTGAAAATTAGGTCATTGCGGCACCTCCAGATGTTCCACATAGCTGAGATCACAATCTCCATGAAGCAGGGACCGGTGAAATGCCTCTTTGCACTAATGAATCGGCTAGAAATAGGCAGGTTGCAATCCCATGTGATGTCTATCGAGTCCCAGCATGACGTGGCGAAATGACAGGAGAAAAACAGGTGATCCCGATCTTCCAAGATGGTGGAGTTACATAGGACACAGTCCGTGCCACCCTCAACATTCCAGTGTTTTCTGATCATCATTTCCTTGGTGTTCAAGCGATCCTTCTGAAGGAGCCAAGCAAAGACCCGAAGTTTAGGCAGTAGCTTTGATTTCCAAATTGCTTGCAGGGAAGGATCCACAGCCAGATGAGAGAAGAGGAAACTATAATATTTGGCAGATGTATATGTCGACGTTCCCCATGGAAAAAATCTGATATCAGGTCCAGCCGAGCTCCAATCGTAAGAGGAGACAATTGCATGGACCTGCCCCAATTCAGTGAAAGCTTCAGGAGAGAGGGGGAGCGCGAAGTGAGCCTGCAGGTCATCCATGTTACTCATGCTGCGAACCGAGGAATCCTCCGTGATGGCAAAGGAGAAAAGTCTCGGAAATTGGTCACATAAAAGTGTTCTGTTATGCCAAAAATCTTTCTAGAATAGAGTGGACTGTCCATCAACAACAGTAGAATGTGTTATACCTCTGTAAACATCGACAAGCTTAAAGATGTCTTTCCACCAAAAGGAACCTCTAGCGGTCTGAGCATGGGGAGGCAGAGAGGGGTCATAGAGAGACCAAACAAGCTTAACCCAGGGGGTGTCATGGCGGCAGAAAAATTTGTGAAGTTGCTTCAATAAAAGAGAAATATTCTGAATTTCAAGGTTTAGTACACCGAGCCCTCCATGTTTTTTGGGCCTGCAAACAAGCGACCATGCAGCAAGAGAATGAACCGACGATGAGTCCTCTTCTTTAGCCCACAGACCATGGCGACGAGATTTATCAAATAACTTAAAAATCGCCTTAGGCATCTTGAGAGAACAAAGATAGTGTATCCGCAGGGAGGAAAGCACTGAGTTGATGAAGGTCAATCTGCTCCCATAATCAAGGAGACGTGTGCTAGCATTCAAGCGTCGTTCAACTTGGTCTACAATGGGAGACAAATCCTGGACCTTAGGTCTAGAAGAACCAAGAGGGAGCCCGAGATATGTGAAGGGCAGAGTTCCAGTTGAGCAGCCAAAGACATTCGCGAGGGCAGCAAGACGATCACCATCAATATTAATCGGCATTAGGCATGACTTGGCATAATTGACACGTAAACCAGTAGCTAGGGAGAAAGATTGAAGAAGATGCTTGAGGGCCAGAAGCTGTTGAGGACATGCCTGGAGAATCAACAGATTGTCGTCGGCATATTGGGCAATGGGGAAATCAGATCCAGGTATAGGTAAAGGCGGTGAAGAGTTCCATCATTCATCAGCTTGTTAACCATAGATTGTAGTAGGTCAGCACCAGCCACAAAAAGAATTGGGGAGAAGGGATCCCCCTGCCGAACCCCACGTTTGCATGCAAATTTCTTACCAGGGACCCCATTGAGTAAAACAGATGATGTACCAGTGGAGAAGATGGCTTGTACCCAATGTATCCAGCGCTCATCGAAACCCCAACATCTGAGAATCTTGATAATTGCGGCGTGCTCAATTGTGTCAAACGCTTTAGCAAAATCCAGTTTTAAAATGACCGTGTCTGTGTGAGATTGTTTGCATTGGTGAATGTACTCGTACGCCCACCCAACACAATCTTGGATATTACGATTTTTCAGAAACCCATATTGATTAACATGAACCAGATCAAGAATTTTCTTCTGAAGCCGATTAGCAAGGAGTTTGGTTAAAACCTTTAAACATGAGTTCAGAAGTGAGATCGGCCGGTAGTCATTAGGGCTAGAGGGCGATTGAACCTTGGGGATTAGCGTGATGAACGCATCATTAATACTCTGTAAGTTGATTGTACGATCCCAGAATTCCTCACACAGGCGATAAAAATCCGAGCGGATGATGGGCCAGCATACTTTGAGGAAGAGGCCAGTGAAACCGTCAAGACCAGGAGCTTTGTCTCCCGGGCAATCAGCAATGACAGCATCAATTTCGGAGTGTGAGAAAGGGACTGATAGCTCCTCAAGGCCATCGAAGCGCTGCACATACATGGAGAAATCAAAGCTGTGATCAATTGGAGTAGACACACCAAGGCGCTCCTTGAAAGCATTCAGAAGAATGCCAGCTTTCTCATCGTGTTCAGTAGCTACCGATCCATCTAGGCGTGTCAATGAGGAGATGGAGTTGTGCCGATATCTAATGGTAGCCATAGAATGAAAGAACTTAGTGTTTTCCCCTCCGAATTTAGCCCACCGAACAGTGCACCTCTTCTTCCAATATTCCTGTTTGCAATCAAGCAAAAACTGCAGTTTCTGTTTAACAATATTTCGGAAGTTCCATTCCGTAATATGCAGCGGGCGAAGTTCTTCAAAATCATCAAGCAATAGAATAGCAGAGTTGCAGTTTTCGATAAGTTGGGAAATGACCGAAATACTAGTGCTCCAATTACGAAGGGCTTTGCGCAGGAGTTTTAGCTTAGCAGAGATGCAACGTGCAGCATCGCCGTGGCAATGAATTTGCCAGATTCGGTGAACAACATCAAGAAAGCCTGGCATCTTCACCCAATGGTTCTCAAACCGAAACACCTCAGCTCGAGGAATAGCTGTGCCAATAGATACTACGCATGGTGTATGATCCGAGGTTGGGCGAGCAAGAGATTTTACCATAGTGTTAGGATATTTAAGCGTCCAAGCCGGGGAAGTAAAGAACCAATCCAGCTGCACTAAAAGGGGATCAACCTGCATGTTGCTCCACGTATAGTTTCTGCCTTTAATCGGCAGCTCAATTAGCCCGAGATAGCTAATGATCTCGTTGAAGGTAGCCATATCCTCCATATTAGCCCCTGGGCGATTACGGCTATCCGAGTATCGGTAGAAGTTAAAGTCCCCAAGAATGATCCAATGGCTATCAACAGTAATGTTCAAATGAAACAGCCAAGCTACAAAATTTTCTCGCTCAACGCCCTCACACGGTCCATAAACGTTAACGAGTGTGAAACAATCAGCTGAGCAAGTAGATGTAAAGCTGATAACAATCGCGAAACTCTCCTGGAGCAGCATGCGGCCCACGAAGCGACTACCGGCCCAAAGAATTAACAGCCCACCCGAGGCACCATCGGAAGGAACAAAAGCAAATTGATCAAATCATTTTGGCGCAAAAGATTTGATAAACTTACTGTCAAAGGAAGCTCGTTTCGTTTCCTGAAAGCAAAGGATCGTGGCGGTACTTTCCTCAATTTTGTCCCGAATAAGCGGCCATTTCTCAGGGATTAGATTCCAACATAGAATATGCCAAAAAAGACGCGCAGAAGCTAAGCGAGACTGAGACATGTCGTATATGGATACGAGATCAGCAAACCAAAACAGCAGGCAGCACACCAGAGCTCAGAAAGATAAATCCGACGCAAAATAGACCAGGTACTGAAGAGTAAGCAGCAAACAAAGCTACTCGTCACGACCCTTGTGAAGTTTCTCAAACGTGAGCTCCTCAGGCTCAATGCCGCAGTCCTCGATTCCCATGCGCCGCAACTCAATTATCTGAAGTATGTCAGGGGGGTTGGCCTTGGAAACTTGCGAAGTCTTGCACCAGGCTTCAGAAGATGGAGAAGCATCAGCCTTGAATCCATCGTTCGCGAGGCGAGGAGAGCGACGAGCTTGGGTGCTCACAGTTGGGGTGGCATGCTTGGGCGCTCGACGACGCCCACTGACAGAAGGATCAGCAGAAGAGGTCAGCTCAGGGGCCGAAATAGGTGCAATGGTATCAGAGGTAGCAAGAGATGCAGCATATGATTTAACAGAGGGAGAGCCACGGCCAAGGACACCATCATCATGCACATCAACATTATTAGTCACAGCAAAATGATCATCAAGAACAGCCACGGGATCACCGACAACAAGGGCAGCCACTTCATCACGCGCCGGTGCTAGGGGATCCTCATGCAGCAAATACCGAGGCATATCGAAAATAAGCATCAGATTATCCCAGGATCCCACCTCAATGGGCTGGGAATGGAGAATGCGATCAATCATCGCCCAAGAAATTGCATCTAGAAGCATGCCAATCTGTCCAACTGAAAAGGAGAGGTTCATGGAGGAAGTAGCAGACTCCCCAACATGCTGTGAGCTGCCCAGAATAGACCTCGAGGCCAACTTGCAGGCCATCCAGCCAAGGAAGTGCAGAAACGAGGGCCATATGGGAACCTCCACCATGATGCCATCCCTACCAGCTTGCATGAAGAAGAGGTTCAGACCGTGAGCTAGGAGAACATGATCAGAAGCAAGCTCCGCCTCGGCCACAGACTCATTCCAGGCTGCAAGTCCATCATCATGCACAATACTTTCAGGAGAAATACCATCCGTCATGGACTGTCCTTCATAATCAGTTTTGTTTCTCATATTCTCACCGAGGTGAACATGATCAGCAGTGGACTTGGCAACCCATTTACGATGTAGACGCATCATTTCCCTCTGGTGATTTGCAGTATCTGACTTGGCTTTCGGAATCCAAACCTGTTTGACTTTGCACACAATATCTAAGTGTCCCCAAGAGCTACATTTACGACAACGAATCGAGGGGCAGTGATCCCGAACATGACCCAGGCTATGACAGAAAGAACAGTGTTGTTTGAGAGGGCAGCCTCTGACAAAGTGACCCCAGCCAAAGCAGTGCAAACATCTAACATCATTTGTGCAATCTTTTTTGAAATGTCCAAGCTCTAGGCAACGGAAGCAACAACTTAGAGGACCAGATAGCGAAGGGTCTTGAATAGGTGCCAGAGGATGTGAGTCCGGGGATTTAGGACCACTGTCATTGGACTGCTGAGGTTCAGAATAGTCATCGCACACAAATAAACGGGCCTTATTAGCCGAGTAAGGCGGCTCCGTGCAGGCAGCCGTGCACTTGGAAGCAGGTTCAGCATCCTCTGAAGAAGAATCGCAGTCAACACATTTAAAGCCCAGAATCTGACAGTGCTCACAAATACCTGGACAGCCCACGAGGAGGTGATCTTTCAGCCCACAACGAGAACATTTGCCCAAAAATTCGTAAACCAAATCCTTTGGCGGGATCACAGGGATGCGCAGAACCTCCATAATGTCACGATCCGAGTATCTCGCAAAACGCAAATCTTCCAAATGTTCCAGGGTGGAAATGGAAAGATTAGAGCAGAGTTTCCTTAGAAAATTCTGATTATAATAAATGCCTTTAGCCTGCATGCCTCGATCCGGAATAACCGGTGTAGGGAAACTGCCAAAAATGATCCCAGCTTGCTGGCCGGCGATCACCGGAAAAGCCTACTCCGCCGTGCCATGTGAGACCTCAAAAGAACCAAACTTAATCGGATGAGCCTTTGATGAATCAGCAAAAGAAGAGAAACCAAATTTAGCTAATTCCTTGGCCGCAGACTGATTCGAAACAGCACTCTACTTTAGAAAACCCAAATTCGGTCGAAGAGCAGTAGGGGAACGCTGAGAAATTTCAAGAGCTTCCTCAGAAGAATGCCAAGATAGATCCATTCGATGAACAAATCCAGAAATAGACGGATCCACACCTCTGAAGAGACTGAAGTGACAAACAAAATCCGGCCATACTCTATGACGCAGACCATAAATGAAATGCCCCACACGATTTGAAGCAACTGAAAATCTGAATCTCCGATCAGTGAGTTTGTAGACCTTGAAGCCAGCACTAGATCCTCCAATACAAGACTGAAGGGCTAAACCAACCGACTCCTCAGTAAGAGCAAACGAGGCCGAAGAGAAGGAGACGACCAGAAAGAATTCCTTGTAACCAGAAGAGGGAGAGAAATGGACGGAAGAGCCAAAACGTCGACGAACCTGCTCCGCGACCGCCAGGCCGGGAGAGAAATCCCAGTGAAGGAGCGCCTCCATGGAAGATCAGAGATGGACGCCATTGCTACGGGTGGAGAAGGTGAGTGGGAGAGGAGAGGGAGAGGGAGACGCCATTCATCACCACCCTAAGTTGTCCCCTCATTGCCGGCCCAAAATGCCTTCCTAGCCTATTTGGCCCGCAACTACCTGGCCCAAGCTTTGCCACTATTGTGGATGATGTAGAACATGGTCACAAACCCCCACTGGAGATGCTCGTAGGGGTTCCAGGGTGCCTGCATTTAGCGGGAGCTTTCCCGATTCAAATCCAGAACTAGCCAAACCGATGGACCCACTGGTGAGTCATCAAGCACCCTATAAACACATATCAAGTAAGAAGATGTGTCGACGCGACACAAGTATTGGAGCTTCTCCTTATCTCTGTTTCACATCTCAAAAGATTGGTGGTAATGTCCATTTCACATTTCTAACGAGTAAAATGCATCCGAAATTTTTAACCTGGCATTTGAAGTTGGCGGATTGGTAATTTCATTCCAGGATTTTGCACCTGGGAGGAGCGGTGAGCAAAGGATGCAGATGAATACTACATATGTTGGCAGGTGGAGCCCACATGGAGATGATTCGGGTACACCAAAGAGAGAAGATATGCAAGCGAATCCATCAGTTGGCTGGTTGGTATGTTACCATTTCTTGCGCATCTAGCATGAACCTGTATACTGAAACTGAATTTCTTTGCGCCAAAACTCTAAAAGAGATCAAAATATGAAACCGAAGCTACGTAATTTGACAGTTAGGTTGGCAGTATGTTAGCAATTTCATGTTACTACTTGTTTTTATAAGCAAATTCTTATACCTAAATCGCTATGTTTGCATGTTAATTAGCACTACGGCGGCTCTGGACGATTCCGGCCACTGGAAGCTCGACCACGTGGTTAGTTTCAGTCTCTAGGTGACACATTGATGGCGTCATGGTGAAGGCGATGGGGTGTAGGTGAAGGTGTGAAGGCCGGCAGGTGTAATCTCATCAATCATAAGGATAAAAAGGATAACATGAATAATTGGATGGCTGAAAAAGATGATGAGGTGAATAGCTTATCTATAGGGAGAAGTGGGGATTTTGATTTATACTCGTAACAGATATACATAGTTTTTTTGAGAACTCCCACCCCTTTCATTCATTAATCCAAAAAGTTTACAGAAACACCATCCGGTGGATTTAGGAGCCATACATGCCTGCCTAGGTTTGAGAAGAGAGAACCTCGAGCCAAACCATGAGCATCAACATTGGAGCGTCGGAAGTAGTGAAAAAGGACGTAATGGCTCTTTTCCAAGATTTTTTCTTAGGAAAACTTGACCTCTATAAGTTGAATTTTGTTGTTCTGTCTTTAGTGCCAAAAGAGCCTGATGCTTCTTCAGTGAAGAAGTTCGGACCAATCAGTCTGCTTAATTGCATCTTTAAAGTGTTCACTAAAGTTCTCACTTCCAGATTTGGGAAAATTATGGACTCCATAATTGAACCAAACCAAACTAGCTTCATTAAAGGAAGGTATATTTTAGAGAGCGTAGTAACAACACTCAAAGTCCTGCATTATGTCTCTCATGGTAAATAGAAAGGTGTTGTGCCGAAACTTGACTATGAGAAGGCCTTCGACAAGGTTGACTTAGATTTCTTAGACGACCTCTTATTGAAAAGAGGGTTTGGACCAAATCTGAGGAAATGGATCAAACTAGCCACTAGGGGGTTCGGTAGCAGTTAAAATTAATAACACACGGGGTGATTTCTTCTTAACCTCCAAAGGGCTGCGGCAAGGAGACCCAATGTCGCCCATCCTTTTTAATTTGGTGGTAGACGTTTTCATGAAGATGCTTATTAAAGCTGCTTCCAATAACCTCATCAAAGGTCTCTGTCCCCAGTTCCATCCAGGGGGAGTGATCAGTTACAGTATGCCGATGATACAATTCTCTTTTTAGAGAATGTCGTGTCTCGTATCACGGACACCGGGAGTAAAGGATACCCCCTTTTTAGGTTCGGCACGGGGCGCGAAAGAGGCTGAGAAACATCTCTCGCGGGTGATCTCAAGCTCTCCTCTCAACGATGGAAACAAACAACCACAGGGACACAAGGAGCTACCCGGGTTCAGGCCGCCCGGAGGCTAACAGCCCTACTCCTGCATGTCTGGATTGATGACTAAAACGTATTCATAATTTTTGATGTTCCATGCTTGTTGTATATCAAATGCCACATGTTTAAGTTTATATCATTTTATGACATTTATTGGACTAACCTATTAACCTAGTGCCCAGTGTCAGCTTGTGTCTGTTTTGGCTGTTTATTGCAGAAAAGGCCCAAAAATAAAAGTGCTCGGAATTGGACGAAAATTTACCTGAATTATTTCCAGCACAAATAAGCCGCGAACCAGAAGACCACCTGGAGGCGGGTCCCATAGCCAGCACGCGGCCTAGGGGCGCGGCCAGGTACTACCTCGCGCCGTGGGCCCGCTGATGCATGTAAAATGCATACATGAACTTTGCATTATTTTTACTTATATTCCAGTCATATTTGCATCATATAATGGTTATATCACTGTTTTATAATGATTTTGAGAATATTTGATATGTTTCCTATTTTTATGGAATTAACACTGCACAGGCAGAAAACCCTATTTCTTTCCTTTAATGTTTCAGGGACCCAAACGACATCCAAATCACCTGCAAATTTACGAGCGTCAATATTTGGAAGGAAGAAGACTTGTGGGCGAAGGAAGCGAACAAACGGAGCCACGAGGGCCAAAAGGGGTGGGCTCACACGGCCCCTGTACCTGGCCGCGTGGGACCCCTCCAATTGGGCCTCGGAGCTCCGCTGCCGTCGATTTTTCCTCCACCGACTCCGTTTTGACCTAAAAACGCCTATATAAATAGTCTCCCGACGTTCTCTGGAGGGAGCGCCGCAGAAACACAGAAACACCGAAACAGGGACCTGGAGCTGCAGATTGGAGGGGGAAAACTCCGGCGGGGCGCTGCCGGTGTGGTCTCTGTCGTGGGTTTGTCACGTCAGGTGTCATAGATGACTTCGTAGGTGTGGGATTACGCGAGTCAAGCATCTCCGAGCTTGGGATCGCAGGAACAAAGATCAACACAGATTTACCCAGGTTCGGCCCCCTCAATGTGAGGTAAAAGACCTACTTCCTGCCTACCCTAGATTGGTATTGATATGATAATCGAGGTGTTACAATGGAGGCGATCCGATCTGGTACTCGCCGTATGAGCTAGGGTTTGGGCTTGATAGCTTGACCCGCTCTAAGTCCTGCGAGTCCTCTTTATATACACAGAGGCTCGCTAGGTTACAAAAGGAAACTTCCCCATAAGGAATACATCCACAGAGGCCTACTCGGAGACTACTTGGTCTTCACGTCCTCCGGGATTTGTCTTCTAGATCTTTCTCCTTATGGCGGTTCAATATTGGGCTTGTTCCCAAGTGGGCCTTCATCCGTGCGAGTAAGTTAAGTCGCACTGGGCCGCGGGTTAATCCAGAAAGTATTCCCCCGACATTAGCCCCCAAGATTGGTTAGGACTTTACGGTGAGAATCTTCTGGCCTCTTGAAATGGTCTCTGAGCCGCACTGTAAACGTTCTGACCAATCTCCTGACTCATGCGATTCAGAGCTGTGACTCATCGCGCGACTCATCTCTTCTTCTGGAAATATTCTGTTTCCTTTAATTGCGGACCGTTACTCTTTTTGCGGGCGCAAATTGTGCCGTTGGTTGCGAGCACAGATAATGCCGTTAGTTGCGGGCCCCTTCAGTTATAAGCTGCGGCCACCTAGGTCATTATCCATTTGCCCTTGCAATCTTCTCATCCCTAGCCGCGCCGTCTTCTTCCTCGACCCGAGCCTAGTTCCCCAATTCAATCTCCCCCTCGCAATGGCGCCCAAGGCGAAGCCATCTGACAATAGGCGCCAGATCTCCTGCAACTGGGAAGGATCCTGGGTAACAGAGGAAACTCTTGCGGATCTGGCCGAGGCTGGCTTCTTGCCGCCGAAGGGGGACGGCGTCTGGCGGGCGCCAGGCGATGAAATCGAGCCGCGCCCCAAGCCCAACGAGCTGGTGATGTTCGTGGAGCACGTGGAGCGTGGATTCACGCCGCCAGGTTCTCCCTTCTTCCGCAATTTGCTGCAACGCCTAGGCCTCCGTCTTCACGACATCGGGCCCAACTCAATGCTCCAGGTGAGCAATTTTCACGTGCTGTGCGAGGATTACCTTGGCATAGCCCCCAACATCGATCTGTGGCTGGCCTCTTTCACCTGCAACAGCCAACTTGTCTCCAAGGGTGGCGCCTACGTTCAGGTCGGCGCCATCTCTCTTCAGCGCCATAGGAATTCTTGCCTTCCCAAGCTAGCCCTGGCGAATCGACCCAGGGCTTGGCAAAAATCTTTCTTTTATTGCCAAGATACTTCACCGGAGGGCGAAACTCGCCTTCCCTCCTGGTCTAACACCCTCTTCGTGCCTACCGAGGCACTGAAATCAAAACCCCGCGACTCGTCCATGTCCTTCATCAATGAGTCGCTGATCAAAGTCCGCGCCTTAATAGGTCATGGTCTTACTGGCCTTGATCTTCTCTCTTGCTGGACCAAATGGCGCATTCAGCCCGTGAGTCCACGACAGCGATCCTTCCTTGAGTGCACAGGCACCTCTGCTGACGTTGATCGTATCAAGGCTTCGGACTGGAGGCCTGAGGATTGGGTGGAATTTGTCACCCGCGTGACTGAGGAGAAGGACATCTCCTTCGATAAGGTGGGGCTTGCCCCTTTCAGTGTTAACAACAAGCCTTTTGAGGTAACTCCTCTTCTCTGTCTTTTCGCCTTCGTAGTTGAGTCGCATTCCTTTTCTTAATACTGCAACTTATATTTCTCTCATCCAGGCTGACGAGAACTACTGGTCGCTGCCTGCGACTGTCGCCGGCACTGCTGCTCCCAAGCGTGCCGCACGAAAGAAGCTGCTGCCCACTCTAGAGGGCAGCGAGACTGCTGATATCCCTTCTGTTGCCTCTGCGGCCTCAGATGATGAAGAGACCGAACTGGACGAGGACGAGAGTCCAGTGCCAGCCGCGAGTTCTGTTGCCGCGGCTGAACCAACTCCCCGTAGAGCCTCCAAGAGGCTATCTCGTGAAGAACCAGAGGTTGATGCTCTGGAAAACCCCGAGGCCACGAAGCGTCGCAAACCTGCTACGGGCGCGATCTCCTTCGTTGCCAGGCGTGCTTTCAAAGCCACCGCCTCTGCTGAAGAAGACATGGGTCCCCACTCTGGTAATTTCTGCTGTCTTGTCATCTTGAATGCTTATTCTTTTTCCTCTACTGACACGTAAAACTTCTACTCGTAGATTCTGGGACCCAAGGCCTGTCCTCACCATCAAGTGGTGAACTTATGGCCTTTGTGAAGATGGCTCCAGAGTTAGTAACTTTTCCCTGTGCTTTCAATACTTTTATTCTGGCTTATGTTCTTCTTCTTCACACAATGCCCTTGCTTTTTTCAGAAGTGCGGCTGAACCCGCGACTGAGCCTGGAGCCGCGGTTGAGCCGCATTTATCACCTGCGGCTCATACCGCCATGGTAGAGGGCGTGGCCACCACTGATGACCTGGCCACGGTCCCTGTTCTTGACACAGCCACCCAAGAGGTGGCTCTGGAGGATAGAACGGATCCCCTTATGATCCAGGACGTGGAGAAGGTCAACCCCTCCTCCATAGATGTAATGGCCAAGGATGCTGATACGCCAGTGGTTGAGTCGCCAGTGGCGGACAATCTGCGGTCGCCAATTCTACATGCTGAGGTTGCTTCTTTCCTCCACAAGCCGCGCTGAGAAACTGTCAGAGGCTATCATTGCCTCAAATGACAAGCAAGCCATGGAGCTCCGCAAGGCACTATCTGACCTGTCTGCGGCTTATAAGGTAAACTTCTATCTCCAGTTATCTGTCTCTAGCCCCCAAGGATCAAGTTTCTTCTTTGACTGTAAAGGGAGACTTGATGCTTCTCTTTTAGCTGTTGATATATACTTACTGACTGATGTTCCCTTCATAGGAGGAACTAAGCTCCATAACAGCTGCCAAAATTGCCTTGGAAAAGCAGCTGGGGGATACTCCCTCTGAACTGGAGAGGCTACGCGAGCTCCTTGGCCAGCGTGACGCTGAGCTAAAGAAGAGGGAAACCAGGATGGGCGAGCTATCTGATGAAAGCTTCAAGTTTTCTGAGCAAGCCAAAAATACCGAGCTGCGACTTAAAACTGTTGAAGAGAAATTCCATGAGAGGGTCCAGCAGCTGGAGCTCCAAGTCAGTGCTCAGAAAGACGCCATTGCTGATGTCAATGAGGACGCAAGGCTTAAGGCTGTTTCCATTGGCGAGCTTGAGAAAAAGTTGAAGAAAGTTTCTGATGCCCATAACCTTGTCCACGCCAAAGTGTGCATCATGACTCAAGAGTTAACTGGTATGTATTGCGACTTATATCTGCATCTTTTTCTCTACTATCTTTGCCTGTGTTGTAGAGCTGACGGAGACATGCCTTGATGTAGGTGAAGATGCCAAGGAGCAGCGCGGCAGTACTCAGGAGCAGCTGGAGTATATCCGCGATTTTTCGCGAAGGGCTTGTGACGCCATGAAATCACTGTCTAAGTGCCTGCTGCCGACCAAGCCAGTCCCTGGTGATTCTGAAGGGCTGCTGAAAAGACTGCTTAGGGCGCCTCAGTTCTTTTTGGACTGGAAAGAGTCCTCAGCTCGCACCGGCGCGGCTCATGTTCTTGCTTTGGCCAAGACGTACTATCCTTCTTTTGATGCTGCCAAGGTTGCAAAAGGTAGGCCCTCGAAGAAGGTGGATGGCACCGAACTGACGGCCTCAGAATATGCGACGACTTGGAAGGATATGCGCGGCCATGCGACTGAACTGGTGGAGGGGATTGATCTTGCGACCTATATGGGCAAGTATAACGCAGATGGAAGCAGATGGGAGAAGTTACCCGCTCCGTCATCCAGCGCGGTGATTCCGCAGGACAAGAACCCCTCTCCAGGCGTATCCAGCTCTGCAGCCCCCAAGCCCGCGACTGAAGAGCCCTCCAGCGAGCCTGCGATTGCTCCTTCTGGCAAGCTTGGTAAGCCGCCTGTTCCTCCTTCCCACCGGCCAAAAGCTGCGCACAAGTGAAGAAGAGAAAACAATGGTTTGATGCCTTGGCCCTTAGCGGTCTGTAATAATTGTTAGATTTATGTGTCATAAGACAATATTATGGTTTGCTTAAGTACTCTTGGCAGTACATGTTTCGACCAATAGGCTGGTCCTTATGATTTGTCTCGGTTTTTCCTCACTTAGGCCCTTGCGCGGCTCAGTATTTCCCAGGTAAAAAGTGCGTGTTCAGGGTCGAGAGCGGCCATGATAGGCAATCAAACTCGATTGACGCCGCACCCCCAGTACTTTGGCCGCATAGTGCAAGTCGCATCCAAGAGAGGTTGAGTATAATCACGATAAATGCCACTTGTTTGGCGATCCCAAGGAATAGGCCGCGCTAAAAAGCTGCCGCACCCCCAAGGGACCAATGATTAAAAAATAAAAGACTCACAGCTCAATTGGTAGTTTGAGATGCTTTATTTCAGAATCATTATATGATACATAGGGTCGGTCGCGCCTAGGTGGCGACCAGAAGTGATGCTTGGGTCGGTTGCGCCTAGGTGGCAACCAGAGATGTTACATGGGTCGGTCGCGCCTGAGTGGCGACCAGAATTGGGTCGGTTGCGCCTAGGTGGCAACCAGAGATGTTACATGGGTCGGTCGCGCCTGAGTGGCGACCAGAATTGGGTCGGTTGCGCCTAGGTGGCAACCAGAATGTTACATGGGTCGGTCGCGCCTGAGTGGCGACCAGAATTGGGTCGGTTGCGCCTAGGTGGCAACCAGAATTGGGTCGATCGCGCCTAGGTGGCGATCAGAAGTGTCATATTGGGTCGGTCGCGCCTGAGTGGCGACCAGAATTGAAATTTTTAGCCCTGAGTGGCCAGCTTGATGATGTAAACTCTTAATAATTTTGCTGCGGCTGCTGATGGCAACTCGCGACGCTTGGGATGTGTCCTTATTGGCAATGGCTCGTAGCCTTTGACTTCCTTGCCTCCCTTGCGGCTGTAATCTGAAGTCGCAAGTCAGGCAGGTGCCTCTTGGCCTTCACGATGTCATCAAAATTCTCCTGCGACTCGTGCATGGTCGCGCTCTCTGCGATGCAAGCTGCTCTGGCTATGGCCTTGTCGCCTTCTTCACATTCTTGAGCTATTCTTTTGTCGCCATTGATGGTGATGACACCTCTAGGGCCTGGTATTTTAAGCTTTAGGTACACATAGCACGGCCTAGCCATAAACTTTGCGAATGCTTCTCTGCCAAACAGCGCATGATATGGGCTCTGGAAATCTACAACCTCGAACCAAATGTACTCGCTCCTGAAGTTGCTTTGTGTCCCAAAGGCGACCTCCAAGTTAACTCGCCCCAATGGCTGGCTGATATGCCTGGCACGACACCATGAAACGTTGTTCTTGATGGGTGTAGCTGCTTTTCTTGAAGGTTCATTCTTTTGAAGGTTTCATAGTATAATATGTTGATACTGCTGCCTCCATCCATCAGTACTTTGCTCAACTTGTACCCTGCGACTTGAGGGGCAACCACCAGCGCGAGTTTTCCCTCTTCATTTATTTCTCCTGGGTGATCCTCGCGGCTCCAAATTACTGGTTGTTCGGACCACTTTAGCCATTGTGGGACGGCTGGTACTATGGCGTTAACAGCCTGATTGCGTCGTCGCAGTTTTTGTTCCCTCCTTGAAGTATTCACCACAATGGTATGATACTGACCCAACTGTTTTGGGAACTGTGGCTGATCTGGCTGCGGATTTGGGACGGCGTTGTTGCTGTTGTTGCCTCCGCCATGTTTACCTTCCTCGTTGTTTTGATGATTGAAGTTTGTGTTGAGTGGCTGTCCATCCTTCCACTTTTTGTAATGATAACACTGTGCCTTCGTGTGGTTGGGTGGTTTCCCATCTTTTCCTATATGGATGTCGCAGGGGCGGTTGAAAACCTCTTCCAAATTAACTGGATGAAAATTCCTTCCTCTGCTGCTGCTTTGTTTGTAACGAGTATTCGTATTTGCGACTAACCCAGAATTTCCTTCCTCGTTTTTGCGCTTGTTATAACTCGCATTGGCATTGCTAGCTTGCTGTTGTTGAGGCTTGCTACTGGCCTTTTTTCCCTTGCCAGTGCTTTCCTCTTCCTCTCCATCAGATGCGTCCCTGGTTTTATCCGAGCTAGCATACTTGTTGGCCGCCGCCATTACCTCACTTAGGCTCTTGACTTTATCCTTCATGCGACCTAGTTTGTGGACTAGCGGCTCAAATTTGCAATTTTTCTCCATGACAAGGACTGCTGAACTGGGTGGTATATTGTCTATACACAACGCTCTAGGTCCTCTATGCTGCAGAGTCGCTTGCATGTTCCTTGGAAATTCTTGATAAAAGCTTCCTTCATCTCATCCCAAGAGTTTATCGAATTTGGTGGCAAATTTTGTAGCCATATGTGGGCTGCGCCTTCTAACATCATGTTTAGGTAACGTGCGCAAATCTCTTCGGACGCATTTAGGATACTCATGCCCATCTCATAATTGTTGAGCCAAGTAACAGGGTCCATACTGGCGTTGTAGTTGGCGACCTTGCGAGGTCCTTTAAAATCTGCAGGAAACGGTTCAGACCTGATTCTTTCGTTGAAACAGACTGGGCCTTTGAGTCGCGACGATAGGTTGGACGAAGCTGGCCTCCCTATTGGGTTGGCCGCCGGGCGCGGCTGCACAATCTCTATAGGTTGAACTTGCTGAGGTTGATTTTGAGCCGCAGGTTGATCTTCCCTTTGTCGCCTAGCCGAGCTTGAGGTCGCAACGTGTGGCGACTCCGCGTGGATGCTTCTCTCCGCCGTTGCTCTGCTATTGTAAGGGGTGGAGTGCAACCGTCCTGCGTGTTCGGACATATTCGCCTGCTGTATCACTGCTGTGCTCAGCATCTCAATGGCACGCCGTGCCTCTCTGTCCATTGGCGTGTTTCCTGCTGGCGCTAATCTGGCCAAGATGTTTGTGGCTGCAAAGAGATTCTCCACTGGGCTAACATAATGCCCTTGCGGCGTGTGAAACCTTTGAGGCTGCTGTGGCGACTGTTGAACAAAGGTTGGCTGCGTCAGTGGCGGAGGCATTATGGCCCTGTTGTTAGCCGGTACTATGGCCCTTGATCCAGGTATCTCTGCTACTCTTGGTGCTGCGAAAGATGGAACCGCTGGCACGATTGACGGTACCGCGATTGCTTGAACCGCGGGCGCGGCTAACGGGGCCGCGGACCGCATAACCATGGCAGATGGTGCCATGCGTGCGGGTATCGCGACTGGAGGTTGTGCGACCCCTGACCATGCGACCGGGTGCGTCGTGTTGGTGGTGACTGATGGGACCGCAATTGCTGGTTCAATGGCGGGTGATTGGAACAGCTCCATAGGATTCACTGTTCCTGGCTGCAGGCGACTCGCGTGACGTCTATGCGGCAAGGTGGCCTGTATTCCTTGCAGAGAATTGGTTTCCTCGATGAGTCGCAGTTGTTCCTGTTGGAGGCGCTGTTCCTCACGCGCCAGCCTGGCTCTCTCATCTGCGATTCTCTGGACCTCATCATATAGCCCGATCCTGGTAGCCTCCAATTCTGTCACCCTAGCAGCCGCGTTAACCGCAGATATTGGTGTAGACAACACACTTCCCTGTGGCGGCGTGACCGCTGCGCTGGGGGTTACCCTTGACCCTGATTCCGCAGGCGCGACTCCAGGTGGAGTCTCTCTGTTTGCGACCCCTGAGGCCGCGACTCCTGGCGTCATCGCAGCGGATGCCGCGACTCCTGATGCATCTAGCGCGGCTTGTTCTGCTGCTTCCGGCGGTGTGGGGGCTAAGCTGCCTGGTGGCATGCCCAGCCCTTCGTCTGCTTCTGTGGTCCTGTAGACCCCTTCCACGTGCCGATCTTCTACAGAGGGCGAGCCACTGTCCACAGGGCCTCCGCATAGCCTTTCCTCAAGGACATACTCAATGGATTGGCCTTCTTCGTCTTCGAGAGGCAGCGACTCGTGGTTGATAGATCCTTCTTCTTGGTCCACTGTTACCGCGACTCCTTCTTCTGAGTCGCCATGCTGCGATGGATCCTCTGACTCACCGCCAATGAAGCCGACGAAGACGTTGATGGATCCAAAGGGGATGACGTGGCTGGTCTCCAAGTAATCTGCTTCCGGCCCCCAGCTTGAATCGTCGATGAGGGGTGTGCCATTGACCGTGATGATACGGCCAACAACAAGATCTTCAGCTCCCTTCATGGATCCTGCGCGGAACGTGACGCTCTTGACCGCAGGCCCCACGATGGGCGCCAACTGTCGTGGGTTTGTCACGTCAGGTGTCATAGATGACTTCGTAGGTGTGGGATTACGCGAGTCAAGCATCTCCGAGCTTGGGATCGCAGGAACAAAGATCAACACAGATTTACCCAGGTTCGGCCCCCTCAATGTGACCGCAGGCCCCACGGTGGGCGCCAACTGTCGTGGGTTTGTCACGTCAGGTGTCATAGATGACTTCGTAGGTGTGGGATTACGCGAGTCAAGCATCTCCGAGCTTGGGATCGCAGGAACAAAGATCAACACAGATTTACCCAGGTTCGGCCCCCTCAATGTGAGGTAAAAGACCTACTTCCTGCCTACCCTAGATTGGTATTGATATGATAATCGAGGTGTTACAATGGAGGCGATCCGATCTGGTACTCGCCGTATGAGCTAGGGTTTTGGGCTTGATAGCTTGACCCGCTCTAAGTCCTGCGAGTCCTCTTTATATACACAGAGGCTCGCTAGGTTACAAAAGGAAACTTCCCCAGAAGGAATACATCCGCAGAGGCCTACTCGGAGACTACTTGGTCTTCACGTCCTCCGGGATTTGTCTTCTAGATCCTTCTCCTTATGGCGGTTCAATATTGGGCTTGTTCCCAAGTGGGCCTTCATCCGTGCGAGTAAGTTAAGTCGCACTGGGCCGCGGGTTAATCCAGAAAGTATTCCCCCGACAGTCTCCATCTTCTCCAACGACTTCTCCACCGTCTCCGTGATGAAGAGGGAGTAGTCCACCTCTGGACTATGGGTTTGTGGAAGCAACTTATGTATCTCTCTCTCTTGAGCTTCACTAATTAGTACCGTATGAGCTGCTGAACATGATTACGGTCATCTATGTAATACCTTTGTGGTGGATCTTTTTATGAGTTAATATATGTTTGAGATTGCAATGGTTTTGTTTCAGTTACGAAAGTAGATGCATATTATGTACCCCGTTCTTATTTACTTGTTATGATCAAGCATGTTTATGAGAGCGTGTGAGGGGGAACGTGTGCATTAATTGGAGTAACGGGGGGTGGCTAGTGCAGTGAACGTGAGAGAAAGTTCTGCGATCCACTTGGGTGTTTTACCTTACTTTGTTGCCTCACTAGGGATAAAAAGAAATATCATGCTACCGGAGATGTGGGTGTGACCATTGCCACTACTCCATGACTAGATCTAGCATGTTCTTATTTTAACTTCATGTCATGATACTTATTGCTATACTCCGAGTTATCTTAATTACTGAGGTGTTATGATTTAGTTCGCATCTTGGTGGAGTATAAGAGAGACTAATAACCAAAAGGTCTCTATGTTAGAACGTGATGCCCATATAATTATAACTTGTCACTAAACTGTTGTGTTGCAATCTCATATGTCAACTCTAGTGTTCCATTGTCTACCACTTTATTAAAGAGAGAGTGCATTTGTGAAACCATGAACCCCGGTCCATTTTTAATCATAAGAAACACCTTTCCAACCACTTTTACCACTTTTCCATTTTCTGCCATTATTAAATCCGAAAATACAAAAACACTTTTACATCTTGCATTCATCATATAAAACCCAAAAATATCATTTATCATTGCTACCACCATCCTTGCATATTTATTTACCACTATTGCATATTTATTTCTTGTTTGCATTGCATATTATCTTGACATCATTCTCACACCTTGTGCTTGACAACCACTAGGTGAGGTTGAGGACCAAAACATTTACTTTGTTTTGTAGGTAACCCAAAAGAAGGATAGGAAAGATAAATCTTCACTACTGATTCCCCGAGAGTTCGATATTAAACCCTCGAGTCACCCTCGTGGGGAAAACATGTTTTCCACTTACTACACACTCTGCACTTGGAGTCTCAACCTAACCCATTAATTTTCACGCAGGTAACTACGTGAAGGGCCATCAAGAATGTTTTCTGGCACCGTTGCCGGGGAAATAGAAGCAACACCGCAATATATTCCCTCGTCAACTTAGCGCTCAGCACCCGCCTGCCCCACCAGAGCACCGCCTCACGTCGAGTCTTCGCCTATAAATTCACGCGTGACCTAAAAACCCCAGAAGACCGAAGACCTTTGCCAGAAACACATCCGAGCTCCGCCGCCATCACAAACCCTAATTTCGGGGGTCAGCAGTTCCTGTTTTGGCACCCTGTCGGGACGGGGATTGACCCCCGGAGCCGTCTCCATCAACCACGCTACCTCTACTTCGCCTCCATGATGGTTTGTGATTAGGTCCCCCATGGACTACGGGTTCTAGCAGTAGCTAGTTGGTACTCTCTCTCCCATGTACTTCAATAAAATGATCTCATGAGCTGTTTGACATGACTGAGATCCATCTGATGTAATTGGTGTTGTGTTTGTTGGGATCCGATGAATTGTGGAATTATGATCAGTTTGTTCATCATGTTATCATACTTATGTTTTATTTAAGATCTTGCATGCTCTCCGGTACTTGTAGTTACCTTGATCAAGTAGTTGCTTGTATCTTCCAAGAGAGGGTATTTATGCTAGATAGTGGGTTCATGCCTCTAGAAGCCTGGGCTTGATTGACAGAAACGACTAAGGCTATAGATGTGCTGTTGCTACTAGGGATAAAATAACCGATGCTTATCTTAAGGGTACTGCTGTTGATTCTAATGCGTTTGTTTACATTACACACTTTGCTTAATGCTATAATCAATTGCTTGCAACTTAATACTCATGGGAGACCCGAAAGCTATCATGTGAGTGGATTATGAGTCATAGATACAGCTAGTAAGCGGTCTATGTATATTGTTGTAATGCCCAATTAAATACTACGGTGAACTTTATCTTATCATAATGTGCATTTTCATGCCCTCACAATTTTATCAATTACCCAACTGTAATTTGTTCACCCAACACATATTCTTTGTTTGGAGAGTTACCTCTAGTGTAGATAGCTGAGAACCCCGGTCCATCTGAAATCATTATTGCTTTCCGTCAACTCCACGCCAGCAACTATTTTCTGGTACCATCGATTCTGTGTTACTGCTACTATTGCTCTCATATTACTGCTGCTTTCATATCACCCCTGTTACTAGTGCTTTTCCAGGTGTGGGTGAACTGACAACTCAGCTGCTAAGCCTTATAAGTATTCTTTGGCTCCCCTTGTGTCGAATCAATAAATTTGCGATTTACTTCCCTCGAAGACTGTTGCGATCCCCTATACTTGTGGGTCATCAGTGGATCTTACAAGAGGACCTTCGGATGGAGTACCCGAAAGGTTTTGTCCAGAGGTAGACGAAGGACAGATCCTGACCCTGTGGAGATCACCCTCCTCTTCTACCTTCCCAGCCCTAGTCTACTCTTGTCCTGGAGTTGCTTCCAACCTATCTTCCCCCGGTGCCTTGGTCCTCCTTTTATAGGCTAAGGGGATCCGACATGGGCACGCGAGGTATGTGAGGGGTTTTAGGCGGGAAAACCTCTCGGTGGTCTAATGGATGTGACGTGGCCTCCTCTCGTCAAAGTATCTCCGGTGGTTGGGCATGGTCGTCCGCCTTTGGGAAAGGAGGGGCGGACCAGCTCTGACAGGCCCACCTACCACGCCCATGGCGACGTCACTGGGGGCACGCCCTTCGTCTTGGTGCCCAAGTCTTCTACAAGCTTCCCGCACGAGCTGGCGTGCTTATCCTCTTCGTTGTACGGAGGGAGAACCCGGGTGTGCGCCTGGCCTCCCGCCGGGTGCTTGGACCCGCGGGTACTCCGCCTTGTTCGCCGGGTAGTAGGTGACCCCGGAAGGCCACCTGGTCCTTAGCCGTGGTTTGCCGATGTCGAACTTGACGGGTTTCCTTGGGGGCAGATAGGCTGACACATCTGCCTATCCTGACTCCTTGCCTTGTCCATCTTCTTGGTGGGCCCAGGTGGTGGACCCGCTTTGATAGCATCAGGAGAACCCCATGTTCCACTATTGCGACAGTAGCCCCCGGGCATGGTCCCGGCGGCTCTTGCTTCAGCTGCTGCTGGGGCTATGGCCAAAAAGTTGGTCAAAGTGGGTCCCCGACGACAGGTCTTCCTTGCTTAGCCGGAGGCTCGTCAGGGTGAAGTAGAGACGAGCCCTCGAGTCTTCTCAAACTTGGTCGCAGCGAACGTTGCGGTTCGCACGGACGGCCAACGTCTATCTTGAATCCAACGGGAAGAAGCGCCCGAAGCGGAACGTTTCCTCGATCCCCACGTCAGTCGGAGTAATGGGTTCGCAACGTGACGCACGGGATGCCTTATAAGCCACGCCTCGACGGTACTGTAGCCGTTACTCTCTCAATTTGCCGAAATCCCCGAATCGCCGCCTTCGCCTTCGTCTTCTCCGCTTCGCCAGGTGCCGCAACATCTTCCAATCGCCGCCGCCGCAGTCTCCTTCTGCTCCGATGGCGCGAGTGAAGGTTACGGCTCCGAAGAAGAAACCTACGGGAGCCTCGCTCATCCGGAGGAAGCTGTCCCCCAAATCTGGGAGGGCGCAACGGAGATCAGAGCGCAGCGCCGCGCAGGCTGAACTCCGCAAGCAACATGCCCTATTCCCAAGCTACTTCGCCGACGACGCCGAGATGATGCGGAAGGCCAGGCACCTTGGGGTGATGGAGTCCGAGGGCGCGCCTGGTGTTCCAGCTCGAGTGGTGTCGGAGGTCTTTCCGCAGTCTGAGACCAGGACGCCTGAGCAGATCCCAATCATTGACAGCTGCATGCTGATGGGACTTGTCCCTCCTTTTTCTGACTTCTTCCTGGAGATCTTGCGTGCGTATGGGCTGAAGCTTCTGCATCTGACCCCCGACGCCATTCTGGAATTGACGGTCTTCGCTTATGCCTGCGAGGCGTTCGTCGCGGTGATGCCATCAATGGCTCCGTTCCGTCATTTCTTCTACCCCCACATCGGAAAGGAAGGCTGGATGGGGGGTGGTGTCACGTTCTGCTTCGGTCCGAAGGTCAAGCTGGACTATCCCCAGATGGCAATCAAATCCAAGTGGGACGAGTGGAGGAGTCGCTGGTTCCTGGTTGGGGTGCCAGAAGCCCTGCCACACCTTGAAGAGCCAATAGAGCATCTGGTGAACTTGGAGACCTGGAGGAGCGTCAGCTTGCATGACGCGGATCTTTTGGTGGCGGTAGCACGCTTCAAGCTCCTTCGTGAGCAAGGAGTTTCCGGAGCCGCCATCGTCGCCCATTTCCCGCGCAATCGCTTGGCGCCCCTGCAGAAGCGACCGCATCCAGCTTGGAACTTCCAAGGCCCCCAGGATCCGTCCCGCCTGGGGGACTCTGACATGAAGGGCTCCCTTCTCTGGGACAACATGGCTGGGATTTTCACTCCGGGCGTCAAGTACAACTTGCCGGCAGGATTCTGGCCCTTGTGCGATGATCCGAAGAAAGCGGAGATTCTGGCATCAATGCCGGAGTGCAACACTTTGGGCATCGTGGGTCATCCTGACCACAGGCCCAAACCCGTCGGGGCGAAGACCTGCAAGGCTAAGGCTCCCTCCAGCTCCGACGAGGAAGGAGAGTTTCTTGAGTCTGACAAGGAGAGCGAGGAAGAATCCGGGGAGGATTCCACCGGCTCTGACGACGGTGAAGATGGAGACGGCGAGGAGGCCAAAGCCGGTGAAGACGACGACAATGACGACGAAGACGACGACGCAGAGGAGGACACGGGGGAGAGGAATTCTTCCTCGCACCATCCTCTGGAGGCCGCCGCGGTCCCTGACCCGGGGGCGGACATCCTTCCTCCACCCGTGGACGTGGTTGGTGATGAAGGCGACCCCGTGGATGTGGAGGCCGATACCGCCGGTTTCGTCTTGGCCCCGTGGCCAAGAGCATCTCCCCGCCATTCGCCGTCTGCCGCGGGACCAGATGTTTCCCTGAGCGGGCTTCCCTAGAGCCCCCACGCCTCATCCGCCAGGTCCGTAGAGATTCCGGCATCATTGGGCAACAAGAACACCCGGGAGTAAGTCCCTTCTGCGCCTCTCTTTTTACTTCTTGCATTTCTCGTCCCTCCAAGGAAAATGACCAAGTGTCGAAGCAGGGGTACATCTTCCTTGGAGACCTATAAGAGGCGGCGAGACGCGGCGGAGGATGACACTGCCACCAGCGTTGGAGCTCACGGAGGGAGGATGGTTCCTCCTCCCGCAGCAGAGGGTGAAGATCACCGTGGGAGTGGGGTGGGGAGCGCGATTGTGGCCTCCCCGGCCCGCCCCAAGAAAGTGCCAGATACCAGGACACCGGAACAAGCAGGTAAACCCTATTTCCCGGGTTGGGTAACTTCAGTTTGATGCCTTCAGTATGTCTTGACGCTTTCCTGACGTGCTTTTGCACCAGAGGCTTCAGTGGCGGATGTTTTCTCCCCAGGTGGCCTCCTTGGTGCCGTCAGTTTGGAGAAGCCACACTCTTTTACCCCCTCAGAGGGCCAGGAAGTGTCCAAAGGTGCGCCCAATTCGGGGGTGCCGACGCGTGCAGCGGGGACGCAGACCGCGAACCCCTCCCTCGGCCCAAATCGCGACGAGGCATTGGGTCCTCGAGATGTTCCTGACTTGCTGGAGAGTTCCCTGATGACCGGGCCGGTTTTGATGACTTTTACTGACTTTTCCACGGACTCTAGAGCCAGCAAGGAGATTGCTGAGTTGACGAGGATTAGGGAGGACTTCACTGCCAAGCGCACGAAGGACGTGGTCATCCTGGGAAGCCCTCCAGAAGCTGCCCCGGGATCACTATCAATGGGGAGAGTGCCATGGACGCCATTCTCCGCGGAATGCACCAGCTAGACAAAGAGTTCAGCGATCGCGAGGCTGCCATTGTGGGGACAAGCGGAAGCATTGAAGAGCTGATCCAGAGGGGAATGGGCAAGCTTAATCGCCTTGGGAATCAGATTTCCAGCTTGTGGCGATCTCTTGAGAAGAAGAGTACTGAGCCGAAAGCTGAGAATGAACGACGCGAGCAGGACTTCTCCGTGAAGGAGCAGCATCTGGTGACCCGGGAGGCTAAGCTAGCTGAGAAGGTCAAGTCTTGGGAGCTCCAGAAGCTGCAGCTGGAGCAAGAAACTGAGAAACGCCAGTCGGGTGCGGCGAACCGCCACCGGGAAGCGCTCGAAGCCAAGGACAAGGACATCAAGGACTGCCAGGTTAAAGAGGAGGAAGCCAACCAGATCATTGAGGATATCAAGAAGGCCCTCCACCAAGAACAGGAGTCTGTTCGCGCTTTGCAGCTGAAGGCCAAAGAGGATGGCCAGAAGACATCTGGGCTGAAAGAATCCTTGAAGGCACGGAATGAAGAGCTTGCGGGTTGAAGGAAAACAACCAAAAGCTGATCCAGGCATCAACTGAGTTATCTAAGGTTCGTTGCCATAACCAGGAAGGTCTTGCCATGATCATGGCGGTCAGCCAAGAGGCCACCAAGCGGGTGGAGCAGCTGAAGCTGAAGACCTATCCTCCAGTGCTGGAGCCGAACTGCCAGAGCTTGCCTCCCGTTGCGGAGTTCATTGGGAAGGTTGCCGCCAACGTCCGGACCTTCAAGAACAAGATGGCCAGCCAGCTCGTTGGTAACAAGCACGAAGCGAGTAAGCAGACGGCGACTTCCGTGATGGCGATGTTCCGGGAGGCCAACCCAGACACCGTCATGCCGGACTTCTTGGCCTCGTCCCCCTCCAAGGGCTCTCTCCACGCGGTGAAAGCTTCCGCGACTGCACTTGCCGCGAAGATGTTTCCGCGCCTCTAGTTTTCCTGTCAAACATTCGAGCACTTCGTGCCCCAAATGTAATAAATTTTGCGTCAGATCTCATGCTTTGGCTCAAAACTTTGATGTAATATGCTAGAACTTGCTACGCTACTCTATTTTGCGGGTATTTTTACTCGTCTTAGCATGTTTTTACTTTCTCCACGTCTCTTTGAGGGATCCTTCGGGGATGTAAGCTTACCCGCGAGGCCCTGACTGGTCAGGAATGCACTCACGAGCCCTACCGATTCCCTGAAGGCCGCTCACCCTGCTGGCATGCACGTCCCCGGGGTGTATCAGGTCTATCACCGCTTTTTACCCCCGGGAGAGTCGCTACCCTAAGTGCTCGCTCGACGGTGGAGTCATATTCCTGGATTTGCACATGTTTTATACCCGCGAAATAAATAGCTTGGCACAACACGGACTTGTTCAAGGATAACTTATCTTTTATTTCTCATAGGAGTTCTTGAACGATAACTTGATACTTTCGGGTACATCTTGTAGCGGCATGGCTACGTCGGGTACATCGCGCGGCTTGTTTCAGCGAGTCTTACGGGGTGGAAGGTTGAAGGCTTCCTCTCCTCGTGCACAACGGTCTGCCATTGTCCACAGGTCCTCCAGGGTGTCCACAGCATGAAGGCTCAGCTTCTCACGCATTTTCAGGCTGCGGACGTTGACGTGGCAGACGGCGATGACGGAGACCTCTTAGAGCTCTTCCGGGGGAATGCGGTCGATGACGCCCCGGAACCTCTAGATGTAGTGACGCAGCGTCTCCACAGTCTCTTGCTCCAGGTGGTAGAGATCGAGGACAGTTGCTGGGTATGGCGTGCAGCAGGTCTTGAGGTGCGGCTGAGCGCTAAGTTGACGAGGGAATATATTGCGGTGTTGCTTCTATTTCCCCAGCAACGGCGCTAGAAAACACTCTTGATGGCCCTTCACGTAGTCACCTGCGTGAAAATTAATGGGTTAGGTTGAGACTCCAAGTGCAGAGTGTGTAGTAAGTGGAAAACATGTTTTCCCCACGAGGGTGACTCGAGGGTTTAATATCGAACTCTCGGGGAATCAGTAGTGAAGATTTATCTTTCCTATCCTTCGTTTGGTTACCTACAAACAAAGTAAATGTTTTGGTCATCAACCTCACCTAGTGGTTGTCAAGCACAAGGTGTGAGAATGATATCAAGATAATATGCAATGCAAACAAGAAATAAATATGCAATGGTGGTAAATAAATATGCAAGGATGGTGGTAGCAATGATAAATGATATTTTTGGGTTTTATATGATGAATGCAATATGTAAAAGTGTTTTTGTATTTTCGGATTTAATAATGGCAGAAAATGGAAAAGTTGTAAAAGTGGTTGGAAAGGTGTTTCTTATGATTGAAAATGGACCGGGGTTCATGGTTTCACAAATGCACTCTCTCTTTAATAAAGTGGTAGACAATGGAACACTAGAGTTGACATATGAGATTGCAACACAACAATTTAGTGACAAGTTATAATTATATGGGCATCACGTCCTAACATAGAGACCTTTTGGTTATTAGTCTCTCTTATACTCCACCAAGATGCGAACTAAATCATAACACCTCAGTAATTAAGATAACTCAGAGTATAGCAATAAGTATCATGACATGAAGTTAAAATAAGAACATGCTAGATCTAGTCATGGAGTAGTGGCAATGGTCACACCCACATCTCCGGTAGCATGGTATTTCTTTTTATCCCTAGTGAGGCAACAAAGTAAGGTAAAACACCCAAGTGGATCGCAGAACTTTCTCTCACGTTCAGTGCACTAGCCACCCCAGTTACTCCAACTAATGCACACGTTTCCCCTCACACGCTCTCATAAACATGGTTGATCATAACAAGTAAATAAGAACGGGGTACATAATATGCATCTACTTTCATAACTGAAACAAAACCATTGCAATCTCAAACATATATTAACTCATAAAAAGATCCACCACAAAGGTATTACATAGATGACCGTAATCATGTTCGGCAGCTCATACGGTACTAATTAGTGAAGCTCGAGAGAGAGAGATACATAAGTTACTTCCACAAACCCATAGTCCAGAGGTGGACTACTCCCTCTTCATCAAGGAGACGGTGGAGAAGTCGTTGGAGAATATGGAGACCACACCGGCAGCGCCCCGCCGGAGTTTTCCCCTCCAATCTGTAGCTCCAGGTCTCTGTTTCGGTGTTTCTGTGTTTCTGCGGTGCTCCCTCCAGAGAACGTCGGGAGACTATTTTTATAGGCGTTTTTAGGTCAAAACGGAGTCGGTGGTAAGGCCGGCAATCGGGTCGGGTTTGGTCGGGTCGACCTCTTCCAGACCCATGCCCGTTTAACAAATGGGCAAGCTTCTCTGCCCGTGACCCTGCCCATGGGTCAGATTTCATGCCCATGCCCGTACCCGCCGGGTCACCCGACCCGTCGGGTCGCCCGTCGGGTCTACATACAACAGCTACTCATGTCAATTCTGGCACTCCAAAATGGCATATTTTATGTGTCACCTTCAGCCGGCAGGTAGTAGGGGACAGCAGGGAGAAGCTGCAGAGCGCGACGGGACGGCGGGGAGAAGCTGCTGCTTGGGGCGAAGAAGGAAGGCGGCGGCTCGGGGTCCTTGGGCGACGGCAGGGAGTCGGGGACGGCGGCGCGGGGTCCTTGGGGACGGCGGCGTCGAGGCCGGTTGTGAGTTGGGGACGGCGGCGTCGTGGACGTTGGGGACGGCAGCGAGTGGTGGAGCAACGGAGCGGCGGCTCAGTGGAGCAACGGCGTGGCGGGTCAGCGCCGCCGTTTTGCTGCCGGGAAAGGGAGGGGAGCGGAGAGCACCGCGAGGCGTGAGCACTGAGCAGAGAAAGAGAGTAGGGGAGAGGGATTGCGGCGGGGACGGGGAGAGACTGCGTACTGGGATGGTCGACTCACACGGTCACACACACCTAGGGTTAGTGGCTTAGTGCGGTGCGTGTTGGATTTGGACTGTTGGCTGGGCTGAAAATTACAGGGGCTCTGGTCATGTCTTACTATGAGACCCCACATGTCAGCTAATCGGGTTACCCATCAGGTCGCCCATGGGTACACATGTCTGCCCATACCCTACCCACGACTAATCGGGTCGCCCACGGGCGAGACCCATGGGCGAACATAGCGACCCATACCCTGCCCATTAGGATCGGGTGCCCGTGGGCGGACGTGCCCATGGGCGGAATTGCCGGCTTGAGTCGGTGGAGGAAAGATCGACGGCAGCAGAGCTCCGAGGCCCAATTGGAGGGGTCCCACGTGGCCAGGTACAGGGCCGCGTGGGCCCACCCCTTTTGGCCCTCGTGGCTCCGTTTGTTCGCTTCCTTCGCCCACAAGTCTTCTTCCTTCCAAATATTGACGCTCGTAAATTTGCAGGTGATTTGGACGTCGTTTGGGTCCCTGAAACATTAAAAAAGAAATAGGGTTTTCTGCCTGCGCAGGGTTAATTCCATAAAAATAGGAAACATATCAAATATTCCCAAAATCATTATAAAACAGTGATATAACCCTTATATGATGCAAATATGACTGGAATATAAGTAAAATAATGCAAAGTTCATGTATGCATTTTACATGCATCAACATCCCCAAGCTTAACCTATACTCGTCCTCGAGTATGAAGGTGATAAAACTAACATGGACTTTGCAATTTAATACTATCAATGGATATCAAAGATGATTACTATTGCTACATAGAGTCAAATGATTCATTCTTAAAAGGAGTAGCAATATGCAAGATAGTTTATGAAGTGATATCAAGTATTCAATGCAAGGATGTTCAATGATAATTCACAAAGTGTAACATAAGAGAAGAAGTACTATGGACCACATGTATGCATAATAATAAGTAAGAACATCCTACAATGGTCATAGAGTATTGGTGAAAATCTGAATATAAAAGGTGGACACTTTGGAAAGATATATATATGAGTAGAGGTAAAGCATGAATAAATTTCATCTAACTTCTGAACTTCTCTACTTAAGTCAATGATTGTAATATGGTAATCCTTGGTGTCAAGCTCTCATTCCCCTATCATAGCATCTTGAATGATTAAGTTTAAAGTGAAAGCAATACGAGTAGTGTGCTTGACAAAGTACAGGTTGAAAGTCTCATGCCCCTTGAATACAAGTACCTACTCCATGTGTTACTCAACTTGGAAAACAAAGCAAGTTCAAGTTAAATATCATTGTAAGTAATAATAGTATCATTAAGAGCGTCAACTGGGGTACCTCTTGTCCCAGGATATGGAACAAGCCCATATCAAAATGACAAGACAAACAAACAAATGAACAATCTCAACACCCTTTTTATTTACCATTGGATAGCTTTTTATTGTAAGGTGTATCACAGAAGGTTCACCATAGCATGTAAGTAAATTTCCACCATGAATGATGCATGGCTTAGATTAGCGGCCCAGGCGTCTCTCTAACCATTTATACAAACTCATTTAAACTCACTTCATTTCCCATTTATTTCACCCATGGTAAGCATCCATAAACAAAAGTACATGATATCAACTAAATGAGATGAAGTGCAATGTTGAAAGCTTGCCATGTGACAGCACATATGAGCTAACTCTCAACCAAAGACATTTGTCAAGTCCACAACTCATAATTTTAATCACAATGGGTCATATTTTTTTATGCAATGAAAGTAAAGTGTGCATCAAGTTCGAGAGCTATATAACCAACTTTTCCCACAACAATTAACAACATAAGCATTTTCATTCAGAGGTATAGATAACACAAATATCATGATAAACATACTCGGAATAGCATAAAGCTAATAGGTAGATATGGTGGACTCACTGGAAAAACTTTGGTTGAAGGTGTTGGAAACAAGTTTTTGCTTGTTGGAATTTTTGGGCTAGCAAGAGGGAGAAAGTTGACCATCTAAATGCATGCATGAGTGTCCATAGAACTAACTAATCCATGTTAAAACAAGGTAAATAACATTTAGCATCAAAACATGAATAAAAGATAGCTCTTGATAAAATATTTGCAAATTATTACTCATTAACAAGCTCATGAATCATGCAATTATATGTATCTTTTAAAATTAACTCAACATCCCTTTTCCCAATCTTATAATAGCATCCAACATAATTCAACCCAAATTTCCAGTAGCTCTCTCATATATAAATGATAGTGTGGTGGTCTCACAAAATAAAAATCAACCTAAACAAACAAAAAGACGCTCCAAGTTTATGCGATAAAGTGTTTCGATCGAAAAACAGAAGTTAGACGTGTGCAAACCGAGAGTGTGTAGGTCCAGTGGGGTTGTCTTCACATCCCCAAGCTTATGGTCTTCACCATCCTTGGATAGCTCTTGGTGCATCTCCTCTAATCCCTGTGAAAAAACTTCAAAACACCGTTTCTCCCATTTCTTTTTCTGTGGGGCACATTAGTAGTGATAAACAAATAGATTTCTTGCTGCATATAATCCTTAGACAAAAATTCATATGAATGTCCAGAAAGTGTATAATGTTGTATGCCTACTCATAAACTCAATTGGATCAAAAAGATTCATGTTAAAAGTTCTAAGCATGCATCAAACAAAATGGGACAGAATCTGTCCAGAAAAACAGCAGCAGCTAAACGTATTTTTTACCCTACTTAACTTTGTCGGAAAATTCCGAAAAATTCATGCATACAGAGGATGAAAAGTTGCACTACAGTTTAAATATGAGCTCATTCGGAGTTACAGAATAAGAATTAAAAATCATACCGTGCACAGATTCGTGCAGGAATAAATCTCCGAACGCTATAAGCAACTTTTCAACCAAAATGAGTAAAACTTGGCACTTTATTAAAAATTCCAGAAACTAAACTAAACACTAAGTCTCTTGTTACAGCAAGAGGACACAAAGAAAATCACAAATAAAAACAACCGGGTTGCCTCCCGTAAAGCGCTTTCTTTATAGCCATATAGCTAGGCTTCTTACTTGATGTTTATTGTGGACGAAGCTCATGAGGGAGCTTGAATGATGTGTGTCCCTCTTCCTTGGGAAGTGTTCCATGCACTTCTTGTGTGGAAACTGAAACTTCACATTCCCTTCTTTTGAATCAATGATAGCACCTGTAGTACGAAGAAAAGGTCTTCCAAGAATAATTGGACTAGAGGTTTTATTCCCCATATCCATGATTAGAAAATCAACAGGCACAAATGTCATATGTAACTCTACCACCAAACATCACTTACTTTTCCTAAAGCATGTTTAATGGAATCATCAGCAAGTGCAAGTTCAATAGAGCATTTTTCAAGATTTTTCAATTCAAGTACTTCATATAGTTCTTTAGATAAAACAGAGACACTAGATCCTAGATCAAGTATAGCATGGTGTGTCTCTTTTCCAATGGTTACTAGGACTTTGGGAATCCATACATCCCCAAGCTTAGGTGGTATCATAGCCTCTTGGTTGTACCTAGCAATCTTTTCTTTCAAGACATGATTAGCAATATAAGAACCAAAACCAGCTTGGTTAACATTAATGAAGGATCACTTGCAAATTTTTGTAAGATAGATATTAATTCATGCAAGCTACAATTCTCTAAGTCAAGCAATGGATCCTTTACTTCACTAAGCATTTTAACTTCTCAACTTTCTTCTCTTTCACACCATAATAGTTTCCTTAGCAATTCTCTCTTGCTCATGAATATGTTCCCAAGATTTATTTATAACCTCTTGACAATATTTAATTGTTTCCTCATGTTTTTGAGCTATAATGGTGTTCTTTAATGAGGAAACTTCCTTAGTGAGCTGATCTACCCTTTCAAACAAAGAGTCTTGTTTTTCAAACTTAGATATAAATTCCTTATTAAGCTCCTTTTGAGTAGATATAAATGATCTAATGGTGTTTTCCAAATCACTAGAAACATTACCACTAGTGGCATATTTGTTTGGCACATATGGGGGTTTATTATAAGAGTTATAATTGTTGTTACCATACCCATTATTACCATAGTTCCTAATGAAGTTGACATCAATATTTTCAGGATTATTACCAACTAGTTCTTGCAAAGGCACATTTTCAATATTTTGTTTATTAATGAAAGCAAGAATAGTATCCATTTTAGATGACAAATCATTTGTTTCTTCTATGGAGTTCACTTTCTTAGAAGGATTAGGTGCTCTATCAGTATGCCATTGACTATAGTTTTGCAAAATGCTTTCCAATATGTTCTTAGCTTCTACTATAGTTTTTCCCATAAAAGCACCTCCAGCAGCAGAATCAAGAATATTTCTAGACATGTAATTTAGACCATTGTAAAAAGAGTGTAATATGGTCCATTCGTTGACCCCATGTGATGGACAAGTTCTAAGCATAAGTTTAATCCTATCCCAAGCCATAGCAACATGTTCATTTTCATTTTGCCTAAAAGAAAGAATGTTGTTTCTATTTTGCAAAATTTTAACAGGAGGATAGTATTTCTTAATGAAAGCTTCTTTTAAATCATCCCAAGTTTTAATGCTATCAATAGGTAATGAATGCAGCCACTCTTTAGCTTTTCCTCTAAGTGAGAAAGGAAATAACTTCAGTTTTAGAATATCACTTTCCACATTTTTAAATTTCTGCATGTCACATATTTCAACAAAATCATGAAGATGCATAGAGGCATCCTCCATAGCACTACCGCCAAATTGTTCCCTAGTTATCAAGTTCAACAAACTAGGACTTACTTCATAACTCTCAGCATTTATCTTAGGTGTGGCAATGGGCCTAGCAATAAATTGATCATTTGGAGTGTTTGTGTAATCACACAACTTAGTTCTTTCTCCCATTTTAGCAAGTTTTTATGTGTTTTTTAATTTTTTATGCAAAACTGAAAATAAATATGCAAACCGAAATAACAAATGCAAGACAATGACAAAACAAGATAAATTGCTTTGAAGGTAAAGATGGATAAGATGATGCTCACGTAGGTGCAACCTCCCCAAGCTTAGGTGTTAGCACAAGTTGGTGATGAAGTTGACTTGGTGAGATATCCTTGGATAAACCTTTCAGCAATGATTCCCCGGCAACGGCGCCAGAAAACACTTGTGAGCGTAGTTGACGGGAATATATTGCGGTGTTGCTTCTATTTCCCCGGCAACGGCGCCAGAAAACACTCTTGATGGCCCTTCACGTAGTTACCTGCGTGAAAAGTAAATGGGTTAGGTTGAGACTCCAAGTGCAGAGTGTGTAGTAAGTGGAAGACGTGTTTTCCCCACGAGGGTGACTCGAGGGTTTAATATCGAACTCTCGGGGAATCAGTAGTGAAGATTTATCTTTCCTATCCTTCTTTTGGTTACCTACAAAACAAAGTAAATGTTTTGGTCCTCAACCTCACCTAGTGGTTGTCAAGCACAAGGTGTGAGAATGATATCAAGATAATATGCAATGCAAACAAGAAATAAATATGCAATGGTGGTAAATAAATATGCAAGGATGGTGGTAGCAATGATAAATGATATTTTTGGGTTTTATATGATGAATGCAAGATGTAAAAGTGTTTTTGTATTTTCGGATTTAATAATGGCAGAAAATGGAAAAGTGGTAAAAGTGGTTGGAAAGGTGTTTCTTATGATTAAAAATGGACCGGGGTTCATGGTTTCACAAATGCACTCTCTCTTTAATAAAGTGGTAGACAATGGAACACTAGAGTTGACATATGAGATTGCAACACAACAGTTTAATGACAAGTTATAATTATATGGGCATCACGTCCTAACATAGAGACCTTTTGGTTATTAGTCTCTCTTATACTCCACCAAGATGCGAACTAAATCATAACACCTCAGTAATTAAGATAACTCAGAGTATAGCAATAAGTATCATGACATGAAGTTAAAATAAGAACATGCTAGATCTAGTCATGGAGTAGTGGCAATGGTCACACCCACATCTCCGGTAGCATGGTATTTCTTTTTATCCCTAGTGAGGCAACAAAGTAAGGTAAAACCCAAGTGGATCGCAGAACTTTCTCTCACGTTCACTGCACTAGCCACCCCCCGTTACTCCAACTAATGCACACGTTCCCCTCACACGCTCTCATAAACATGCTTGATCATAACAAGTAAATAAGAACGGGGTACATAATATGCATCACTTTCATAACTGAAACAAAACCATTGCAATCTCAAACATATATTAACTCATCAAAAGATCCACCACAAAGGTATTATATAGATGACCGTAATCATGTTCAGCAGCTCATACGGTACTAATTAGTGAAGCTCGAGAGAGAGAGATACATAAGTTACTTCCACAAACCCATAGTCCAGAGGTGGACTACTCCCTCTTCATCATGGAGACGATGGAGAAGTCGTTGGAGAAGATGGAGACCACGCCGGCAGCGCCCCGCCGGAGTTTTCCCTCTCCAATCTGCAGCTCCAGGTCTCTGTTTCGGTGTTTCTGTGTTTCTGCGGCGCTCCTTCCAGAGAACGTCGGGAGACTATTTTTATAGGCGGTTTTAGGTCAAAACGGAGTCGGTGGAGGAAAGATCGATGGCAGCGGAGCTCCGAGGCCCAATTGGAGGGGTCCCACGCGGCCAGGTACAGGGGCCGCGTGGGCCCACCCCTTTTGGCCCTCGTGGCTCCGTTTGTTCGCTTCCTTCGCCCACAAGTCTTCTTCCTTCCAAATATTGACGCTCGTAAATTTGCAGGTGATTTGGACGTCGTTTGGGTCCCTGAAACATTAAAGGAAAGAAATAGGGTTTTCTGCCTGTGCAGGGTTAATTACATAAAAATAGGAAACATATCAAATATTCCCAAAATCATTATAAAACAGTGATATAACCCTTATATGATGCAAATATGACTGGAATATAAGTAAAAATAATGCAAAGTTCATGTATGCATTTTACATGCATCAGGTGCTGGCTTGTCTGACCCTCCATCTCTTCCCTGGATCGGCGCCTGGGGTTGGAGCTCTGGCCAGTGCCTTCGTGGAGTGGTTCCATGGGCTTCTTGCCATGGGGATCTTCGGGCTGCTCCTCCTCCGGGGGTACTGGTGCAGGGACGGCGGTATCGAGGTCGATAGTCAGGGCAGAACTCGTGGGAGTGTGGCATTGGTGAGCATAATCCAACAAGCTATCCAAGCTAGCGATCCATGCCTTCGCACGGGGATCGTTCTTGCACTGATCTGGTGGGAAAGAGAGAAGCGCTCGGGCTGCACCCAGTGCTTCCTCCAGCCCCCAACCGTTCCGAGTTGACTGACTCACTGGCTCACCATGGACCTCCCGAGTTCCCGACATGAATCTTGCTTGTTGATGCGACAAACGTCCACCTTGCCTGGAGGAAGCAGCAGTTCTAGCCGAAGAAGCAGAGTTTGGAGCAGATTTCGTTACAGACGAAGAGCTGGAGACTGATCTTGCCACGGACGGAGAGCTCGATGTAGACCTTGTTTTGGACGAAGAGCTCGACGTAGACCTTGTTTTGGACAAAGAGCTCGACGTAGATCTTGAAGTAGACGACGAAGAACTTGTCGCCGACTTTGAGGTTGAAGAAGACGAATCCAGCGCTTGCGCCCCCTACCTGGCGCGCCATATGTCGTCGGGGCGCGAAGGAGTCTGAGAAACGTCCCTCGCGGGTGATCCAGATCAAGCTCTCCTCTCAACGATGGAAGCAAACAACCACAGGGACACAAGGAGCTACCCAGGTTCAGGCCGCCCGGAGGCTAACAGCCCTACTCCTGCATGTCTGGATTGATGAGTTCTCCATGGTGGATCTTACAAGAGGACCTTCGGATGGATTACCCGGAAGGTTTTGGCCGGAGGTAGACGAAGGACAGATCCTGGCCCTGAGGAGATCACCCTCCTCCTCTACCTTCCCAGCCCTAGTCTAGTCTTGTCCTGGAGTTGCTTCCAACCTATCTTCCCCCAGTGCCTTGGTCCTCCTTTTATAGGCTAAGGGGATCCGACATGGGCACGCGAGGTGTGTGAGGGGTTTTAGGCGGGAAAACCCCTCGGTGGTCTAATGGAGGCGACGTGGCCTCCTCTCGTCCAAGTATCTCGGGTGGTTGGGCATGGTCGTCCGCCTTTGGGAAAGGAGGGGCGGACCAGCTCTGACAGCCCCACCGACCATGCCCATGGCGACGTCACTGGGGGTGCGCCCTTCGTCTTGGCGCCCAAGTCTTCTACAAGCTTCCCGCACGAGCTGGCGTGCTTATCCTCTTCGCTGTACGGAGGGAGAACCCGTGTGTGCGCCTGGCCTCCTGCTGGGCGCCTGGACCCGCGGGTACTCCGCCTTGTTCGCCGGGTAGTAGGTGACCCCGAACCGAAAGGCCACCTGGTCCTTAGCCGTGGTTTGCCGATGTCGAACTTGACGGGTTTCCTTGGGGGCAGATGGGCTGACCCATCTTCCTGTCCTGACTCCTTGCCTTGTCCATCTTCTTGGTGGGCCCAGGTGGTGGACCCGCTTTGACAACATCAGGGGAACCCCATGTTCCACTGTTGCGACAAAGAATAATGTGGTACGGCTCGAAACCTGAGATTGGTTCTGAGTTGTTTTGAGCAAGTTTCCTATTAACAAGATGCCCAGTGCTAGTTCCTGTTTTCTGCTGTCTTTTTGTTTCAGAAAAGCTAGTCGGGGAATTTTCTCGGAATTGGCTGAAAATTTATTGGAATTATTTTTACGAAGGAACAAAGATGGAGCCAGAAGGGGAGCTGCAGGGGGCCCACAGCCCCCAGATGCCACCCAGGCGCGATCAAAGGGTTAACCGCGCCTGGGGCCCACCTGGCGCCCTCTAGCGTCTCCCCGAGTTGTCATTTCGTCTATAAATTCTATTCCTCCCGAAAACCCTCAGCACCCGATCATATTTTCCAGAAAACATCCGAGGCCACCGCCGTCGCTAACCCTAGATCGGGAGGATTCTGAAGCTCTTCCCGACACCCTGCCGGAAGGGGAGATCATCATCGGAGGCATCTACACCACCATGCCTGCCACCAGAGTGATACGTGAGTAGTCCACCATGGGACTACGGGTCCATGGCATTAGCTAGATGGTTGTCTCTCACTCTTGTACTCCATTGTTTAGATCTTGTGAGCTGCCTAACATGATCAAGATCATCTATTTGTAATGCTACATGTTGTGTTTGCGGGGATCCGATGAATTATGGAGTCATGACATTATTGTTCAATTTATTTATCATATGTTTTATTTATGATCTTGCAAGCTCTCTGATGCTTGTGGATGCTTTGGCCGAAGTAATTGCTATTATCTTAGAGAGGGTATTTATGCTAGATAGTGGGTTCATGCCTCTCTTGTCTGAGCTCGAGTTGACAGAAATGATTAAGACTTGAGATGTGCTGTTGCTACTAGGGATAAAACATCGGTGTTTATTGCTATATGTTGTAACCATTGCTTACATTGCGCACCATGCTTATTGCAATTATCTGTTGCTTGCAACTTAATACTTTCGTGTGACAGGCTGGATAGCGATCCCGGGGTGGATTATTAGTCATAGATGCAGTGGGATAACGGTCTATGTATTTTGTCGTAATGCCCATATTGGATGAAACGGTGAACTTTGTGTCATGATAGTATTGTGTTGTTCCCATGTTTGTCAATTGCCTCGCTATAATTTGTTTACCCAACATGTTTATCGTTTTGGAGAGACGCCACTAGTGAACTGTGGACCCCGGTCCTATTTTCCTATATTGTTTACAACCGTTTTAATAGCTTTTCCTAAGTCATTTGCTCGCTGGTCATTTTTGCTCTCATATTATTTTACACACATATATTTAATTCTTTGTGTTCAGCAAGCCGGAGAGATTGACAACCTCTCTATTTCGTTGAGGCAAAGTAGTTTGTTCGTGTGTGCGCATGTCCACGTTTACCTCCTAGCGCTAGGGGAGGGAGACACCTTTCTGAAGACTTCTCCAAGTCCTTCTGGATCGATAAACCTTGGTTTTGTATCAAGGGAAAATTGCCACTACGCTGCATCATACCTTCCTCTTGGGGTCTCCCAGCGAACGTGTGATTCACGCCATCATGCCTATTAATCTTGACACAGAGGAAACTGATGCACTGAAAGATATTTTAGGATGTGTCATGGGCAATTTTCCCATAAAATACCTGGGCATCCCTCTCCACTATGACAAGCTTAGGAGAGAGGAGTTGCAGCCTCTCATTAACAAGATTCTGAAAAGAATAGCTGGGTGGCGTGGAAAACTTCTTTCTTATGCCGCTAGAGTTACACTAATTAGGTCTTGTCTAGCTAGTATTCCTGTTTATTTGTTATCTTTCTTTAAATTTCCGAAATGGGCCTTAGAATTGATTAATTCTCATATGGCACACTGTTTGTGGAATGACACTAAAGAAAAATGTAAGATGCATTTAGCCAATTGGGGTCTAGTTTGTATGCCCAAAGACTTCGGTGGGCTAGGTATTCTGCAGCTTAGAGACCTCAACTTATGTCTTCTGGCTTGTTGGGTCAAAAGATATTTCGATGGGGAAAACAAACTGTGGAAAACTCTAGTCAATGCTAAATATAAAAATGATAACCCCAACATCTTTCATAACTCGGACATGAACACCTCCAAGTTTTGGAAAGGACTCATGTGGGCAGTAAAAGCTGTTAAGTTTGGGTTTCATTGGAAGGTAGGAGACGACACCAAAATTAGATTCTGGGAATATACCTTGTTTGGTAACTCCCCTCTCTCAGTTCAGTTTTGGGACCTTTACGTCGTTTGTAACGAAAGTTTGGCGACAGTTAAACATGTCTGGGATGGTGGGTGTTTGAAACTCACCTTTAGGAGAAACTTCACGGCTACTATGATGCAACAGTGGTACGAACTTGAGTAAATAGCGAAGAGTTTTGTTTACACTACAGATTGCGATGCCGTGATTTGGGTGTACACCGCAAACGGGACTTATTCTTCTAGTTCCTTCTATAAGATAGTTAGCTCTAGAGGGGTGACTCAAACATACATACCGTCGGTATGGAAGTTGATAATCCCTCCTAGAGTTCAAATTTTCCTTTGGCTTCTCTCAAATAACAAGCTTATGACACGAGACAACCTGTTGAAACACAAGATGAATAAACTAGTTGATTGTGTGTTTTGCAATGAACCTGAGACTATTCACCATTTGTTCTTCGGCTGTATTGTGGCCACTAAAATCTGGGAAGAGGTCAAGGTGTTTCTGAATCTAGACATTGGAACCGACTACATGTCTATAGCCAAATATTGGATCTCAAATAAAAAGCATGCCTCTCTAAATGTAATTTGTACTGCGGTGCTTTGGAGCATTTGGAAAAGCCGAAATGCTTTAATATTTGATGGCCAAACTTGGTTGTGCATGAAGCAGGTCTGGTGGCTGATTCTGAGGACACTGAAGAAATGGAGACTGATCTTCAAGAAGGAGATGTTGGAACTGATCGACAACTTCTCGAAGAGGGTCGTGGAGATACTCAAGATAAAAACTGCTCTGCCGTGGGGGTGATACCTGGTCTGTCAGCGCTGCTGTACTCTCTGGGAACACCCCTGACCGATGTCCAAGCTCCTGTGACACCGCTGTGCCAAGTGAAGCAGCGCGCGACATCCCTGATGACTCCCTTCAAGCCTCCAGCCTGGGGAGAACTCCTGCCTCCACATGAAACAAGAGCGAAGCTCCTAGAGATCATCGGTCGTGGCAAGGAGAGGAGTGAACATCTGTGTTTGGTTTTCTGTAGATGGTTTTCGGTGCGAGTAACTTGTTTTAGCTGTTTCCCCGGTGTTGATTTTGTTTTCACTGTAGCCCAGTCTTTCGTTATGTTAGTACTTCTGCAGAACTTTAGTTTCCCTTTCAGCTGAAGCTTCTATGGATTATGTACGACTGCTGGTTTCATTGGTGAAATGGAACTGGTTCCCCTGGGGCCCTTTATATCTAAAAAGACTGTGCTATTAAGGGCACGTGCCCCAGATTAGCTTTCCGTGGGCACAGATCGAATATGCTAAGTAAGCCATACATGCATGCATGCAAACACGAAGATTCTTTTTGGTTTTCAAACTTTAAAATGATTTATCTATTAAACCGTAAATCAAAATTCAGATCCGTCTTCACGGTTGGTTTAGTCACGACGAGATCTTCAAAACTAGGTCCCATCTTAATATGTTCTGACAAGTTTTTTTTCTGACTCCAGTTGCCAGATTATACTCACTTAGTCACCAGGTATTGATAAGTTGGTTACCAGGTTAAAATCAAATGTTTGCCTGACTCTTTAAACTTTTCTACTCACCAATATAACCCTTTGATAACGGTAATTTCAAATTTTGCGTGTTTAGAGTGGATCAAATCCTCACTCTTTGAACGTGTAGATCATGGCTATGACAAAAAATGTGTAAAAATTACCTGGTAACTATGAATTATTTGGTTGGTAACTTTTAACTACTAATATGGTGACTAAAGTATTATAACCTGGCAACTGATGATGAAAAAAAAGTTTGTCAAAACATATCATGATGGGATCTTGTTTTAAAGTACTTGTCGAAACAAAGCCAACGGTGAAAACAGATCGTCAATTGGATTATCGGTCTAAGAGATAATTTATTTTGAATTTTGGATTAAGAAAAGATTCTCTACATGCATGCATGCATTGGTCCCTCCGCATGCGCCTGACGGAATAGCTTTCTGGGGCACGTCCCCTTGTTAGATTAATCGCTAAAAAAACATTAGAGCGTCGGCCTTCATGGACAAATTCAAACGATTGGAAGCCCCTTGTCGTCAGCTCCATTTCTTGCACTAGCTGGCCATAAGATCCCAGCATATCTCAGGCTTTAACCATTCGAATAACATTGGTGCCGTCGCTTGCTAACCGGACCTTTTGGAGATTCGAGTCACTTGCCAGCGCCATCCCTTCCCTGCATGCAGCAGCCTCCAAGTCTTCTGGGTCTGTTGCTCCTTGGATCACCATAGCTGACGCCCCAGAAAAGATCCTCGATCATCACCAAGATTAACGTGGATGCGGCTCTTTCGAAGAACAGGAGTATCGCGGCTATTGCCGCAGTGGCGCGTGAACAGATATACATAGATGACTCCCTTCAAGCCTCCAGCCTGGGGAGAACTCCTGCCTCCACATGAAACAAGAGCGAAGCTCCTAGAGATCATCGGTCGTGGCAAGGGAGAGGAGTGAACATCTGAGTTTGGTTTTCTGTAGATGGTTTTCGGTGCGAGTAACTTGTTTTAGTTGTTTCCCCGGTGTTGATTTTGTTTTCACTGTAGCCCAGTCTTTCGTTATGTTAATACTTATGCAGAACTTTAGTTTCCCTTTCAGCTGAAGCTTGTATGGATTATGTAAGATTGCTGGTTTCATTGGTGAAATGGAACTGGTTCCCCTGGGGGCCCTTTATATCTAAAAAATGACTGTGCTATAAAGGGCACGTGCCCCAGATTAGCTTTCCATGGGCACGGATCGAATATGCTAAGTAAGCCATACATGCATGCAAACACGAAGATTCCTTTTGGTTTTCAAACTTTAAAATGATTTATCTATTAAACCGTAAATAAAAATTCAGATCCGTCTTCACGGTTGGCTTAGTCGCGACGAGATATTCAAAACTAGATCCCATCTTAGTATGTTCTGATAACTTTTTTTCTGACTCCAGTTGCCAGATTAAACTCACTTAGTCACCAGGTATTGATAAGTTGGTTACCAGGTTAAAATCAAATGTTTGCCTGACTCTTTAAACTTTTCTACTCACCAATATAACCCTTTGATAACGGTAATTTCAAATTTTGCGTGTTTAGAGTGGATCAAATCCTCACTCTTTGAACGTGTAGATCATGGCTATGACAAAAAATGTGTAAAAATTACCTGGTAACTATGAATTATTTGGTTGGTAACTTTTAACTACTAATATGGTGACTAAAGTATTATAACCTGGCAACTGATGACGAAAAAAAAAGTTTGTCAAAACATATCATGATGGGATCTTGTTTTAAAGTACTCGTCGAAACAAAGCCAACGGTGAAAACAGATCGTCAATTGGATTATCGGTTTAAGAGATAATTTATTTTGAATTTTCGGATTAAGAAAAGATTCTCTTCATGCATGCATGCATTGGCCCCTCCGCATGCGCCGGACGGAATAGCTTTCTGGGGCACGTCCCATTGTTAGATTAATCGCTAAAAAAACATTGGAGTGTCGGCCTTCATAGACAAATTCAAACGATTGGAAACCCCTTGCTGTCAGCTCCATTTCTTGCACTAGCTGGCCATAAGATCTCAGCATATCTCAGGCTTTAACCATTCGAATAACATTGGTGCAGTCGCTTGCTAACTGGACCTTTTGGAGATTTGAGTCACTTGCCCGTACCATCCCTTCTCTGCATGCAGCAGCCTCCAAGTCTTCTGGGTCTGTTGCTCCTTGGATCACCATAGCTGACGCCCCAGAAAAGATCCTCGATCATCACCAAGATTAACGTGGATGCGGCTCTCTCGAAGAACAGGAGTATCGCGGCTATTGCCGCAGTGGCGCGTGAACAGATATACTCCCTCCGTTCTAAATTAGATGACTTTCCATTCGTACACATGTGGATGTACCTATACATGTAACATGTCTAGATACATCCGCATGTAGACAAATTGAAGTCATCTAATTTGGAACGGAGGGAGTACATAATTACATATAGATGATCTCCTTATTTTTTATCTGCTTTTCTAGGCCGGCCTACCAAGTTTGCATGTGAACTGTGAAGTGATGGGCCGACCCGTCTCGTTACCGACTCCAAAGCCCAGGCCTAATCCGGTACCGACCGGGAGCTGCCGTCTTCCACTTCAAACCTCGCAACACCAGGCAAACCCCCATCTCAAACCCACCACCCAAGAGCGGGCCGGGACGAACCTTCGAGAAGTTTCTGGAAAGTTGGTTTGCTGCGTCGCGTCCGATCCATGGCGGCCGAGGGGGGCGGAGGAGGAGGCGGCGGGGCCGGGGAGGGGTTCGAGGAGCGGGTGAAGCGGCTCTTCGGGTCGCGTCTCTTCGGCGACGTCCCGACCTCCTCCTTCCCGTCCGCTTCTTGGTCCGTTGCCGCCGGCGAGGTCGAGCGCCAGCGCTGGGCCCGCCCTTCGGAGGCCCGGGACGAGGAGGAGGAGTGCGCCGAGGCCGACCGCGCCGACACGCCCTGCGCCTCCGCGTTCTACGACGCCAACGGGTGCCTCCGCGGCCGGAGGCGGCGGGCCAAGGACTTTGAAGACGACCCCGAAGACGATGACGAGGAGAAGGAGGAGGAGGACGGGAGGGGTGAGGGCGGCAGGAAGGAGGAGCAGGACGAGGAGGAGGAGGTTAGGGTTTCCATCGGCCTCGACCCGACTCTGGATCGGGAGGTGAGAAAACATAATTTACGAATTTTATTTGATTTGGCCATTTACTTAATCGATTATATGTTGCTCCTAGAAATTAAGGCGTGCATGATATTTTGTTGACCGATTTCGCTTCATTTACTACTCATATACTTGACTGTAGAGAAGATTTGGGATATTATTATCATCATTGGCTACCCAGCGTTCTAGTAGTCCACAGTTTCTGTAGAACCTCAAGGACGTTCGTTTTGTAAGGCACTTTACTTCTACTTTGGCCAAGTACTAGTACTGGCATAAACCATAGAACAAACCGTTGAATGTTGTACACTTAAAATGACATTGACCTGATGAAACACTAAAATTACTTAACTCCGATTCGTTATGAAGGTTTTTCACTTTTGAATTTGACATACCTTCTGTGTGCTCATTGCTAATGTGTTCTGATTGGGCCTGTTATCTTTCAGGAAGAGGAGGACAGATATGATAGAGCGGCATTTGGTAGAGAGGATGCTGCAGACCGTGTGTACATGAGTGAAATCATGGATGATGGCATTAACATGAGCATCAACACTGTAGTGCCTGACCTCCTTGATGATACCGTTGACGAGATATGTGGTTTATCCAAGGATCCTCGGGCAGATCTTGGCGCAGCATCTGCAAGACTCAGAGAAGACAATGGTTCAGTTAAAGGTGTCCGTCATTTGACAACTCAAACTAAGGAGTTCCCTACTGCTGGGATGCAAGCAATGAAAACTCAGGATATTGGTGTGAAACCTATACTGAAGAGGAAGGAGGAGCAAGGTGATTCAAAACCAAGGAAACGTGTCAGGTTTAATGCTGATGTTAAAGATCAAACAGTGGAGCTTTCTGAACAAGACGAAGATTCTCCCATGGTTCCTCAATCCATGGATATGGTAACATCAAAGGACACCTCGTCCACTGCATCACAGTCTCCTGGGGTTCCTGACTATGTTATGAACCCAGCCAAGTACACACGTTACACTCTGGACACACCAGAGACTACTGATGAATCTAACCGTAGAGCGCTTGCAGACTTGCACAATCTGTTAGGCAGATCAGACCCCAGCAAGATGCAGCCTGAGGCACCTGTTGAGATTCCTAGCTCAGTAACATTCATCCCTCGGAAGAAGCCGGTTGATGCCATGGTGGTGGATGAGGGCCCCAAATCTAGTGATGCAAATTCATCTCTCGTTACTCCGGCAGCAGTAGCCTCTGATGGAACCGATCAATGTGAGATGGATGAAGATGACCCAAAGGCGTCACCACCACCACCACTGATACAGACCAACTCTAAGATGAACTCCCGTCGTTACAGGTCAAGCAGAGCAGATGATGAGTAAAACTGATGTTTCTCGAGCACCCTGTCGATGTATGTTGAAAATTTACAAGTTTTAATGTTCCTGATAATGCTACCTGTGTTTAGGGAATACTTTATTGTACCTATGCTTTGGTTTTGTGATGGGAGCTAACCAGATGTTAATCGTGGTGTAATTTATAATCAATTTATGTTTGAATTTCTTATAGTGGGAGCTGTGGTTGATGCTGTTGCTAGAAATGTCAAAAGGTTCTATCGATAAGCTGAGTATGCTAATTGCTGGACCAGCTTTTGCTTCTCTTTTGTAGTTTGGGGGAAAAAACAGTGTTTTATAGTTTCATTGTGCTCAGGAATCAACTTGGAGAGAAACAGAGCGTCCGTGCAGTCCAATAATAAGCACTAATATTCATTCCCAGAATCCAGATCCACCAGAATACACAATCTTTGGATCTTGCATCTCACTTGAGGAAAATAGGACATCTCCTTCAGGTTTCTGACTAAATTTCAGAACCAGTCTACCAGAAAATGGAATGCCAATACACTCTATATCAATCTGTACATTCTCATAATTTTGTGCTATCTTCCTTCTTATTTGCAGTAATTATTTACTTTCCTCAAGACATTTACAGCTGCAACTACAGCTTATCAGCAATTCTGTAGAGGGCATCAGCTACCTTGCCAAGTACACCAACCAAGCTGCTCACTTGGTCCTTCTTTTGTTCCCTATCCAGTTGACAGTTGATGTTCTGTGCGTCCAGCTGCGCTGCAACCATCCGGCTGCTCCGGTCTAGAACCTCAATAAGCCGGCTCTGCAGGTCAGTGGCTTCTTCTGGCCCTGGGGCGTCATCGCTGCGCTGCCTCTTCTGCCCACCCTGCACTGGTGGTGGATCATCAGTATTTTGTTCTTGTTGCTTTCCTTTGGATGTTCCTGCTGTTAGAAATTTAGATTGTTAGTTACTGTTGTTTGTCTCAGGCTGCTTGCACAACATGCTTAAATTTAGGCAGTGTATGACTGTTGATTTTGGACAAATAGCAGAGTTCAATTGAAGGGAACTTCAACCCCTTGCTGAAATAAGCTACTCCCTCCCTGCACTATTATAAGATGTTTTACTCCCTCCGATCCAGATTAAGTGTCATAACAAAATACCTAGGTATGTACGTTTTGCAGGCTAGGCTGGCGACAGTCTTTGTGGATCGGAGGGAGTAGCTTTTTTCGAAAATGCATGTTTGTAGACGCATTTCAGTGTGTATATTCACTTATTTTAGTCCCGTATCTAGTCCACACTGAAATATCTAAAACATTTTATAATAGTGAATGGAGGTAGTATAAAGTGAAAAAGAAACAAGAGTTATAACTTTTTCCAGATGAAAACGAGGTACTGATTAGTTGATTATTTTTCTCGCTGTATAAACGAAGAGAGTAAGGTAATGACAGTGATGTGAATAGGCTGATACCGAGTAGCATGACTTGAATAGAAAAAGAGAGTGGTCGATTTTCTCAATCTGTAGTCCAGGTGGACTGACCATAAAATGATTTGATGACTGGAAACAGCTAAAAAGAGCCCTAGTTGCCACTGCTTCTGAAATCTGTGCAACCTGAAACTGGCATTAGTTGCCAGTGATTCAAAATTTGCGCTGCCTAAAACTGACATACTTGCGTGAACACCTCAACTTGTAAATTTTAATGCCATTTAAAACTGAATACTTCCATAAAAAAACTGGTTATCGTATTTTTTTAGTATCAACTCAGTATTCAAAGCTATTGTGGACTGAAGATAGGCAGGCCTTTCAAGATCCCTTTTTGTATGGATCGGTTTACACATTGGACATCAGGCGTTTCAACTAGCAATATATTCGTCATCTAGGGATGAATGACACCATAATTTTCTTACTTGCTTATTTTCTATGATGAGTTAGTCTGAGTGAGACAAGTATTAAAATATTTCGTGTTTAAGAAAATTTGGCTGATCAAACTAATGGAACAGTAAAAGAAATCCTGCATAAGTGGAACAAATCGAGAACGAAGACGGTAAGATACTTGAGAATAGAAGTATGAAAGGGGGGAATCCAGAATATTTGAATAAAAACCAAGCTAATGATTCTCTACCTTGCTCTGGTGTCTCTTGCGTAGGTGCCTCGGTCTTCTTCTCTGCAACCAACACCACAGGGAGCAAAACTATTTCAGCCAATCCAAGCAATCGAACAAACAAACAGACAAACTGTGCCAAACTTATTTCCTGAACATGCATCTAATTAAACGCGTGTATTAGAGAAGAACGAACGCCAAAGGGCGGATTGTACACCAAACTCGATTCTTCCATGGAGAAAAGGTGTCAGCCCAATAACCAAATTCCAAGAGTTGTACTACCGATGAAGCCCACGCTTTTACCGCTAAGAATCAGCAACAAACCAACGGCTCAACTGCACCATCAAAAGGCACAAGCACACATGCTTCGCGTGCAAGAAGGAAGCAGGGCACTTACCGGATACCGGCACGGCCACCACCGCGGGCGCCGGCGATGGAGACGGAGGAGGCGGAGCTGTCAATGGTGGCGTTGCCGCTGGCGCCGGCGCGGACGCTTCGTCCTCCTCCTCGTCGGACGACGATGACGACGAGAACAGCCTGTCGTCCACGGCCGCGGACGCGCGGCCACTGTCGAACACCGCCTTCTCCTCGCCAGTCTCTTCCGCGAGCACCAGGGCCGCATTCCCGCCAGCGTCACGGACACCGCCGCCTCCGGCGCCGCGGCCCTCGATGATGTCGTACACCTCGCGGTCGAAGAAGCCCGGGAGCCTCCGCTCCCGGCGCGCGTCGTTGCGCATGGCCCAGAAGGAGACCTGGTCCTTGGACGACGGCAGCGAGCGCTCCCACTCCCTGATCTTCTTGTAGTCGCCCGCAAGGTTGCTCCACCGCTTCCGGCACTGCACGGGGCCCCGCTCTACGCCGTGCCGCCGGCAGTACTCCGCCACGGCCGCCCACTTGGTGGGCTCCGCCGCGGCCGCTCCTCCTCCCCTGCCCCTGCCGCGGCCGCGCACCTCCACCACCCGCTTCCCCTCGATCAGCACCAGTATCTCCTGCCGCGTCCACCGCGGCAGCCGCGCCGCGCGCCCGGATCCTGTACCGGCCTCGCCGGCGCCAGACATGTCTGGCGCGCGCGCACCGCGACTTGAGTGAGTACTTGTCGACGGCGTCTGCTGTAGGGAGGACGACGGAGGTGTGGCAAGCAAACCAGCGGAGGGAGAGGAGGAGGTTCGTTGTGGGAGAGTGGCCTTAATTTTTAGGAACTAATTAATGAGGATTAAGTGGGGGATTACGGGTGGATCCTCCAGAGAGGGAGGAAAAAGGAAGAGTGGTTGGAATGATTAGAGAAGATTAATTCGTGGCTTGTATATTAGTATAGGAGAGTGGAGGACGCAATCTGTTTCTGGTTTTCAGCAATATATGGGGTAGGGTGGGATAGATAGAGTGCTGTTGTGATATTCATGCTTTTTTGATGTGACAAAATAATTGGAAAAGATTTCTCGCTGCGAGAAAATATCCGGTGGAAACCGAGTTACCGTGGAAACTGGGAGGAATCAAGTAAACAATATATTTCTAAAAATTCTGAAAAAAGTATGTTGGAGAGGCGATCCATATGTTCGATAAACATGTGAAATTTCAACTTCAAAGTCAAATTCATCTGGGGCGCACAAAAAAAGAAGTCAACAACAAATAGACACATTGCTATGCATGCATAATTTTTCTTTCATATCAACCGATTATGTGTTTGAGGTTCAAAGTTCACATGTTCATAAAACATTATCTTTCTCATACACAATATTTTGTATGTTTTTTGAAAAATTTCAAATATGGTTTTCAGGGGATACTTTCTCGCTGTGATATGCTTGTACTTGGGCACAATTGTCTTTGGTGAGGTGTATTGGTCAATCTCCAGCTTTTGTATCTTTTACTTATGATGCCTCCATTGTCCATTGGGTACGATATGCCGCCTCCTCCCTTTCAGTATTTGGGCTGATGAAATTGTTGAGAGACAGATAACCGGGATCAATCGTGGATGCACCTTGAGTTTACTCACCAAGATTGATTCACAAGAAACTGCTTTCAAATAACTTGACGCAAAATAAAAGCAAGAAAACAGCACAACGATCACCTTTGACATTTTTGTTGTTGTTGTTGCCAACTTTAGCTTATTGTAGCAAAAGTAAATGATGTTATCGGGATGCACAATGAACGATGCAAAAGTTCAAATGTAGGTATGTACAAAGTAGCGTGTACGCGCTGTATTAGTCAACTTGTGGTGTCGCTTTTGAGTCGAAAGCTCATTTCTAGACTTTTAGTTTTAGGTATACCTTTCTTGCACAACTAAAATTGCAGCAAAACTAGCTATAGATTGTCTGGGTCTTTTCCTCGTGGATATGATCAAATCCTTTGCTCACCTTGCTTTTCTTGGCGAGGAACTAGCCTCGTGAGCAAGGTCATGGAGAAGGCTAGGTGTCTCTTTTATATTTTAGTGTAGCAGATTACCTAGATCATCAGTCGTATAAAGAGACATAGATATAATTTTGCTTCGTACCACTCAGAATAGTTATGTTTTGTGGGTTTGAACTACGTAGTCCTGCTAATTTAATCATGGCGCCACTGATTTAGAGAGGTGCTTACAGCTAGCTTAGTGCCATGCCTTGTGCAGGCCCATACATCTCTAATCAGCAGTCACACATTGCCTTTTTTTCTTATTCTTCTTCTTCTTGCATATATGTTCCTTTCAGACGATTGGCTCTTGTAGACCGGTTGCTCACATCTTGTCCAATCAAGTCGCCGGCCAGCCAGGTCCCGTTTTTTCTTGTAGGTAGGATTGTGTGAAGGACGCTCTCTCACTCAATCCAGGATTTAATAGGGGACTGGTGGGGCGAGGCAAGGGACGTCCATCTCCAACTTTAGGTGGCCTCCAGAAAGAAATGCTTCCCCACTCTTCCAAAAAAAAAACTTAGCCTGCGCCGGGTGCCCTTGACTTGTCTTCGTCGAGGTTGAATTCCGATTCAAATTTTTGTAGCATTATATAATGTTCTATGCTAGTGCTGTTACGACTTCTCAATTTTGTATGACCAATTTGTATTATTTTTTCGAGTGTTGAGAGGAGGTTGACAGCTTGTAGCACCAACATATATCCAACTACTCATCAAGGGTACTGTGTCAATTTGTGCTACAGTGAAATAAGATACTGGCTATCTTCAAAACAAATTCCAACCACTCATACACCTATGGTCCTCTACAGATCAATTGATTTTAATTATGTCATAGAGATTAACAGAAAAGGATATATAAAGAGGACAACCACGGAGTTGATACACCATATCATCTTAAGAAAGATGACTTAAAAAGTATGCATTGGTAGGCCTAGCCATATACAATGTGTCGCTATATGGGAGGTCTGACTTGAGAGGCCTCCCTTCCTCGCATAGTCCTATTTGTTATTGGCTCGTGCTTCCATACACCCCCAAATCTCACAATCACATAACCGTACCGTGCAGTTTTTTTTAGCCAACTTAGTTCGGCTGGAAAATATCAAGCCGAGCCGAGCCAACTATTTTTCTAAGCCAATTCGAGACGTCGAACTGAACAAATACTGCGCGCGAAAAATAGTCTGCAGGAGGCAGGAATCGAACCTGCGACCTCAAGCAACGCGCCAGGGCAGTGCAGCTAGGATAGCCACCTGGTACGACGCTGGTTTGTGACATACAAGTAGACTGTTTCTATTAATCCAATGCGGCTGGGATAACCATTTGGTGTAAGGCTGGTTTGTGTCATAGAAGTAGACGTAGAGATTAAATACATAGCGTTTGCTCACAGACTATTAATATTACTGCACCATTCTATTTTTTAAAAAAAATCAGCAAGTGAACCGAGTGAACCGGAGGTTTAACTGATGAACCACGAACCGAGACCCTCACCGATTCGGTTGCCGGTCTAGTTTTTAAACTATGTTCAGACTACAGACAGTACGCGATGGCGACAAAGATTTCAACCGTTTTTTACTCTTAAATTGAGCATCAAATCATTCAAAATTAATTCTAGAAAATTACCAACATGAATATGAAATATAGATAAACTCATTTTCATGAAAAACTTGATAATTATAGCAAGTGTTTCGACCTGCTCGTCATGACCTATTATTTTTTCCTAGTATAGTATGACAAAATTACGCACACGTACTTTTATTTGTGACAAGCTTGATGTTGGCGTTGCACAATGGTTTTGGTCGGATGTGTCTTAATTTGTATATTCTCCACGCCGCGACGGAAAAGATTTGAGTGACTTTCGCCAGTGGCGGTTCCAGAACTTCAAATATGTGATGTCATTTTAAAACTGTGATGTCAAATACATGTAGTTTTACTAATTTATATTTTTTTCTTCATGTTTTATGTTTCTATACAAAGAATTTACGACAAAGTTGTATGGTCATTTGACCACACAGCTCCTACTGACCGTACCAACACACGGGCATTATACTAGGAGTGTTAGGGTGGGAAAATATATATCCCAAAGTTTGTAGGGGCACACCTATCTCGCCAGAAGAGTTGCATGTGGGTCCACACATGTTCCGAAGGTAGTAAGAGTAGACCTGGCAGGCTAGATAGTAGTGTTGCATGTGATTCTACCTGTCCCAAAGATGGTAGGGGTAGACGTGTGTGGGTCCACATGTCCCAATCGTGCTACGGTAGACCGATCGGACGTGATAGGAGTGTTTTCATATGAGTACACATGCTTAAAAGATGATAGATGTATAACTAGATGGCTAGGAGTGTTGCGGTGGGATGACATATATCCCAAAGGTTGTAGGGGCAGACCTATCTCGCAAGGAGATTTGCATGTTGGTCCACACATGTCTCGAAGGTGGTAAGAGTAGACCTACCAGGCCAGATAGGAGTGTTGCATGTGGGTCTACATGTCCCAAAAGTGGTAAGGGTAGACGTGTGTGGGTCCACATGTCCCAAGGGTGCTAAGGGTAGACCAAACTGGCATGATAGAAGTGTTTTATGTGGGTCCACATGCCCAAAAGGTAATAAATGTATACCTAAATGGCTAGAAGTGTTGTGGTGGGACGACATATATCCAAAAGGTTTTAGGGGTAGACCTATCTCGTAAGGAGAGTTGCATGTGAGTCCACACATGTCTCGAAAGTGGTAAGAGTAGACCTAGCAGGTCATATAGGTGTGTTCCATGTGGGTCCACATGTTTCAAAGGTGGCATGGGTAGACGTGTGTGGGTCCACATGTCCCAAGGGTGCTAACTTTAGACCAAGCCGGCGAGATAGGAGTGTTTTCATGTGGGTCCACATGACCAAAAGATAATAGAAGTATACCTAGATGGCTAGCAGTGTTGTGGTGGGACGACATATATCCCAAAGGTTGTAGGGGCAGACCTATCTTGTCAGGAGATTTGCATGTGAGTCCACATATGTCCTGAATGTGGTAAGGGTAGACCTAGCGGGTCAAATAGGAGTGTTGCTTGTGGGCCCACATGTCCCAAAGGTGGCAGGGGTAGACGTGTGTGGGTCCATATGTCCCAAGGGTGCTAACGGTAGACCAAGCGGGCGTGATAGGAGTGTTTTCTTGTGGGTCCACATGACCAAAAGATGATAGATGTATATCTAGATGGCTAGGAGTGTTGGGGTGAGACGACATATAACCCAAAAGTTATAGAGGCAGAACTATCTCGCAGAGAGAGTTGCATATGGGTCCACATATGTCACGAAGGTTGTAAGGATCACTAGTAGAAAAAAGCCTACCGCGGACGGTTTTGCGCTACCGCTGGTGAACAGGGGCCCGCCAGCGATACATACGCCAGTGGTAGTTGGTACCGCTGGCGACAGCGTCGTCCGCCAGCGGTATCACACTTACTGCTTGGTGGCCATTTTGACCGTTTTTCAAAAAAAAAGTGAAAAACTCTCAAAAAAATATATCCTCTTGCATAGTCCTTTTTATGTGTACTAGTTGCTATGAAAAATGGTAAACTTGATTTTTGACAAATCGTTCAAAAACAGTCTGCACAAAAAGGTCTATCATGTATAAACATCTATAATTTTCAAGCCAAATGACAAAGTTATGGCAATTCCCACGGCATAGTTTGAGATAAAGTTCTCATATTCGACAAATAGGTGTATCTTGGTATAGGAAGCAATGGTTCTGAAGGGTGTTTTCAAATTATTTTTATAAATATCATTTGTCTTTTTCTAAATGGCAAAAATGACTTTTTATTTGTGAACCAAGTACATAAAATATGGTGCAAAATGGCACTCATCTAATTCTCAAAAAGATTAGTCCACATTTTATGTATAATCCCCAAGTATTAGGAATTTTCTTAATTTCTATCTAATTTTGCCTAGTTAAATGAGTTTATGTTGATTTTCTGAAATTAATGTATACCTACCACCTTTGGCATATGTGGACCCATATACAACACTCTTAACCATCCATCTGTATATATATCACCTTTAGGACATGTGGACCCACATGCAACACTCCTAGCAAGATAGTTGTGCATCTACCTCAATTTGGACATGTGCACCCACATAAAACTATCCTAGCCAGCTAGGTTTACCCCTACCACCCTTAGTTGCATGTGGACACTTGACAACTATGTCTACCCCTACCACCATTGATACATGTGGACCCAGATGCAGCAGCACTTCCGGACTCCAGCTACACATCTATCATAACTGGGGCATGTGGACCCATATGCAACACTCTCAGCCATCTAGGTCCACTCCTACAACCTTCGGGATATGTGGACCCATGTGCAACACTCTTAGCTAGCTAGGTCAGTAGACATGGATGGCTATGGGTGAATAGAGACCTCACTAGGTAGGGGTGGTGCACGTGGGTCCATATGTCATAAAGGTTTTAGGTGTGTATCTAGATGGTTAGGAGTGTTGAAATTGGGTCCACGTGTATCAAATGGTCTAGGGGCAGACCTAGTTGTTTTGAGGTGTTCCATGTGTGTACACATGTATGAAAGGTGGTAGGTCTATCACCTTTGACATATGTGGACCCATATACATCACTCTTAACCATCCATTTATACATATATCACGTCTAGAACATGTGGACCCACATAGAACACTTCTAGCCAGCTAGTTGTGCATCTACACCATTTTGGACATGTAGCTAGGTTTCCCCCTACCACCCTTGGTTGCATGTGGATCCTTGACAGCTATGTCTACCCCTACCACCATTGGGACATATGAACCCACATGCAGCAGCACTTTTGGCCATCTAGCTACACATATATCATCACTTGGCATGTGGACCCTTGACAGCTATGTCTACCCCTACATAGGAATATTATGATGAAGTCCAAATTTTTGAGTGGTTCTGACGCATACTACCATGTATTCTTGATGAACCTTGCTGATTTTTCTGTCTTGTGTCCTCCCCTTAGACTGGCAAGAAAATGGGTAGACCAATTGACTTTGCTCGTTGAAATTGGGTCCACATGTACCAAAGGGTCTAGGGGCAGACGTGTGTGGGTCCACATGTCCCAATCGTGCTAAGGGTAGACCGATCGGACGTGATAGGAGTGTTTTCATATGGGTACACATGCTTAAAAGATGATAGATGTATAACTAGGTGGATAGGAGTGCTGCGGTGGGATGACATATATCCCAAAGGTTGTAGGGGCAGACCTATCTCGCAAGGAGAGTTGCATGTTGGTCCACACATGTCTCGAAGGTGGTAAGGGTAGACCAAACTGGCATGATAGAAGTGTTTTCATGTGGGTCCACATGCCCCAAAGGTAATAAATGTATACCTAAATGGCTAGGAGTGTGTGGTGGGACGACATATATCCAAAAGGTTGTAGGGGTAGACCTATCTCGTAAGGAGAGTTGCATGTGAGTCCCCACATGTCTCGAAAGTGGTAAGGGTAGACCTAGCAGGTCATATAGGTGTGTTGCATGTGGGTCCACATGTTTCAAAGCTGGCAGGGGTAGACGTGTGTGGGTCCACATGTCCCAAGGATGCTAACTTTGGACCAAGCCGGTGAGATAGGAGTGTTTTCATGTGGGTCCACATGACCAAAAGATAATAAAAGTATACCTAGATGGCTAGTAGTGTTGTGGTGGGACGACAAATATCCTAAAGGTTGTAGGGGCAGACCTATCTTGTAAGGAGAGTTGCATGTGAGTCCACATATGTCCTTAATGTGGTAAGGGTAGACCTAGCGTGTCAGATAGGAGTGTTGCTTATAAGTGGCTCCGTTATGACTCTATTTGGCATTTATTTATGATCCAATGACTTTTTTGAATTTATCGAAATGAACACAATTTTCTCTGGGCTAGATAGATCAAATTAGGCATGGATGCAATGTTTTTTGCATTTTGGCAATATTTCGACACCTTCATAATTTTTCAACATAGAAATGATGCAAACAATAGCAAACTAGTAATTTTGTGAATTTGGAGCTTGGATAGTGTCTCGTCAATTTCACTTCACACAACCATTGGAATATTATGATCACTCCTAAATTTTTACAAGTGGTCCCGACGCATACTATCACAGATTATTGACAAACCCTTATGATATGTATGACATGCGTCATCTACTTCTTGGGACCGGCGTCGAATGGGGTAGACCAATTGGGTTTGCTTTACTTATAAGAGTTTAAGGGTTGGCCATACAAACACGTTAGAGTCTGAATTGGAGTCTGAGTTATCACAAGATACGTTGCACGTGGCAGAATATTGTTTTTTGACGCATATGTGAGTACAAAATAAATAATATGTTGGACTTGTTAAAAAATAAAAGTGCTTGTTAGGGATGACTAATTTGGTCATACTATATTAGGAAAAAATAATGAAGGGTTATTTTGACTTCCGCCGCACGCATCTTGCTCCGCATCCAGCATCCTGACGCAGACACCAGTAACACCGCACAGTAAAGTTTTAAAACCGGACCGGTCATCAAAGCAGTCAGGCTACTGGTTCAACGGTTCACTGGTCCGACCGCTGGTTCGTCCGGTTCGATTGCTGAACCGGTAACTACGAAATTATATTAATTTTAGTAGTTAAATGATGAAATATAGGACAAAATGGCTATCTTCCATTTATTATACGGAAACGTAGTATTGCCCCGGTGGTTACCTCGCCTTGAAAAGGTCAAGGCAGGCCCCCGAGGGCGACCAGAGTTCGAATCTCCTTCCTTGCTAATTAAATTTTATTCTCTGAAATTTTCCATCTAAAATTCAGTTAATGTATCCTACTCGGATTATGTATGCTCTGATTCTACTCATAGCATGTTCGGAGGCGTAGCTTAGTGGCTGTGCTCCCTTGTCTTTGCCTGGGAGACCCAGGATCGAATCCTGGTGGCCACATATTCCCATATTTTTGGTATTTTCTAGACTTCCTTGGGGGCTCACGATCCGGCTTGGCTCAACTCAGTTCCAGCCTTCTTGGCTCGGCTCAGATTCAGGATTCTTGGCTCGGCTCAGATCAATCCTGGCTTCTGCTCGTGATAACCTTTCGCCGTTGGGGGTGTATGGAAGCATTCTTTGTTGCTATTTCTTGTGAAATGATGTAGAAAAGTGTGTACTAAACTTGTCGTTCTAGTAATAACACAATATTTACATGTTTGCCGTTTATTTCACCCCAAAACACCTGGTCTTGGGTGCACCTTTGAATTACCCGCCTTCGGTTTTTGTGAGCAGAGGGGCCGCTGCCCTTTCAGCCACTGGAAGAGATTGATTACAACCCCGTATGGCCACCATGACCGCAGCTGGATGGATGGATACATGTTGAGAGAGGCTACCTAGCTAGCACCCTGCCCCCCTTGGAGGATCGATGCTGATGGGACCTCATTTTTTTCAGAGGATGCATGGGTTGTCCACAGGTGATCGATGGCGATACCAGCTTTCTTTCTGGATTTCCTTTTGTAGCATCGGCAAACAATTTGATTCTGCGTGTGGGATTTTCCATAAATTCCCTGTGTAATAAAACTGTTTCCCGTGAGAGTTCTCACACATATGTCGCCGCTTCCATAGTACATAACACTTACTAAAGTCTTCAACGACATTTTAATGAAGAAAATTGAATAGAGAAATTTTCTCTTTGATCTCAGTTTTAAGGAAAAATACAGGAATTTTACAATCCACTTGAACCTCATTTAGAATTTCTACACATGCGAGACCAATGTATTTAACACATAATAATATCTACATTACTAACCAAACACGCAAGTTTATGAAATTTCTGTGTTTTCCAGTCCTCTGTTTTGCGCGTGTATACCTATTATATTATTACGCTTTGAGACCGTGTGAACCAGAAAAACCTAGTGTTCCAAGACATACCTCGAGACCGACGCTACCATGGTACATAACTGTTATTGATGACTTCCTAGTCTATATGCTGCACTCCATGGTGTGTGATAGCATGGTAACAAACATCCCCCATGTATGTTGAAATTTGTTGCATGAGCATGTGTTTCCTAAGCACAATCATCAGTGGGTTCTTATCATTATGGTAAGAAAATGTTTTTCCACAACCTGTAAAGTACATTACCATCCATTGATGTGGGACGCAAATTCACGAATTAAAAGGCACTCGGTGGGATTTTATTCCTTGCTCTCCACACTTAGGACACAAATTATGCAAATGCTTTAGGGGTTATCTCTCACTCTCACTCACACAGAGTGGGTGGATTTGCAGTCATCCATAACATCAGAGGAGGATCTAGTATATCAGCAGTAGGGTCAACTGACCTTGAATTTTATTTGAGAAGTGCGAGAACTAAAAATAATAATTAAACAAATCAACTATACTCTTGTTGGGTAGCATATAACTGCAGTTCTATAATAACCAAAAATCCTAGATGGACTACTACATACCAAAAAGAGAAGGAGATGTTTTTTATTTCCGTGATAGAAGATCGACGTTTCTAATTCTATTTAGTTGAACTACGTATTTGCTATACTTCCGGTGAATTCTGTGCATCTAAACAGCCCTAATTTGCCCCTCACGGGGAACACTTTTCTAAGATAATGGAAGAGAGACCTCTGTATTTTCCACCATGAGAGATGTGCAGGGCAATACGGACAAGACCTATAACGTAGGCCAATTAAACAACACGATTATTCCTTGGTCTTTTCTCCCATTCACCTATATATCGTTGCCTTCCCTTTCGGTGCTGGAAGCATGACCCCTATCCATTTGCACTCATGTGCTTAAAATAAAAGGGCACTATATGTTGTGGTGGTCTCACCAGCCCTATCAGCTCTGACCGTGACATAACACTGCCCTTAAGCTTGTGTAACGATGATGACATGCTGATGGCAATTTGTGTACTGGCTAATTAATGGCAAGGGCTGTCGCCACATTTTTTTTTGTTATGACCAAATACTCTCTCAGTCTCCTTTTCTGTAACCACAAAAATATCATCGTTTATGATGTTTTATTTTTAGCTAGGCAGATGAGCAGGTCGACCGAAACCATTGGTCTGTTATTGACGATGATAGGTACCCCTGAGGCCTACAGTTAAAGGCATAAAGGGAGAAGGATATGCATAATGGTGGCCTCCTTTGTTTTCCTGCATTATGCTCTGAATCGGTTCTTCGTTGCCTGATCACTTCGGATCAGCTAAAATCTACAAAGACGATACCATATTGTTAAATTATGGTATTTATTCCCTACCCAAAATGGAAAGTTTGGGGTTTTAGTTGCATTGGCCTTCCTTTGGAGCAATTTTAGATGAACCTAGGCTACACCTCGAACTGGATATTTCGGATCGTTACTGATTTTTTTTGAACGAGTTTTAGATGGGTTGACTTTGAAGGTCACTTTCTTATCAATGGGACTAAGGGATAATGCACCGAAATGGCAAAGATATCATAGACCGCTTAGAGCCAACGTCCACGCCCGAGGTGGAGTTTGTTTTGTGGCTCGAAGGAGCAACTTGAGCAGCGCGACCGGATATGTACAGCGGCGGTGCTCAATGAAATCGTAGTTCAAGGATTCGCAAGGTGTGTGTATAACCAAGGACATGTCTGCGTGCGTGTGATGGGGGTATATGTGAGGTTGCTCCTCTTTGTAATCTCATGGGGGGGTGTGTGTGTGATGGGGTGTGTATGTGAGAGGGAGCGTTCCTCTTTGTGATCTCAAAATGAATGTAAGATGCTCACCGGACTCGTGCGCCAATGCACCTAGGACGTGTTTGGTTCTCCACAAGGCCTCCATGCAGCCTTTGGAGACGTCTTTTTGGTTTGTTTGTTTGCATGTGCTGCACCGCGTTTTTGCACAGAACGAACCTTAACGCAGTGTTAGGCCTTGCCCTCGGCCGTTTCCGTGAAGCCATCTTCATATGAGGGAAAATTGGTTCGGTCGTGCACGCGCGGGGAAGGACGGGAGACGCCACTGTGAGAAGATTGACCACACTTGGGCCTTTTCCATTGCACGTATATATAGACAAATATTACAATCCTAACTATAAATGGGAGATCACACAAATAAGGACTCTCCACGATTTAGGGAATCAGGGGATATGTCACGCTACGTGACATATCTGTCTAACATTTGTTGGTTCTTACCCTGGTTCGTTACGAGCAAAGCTAGATCGAAAACAAGAACTCAAACAAAACCTAGGAAAACGAATTTTTGATTGTCACAGGCACGTATCGCGCCTGCTCTTTCTTCCTTTATTTCTTCTCTAATTTTCGTTGTTGTACAAGGTGCAGCCCTTGGCTGCTTTTTATACACGTTCATGAGGGACTATGGAATCATACTAGAATTAGGAATCCTACTCCTATTAGGACTCGTACTAGCTATTCCTAATCTTACGTGTATAGGAGTAACGAGGTTAACTTCTACATTCACCTCCTTAACCTTGTTCTTTTTCTTCATTGATTGAACGCCGATCTTGTCCCGCATTTCCTGAAACTTTGGCCGACTCAATTGCTTCGTCAGGATATCAGCGAGCTGCTCATTTGTGCAGACATATCGCACGTCAATGCTACTAGCGTCCACATATTCTCGGATAAAATGAAGCCGAGTTTCAATGTGCTTGCTTCGCTCACGGAGTACCAGATTCTTGCATAGTGAAATAACTGATTGGTTGTCAATTCGGAGCACCACTGGTTCCACCTCCGTCTTCATCATCAGATCAGCTAGAAGCCTCCCTAACCATAGGCCTTGGCACGCCGCCGTTCTTGCTGCAATGTACTCCGCCTCGCAAGACCTCGCAAGAGGAGAGTGCTACCACCTTCTATTTTTGAGAGCACCAACTGATCGGATTGGAACCAAGATAGAATATCATCCCCGACGTACTTTTCCGATCATCTATATCACCTGCCATGTCACTGTCCGAGTAACCATGAAGTTTCAGTCCTGCTTCTCCGTTCTTATACACGCAGCCATGATCCAACGTCCCTTTGATGTACCGCAACACTTGTTTCACAGCAGCAAGGTGTTCGGTAGTAGGCTTCTCCATGAACCGACTCACAATCCCAACGGAGTGAGCTATATCCGGACGTGTATGGATCAAGTACCGTAGGCTGTCCACGATGCTTCGGTATTGAGTACTGTCGGGAGGGTTTGAGCTCTCCTTGCTCAACTTCGCCCGTGGATCCATGGGAATCAGAGTTGGGTTACAATCTTTCATCCCACACTTGTCCAGCACCTTCGCTGCATATGCCGATTGACTCATGGAAATTGTGCTGGAGTTTTGATGCACTTCAATGCCAAGGTAATAGCTAAGCAAACCAAGGTCGCTCATGCTAAACATCTGCTTCATCTCATTTTTGAAGGCTTCAATCTCTCTAGTACTTCCTCACGTACACCCCAACCAAGGGTCGATCTCCTTTTTGGCTTCTCTTGTACACAACATGCTCTAGCAGACACTTCTCAAAACCAAGAGCAACGAGTGACTTGTCGAGTTTAGAATTCCATGCTCTAGGTGCTTGTCGGAGTCCATACAACGCCTTGTGCAATTTCAGCACCTTGTGCTCTTCTCCTTTCTTCTCAAATCCTGGCGCCTGAGCTACGTACACATCCTCGACTAGATCTCCGTTTAGAAACGCCGACTTTACGTCCATATGATGGACTTGCCATCCTTCTTGAGCTGCAAGAGCAATCAGCAATCTCACTGTTTCAAGCCGAGCAATAAGAGCAAAAACTTCCTCAAGTCAATACCCTGCCTCTGTACGTATCCTTTTGCTACTAAGCGCCTTGTGTTTCACAACTTCTCCTTTGCTGTCCTTCTTCAATTTAAACACCCACTTCAAACCAATTGCTTTGTGAACAACAGGAAACATGGTCAAGATCCATGTCTTGTTGTCCTCTATAGACGACAATTCTTCTTCCATGGCACGCCGCCAACTTGGTATGTCATTTGCCTCGTTGAAGTTGGCTGGTTCCTCGATCCCGAGAAGGCAAAGCCCGGAGTACTCGAGGTCTATAGGAACGGTGTCCCTGTAGATGGATGAGATGTTGTGAAACCGTCGTGGTTCACTCTCCGAGGAAGCATCCGTAGTTGCGCTTGCAATCGGCTTCCTTGGTGAACCCGACGTGGCTTGTGCAGGTGTTGCTGGGGAAGGCGCAGGTTTCGGTGATACCGAACCCTCTTCTCGTGGCTCGTGGTCGTGGTCGACGCCCCTGTCATACTCATCAAGATGGCCACTATCATGGCGTGCATACAGCATGCCATCGTCGCTGTGATGTGTGCTTCCTTGTGTGCCATCCCCATGCTCTCCTTCTCCTGCATCAATGTGAGTGGAATACTCAACAATGAACGGCTCACCAGGCACGTCTTGAATCGTTGGTTCGATGTTCCATGCCCAAGCTTTATCTTCCTCGAAAACCACATCCCGTGAAATATGTACTTTCTTCGCCACCGGGTCATACATCCGATAGGCCTTCGAGTGAGCACTGGTTTCATAGCCAATGAAAACCATCTTCGTGCTGCGATCTTCTAGCTTGGTGAGGTGCGGTGTAACCTTCTTCACATGCCCAACACACCCAAAAGTTTTGAAGTGCGCCACATTTGGCTTCCTTCCATGCAGAGCTTCATATGGAGTTTTGTCACGCACACTTTTCATCGGTGCCCGGTTCAGGATATAAACCGCGGTAGTGATAGCCTCTCCCCAAAACGTATTAGGCATGTTCTTACTCTTGAGCAAACTGTGAGCCATTACAACAGTTTGATTCGCTTTGATGCGGTGAATAAGGAGCAGTGATGAATCGCTTTATTCTCTTCTCTTCACAGTAGCTGTTGAACTCGTTTGAAATAAATTCTTCTCCTCGGTTAGTGCGTAGCGAACGCACTTTCAGCTTCAGTTCCATCTCTGTTGTTGCTTTCACATTCAGGAACGCCTCGAATGCTTCATCTTTGCTTCTTATCAAGACGATCCACATGAACCGACTATAAGGAGAAAATACTTCTTTCCTGCATTTGTGGCCGGTGTCATTGGTCCACAAAGATCACCATGCAGCAGCTCCAACGGAGAAACAGCTCGGAAGCTCGATGCGACCGGAAACGCCGCCCTGTGCTGTTTTCCTATGAAGCAGCCATCACACACACGCTCAATGTGATCGATCTGTGGCATCCCGTTCACCATCTCCTTGTCAGCTAGCTTCTTCCGGGCATGAAAATTACATGTCCATACCTTGCATGCCACAGCCAAGTATCTTCTGCTGATTTAGCTAACCAGCACTCCGGTTTGGTCTCCTTGATATTGAGAATATACAGGCGATTGAAGGAGCGTTTCACCTTTGCAATCACCTTTCTTGCTCTATCCCAGAGTGTCATGATGCCATCTTCAACCAACGTTTTGCACCCATTTTCATCTAGCTGTCTGATGCTTATGATATTGTTCCTCAACCGTGGTATATAATACACCTTGGTGAGTACACGGTGCTCGCCATTTTGACACTCAAACAGGACAGATCCTTTTCCCAAGATTTCTACGGTGGAGCCATCACCAAATTTGACCGAACCGGTGACCTTGGTGTCTAGCTCGATGAACTTCTCCCGGCAGCCCGTCATATGATTACTCGCCCAGTATCGAGATACCATGACAAGAGTTGGCTGCCGTGTAGCTTAGGAATCACCTTCTTCTCATTCAGAAATACCCTCTGCTGCAGATCTGGATTGTCCAGAGTTATGTCAGATGATTCCATCAAGTACAGATGTGCGTCTTCGTCATCTCCTTTCTTTGCCAAATTTGCTTTCAATCTTCTATCTGGCTGCTTGCACTCCTTTGCAAAGTGACATGCTTCGTTGCTGTTGGGGGGCTACCCCCGGGTAGGGTCATGATGTGGTAAAAGCTATGCCCAGGTGTGGGCCAAGTTACAGTAAAAACCGGCATACCTGGACTTCAGAGTGTGATGTAGGTACAAACCGACATAGGCGTACCGAGATAACCCGGGTCAGAAGGGACCGGGGTACCATGCTGGAGCCAGCCGGCATATGTTGACCGAGATAAGGGACCCGAGATAAGGATCCGAGACAGCATAACCGACATATGTATGTCGGTAACTTGTATGTTTTCTTATGTGCAGGGAAGGTTATTTGAGGAAGGAGAATCCGGCATATCCATGCCGGGTTGTCCTTATGTCGGACGGAAGTCAATGCTCCTGTCACATCTCGTCTGGCACGGGAGCGCGGCGTGCGGTACGGCGCATGTCTGAGGTGACTGGGCTTACCTCTGCTGACCAAGGAGCAGGAGATGGACACCGCTGACCTCGGGCGTACCTTGGAGCAGAGATATGGGACAGGACATGGGCAAGCCACGTCCTGTCCACTGTGCAGAGACAATCATGATGTGCAGGCGTGCGTGTCTGCAGTGCCGGTACGGAGAAGTGACCGTTGCAAGTGGAGGGGTATTCCGGTAACTCGGTTTAGCCTATATATATGCCCTCACCCCCTCCTGCGTGGGGGACGATGCCCTGAGACACTTTTCACCCAGTAGCTTCATCTTCTTCAGTGTGTTCTTCCCCATTGCTGGGATCATACAGCTCGAGGAGCAACTTTGTACGTGTGATACCTCGGTATAGAGAGAGAGACAGGCAGGAGTAGGGGCTTTACCTCCTCACGAGGGCCCTGAACCTGGGTAGATCTTGGTGTGCTTGTGTGTTCTTCGTGTGTGCTTCTTAGCGCGCTAGCCCTCTCCCGGATCCACCAGCGTCCATCGGCCCCACTCTTAGCCATCCTATGGCATCTGCCGTGATACCACCACGACAGTTGGCGCCCACCGTGGGGCAGGCAGCGGCGGTGGCTGGTGTGACATTCCGGACGGGTTCCATCATCAACTCCGGAGAGCGCATCGTTTGCGGGCTCGTCTGCAAGCTCGGATGCTTCGGCAGCAGGCCGTTCCCGACGAACGACTGCCTCATCAGCTTCGGCACCTTCGTGACCTACGTCGCCACCGAGGTTGTCTGCAAGTACCCCGAGCAGGTGCTTGTGGCTGAGGATCCTCCTGCTATCTGTGCGGCTCGCGGCCGGCGTAGCGCTCGCCCCGGGAGCTGCGCAGAGGTAATGGTGACCGGCACTGCGGCTGATGCCGGTAAAGGAGAACCCGGCAAAGCAGATGCCGGTAATCCTGCCCCCAAGGTTACCAGATCGGCGAAAGTGCCGCTGGAGAGGAGAGAAAACCTCCGAGATCAGGCCGGTACATTGGTGGCTCTAGGTTAATAGTGCCAGAAACAATTGCTTGTACGTCACACGTCAGTTGGGAACCCCAAGAGGAAGGTATGATGAGTGCAGCAGTAAGTTTTCCCTCAGTATGAAACCAAGGTTTAATCGGACCAGTAGGAAAACGAGGTTTGCTTCGAAGGTGTTGGTGGAGGAGTGTAGTGCGGCGCAACACCAGGGATTCCGGTGCCAACGTGGAACCTGCACAGCACAATCAAACTACTTTGCCCCAACTTAACAGTGAGGTTGTCAATCTCACCGGCTTGCTGAAAACAAAGGGTTAAACGTATCGAATGGAAGATGATGTTTGTTTGCATAAAACAGTAGAGAACAATGATTGCAGTAGATTGTATTTCAGATGTAAAAGAATGGACCGGGGTCCACAGTTCACTAGTGGTGTCTCTCCAATAAGATAACTAACATGCTGGGTAAACAAATTACAGCTGGGCAATTGACAATTGATAAGTGCATATAACATGCATGTGTGAGCTGTGGTGTCTACTATGAGATTCATTTGGGCATTACGACAAAGTACATAGACCGCTATCCAGCATGCATCTATGCCTAAATAGTCCACTTTCCGGTTAACATCCGTACCCCTTCCAGTATTAAGTTGCAAGCAACAGACAATTGCATTAAGTAATGTGCGTAATGTAAACAATACATTCATCCTTGAATAAAGCATTGCTGTTTTACCCCTAGTGGCAACAACACATCTACAACCTTAGAACTTGCTGTCACTATCCCAGGTTAAATAGAGGTTGAACCCAACTATCATGCATAAATACCCCCTCTTGGAGTTACAAGTATTCACGTGGCCAAGGCTTCAACAAGTAACGGAGAGCATGCAAGATCACAAATGACATAGACATGATAATATAATATTCAGCTCCACATAGGTATCAATATAAGTCAGATCCCAGCAAACACAACATGTAGCATTACAATAAGATGATCTTGATCATGATAGGCAGCTCACAATATCTAAACATGATGGCACAAGTGGAGAAGACAACCATCTAGCTACTGCTATGGATCCATAGTCCAAGGATGAACTACTCACGCATCACTCCGGAGGCGGGCATGGCGATGTAGAGCCCTCCGGTGATGATTCCCCTCTCCGGCAGGGTGCCGGGAAGAGCTTCAGAAACCCCCCGAGTTAGGGTTGACGACGGCGGCGGCAGCGAATATGTTCTGGATGAAAGGCTCGGTGTTTTAGGGTTTTCGCGTCTCGGGGAATAAATAGGCGAAGGGGCAATGTCGGCGGACCCCCGAGGGGCCCAAACCACCTGGTGGCGCGGCTGTGAGCCCAGCCGCGCCTAGGTGTGGTTTGGCCACCTCCTGGCACATCTTCGTCTCTCCTTCGGACTCCGTGTACGTGCTAGAAAAATAGGGACCTGGCCTTTTGTTTCGTGCAATTCCGAGAATATTTCCAGAAGTAACTTTCTGAAACCAAAAACAGCAGAAAACAGGGAACTGGCACTGTGGCATCTTGTTAATAGGTTAGTCCCAGAAAATGCATAAAAGTGATACGAAGTGTATATAAAACATGTAGCAAATGGTATAATATAAGCATGGAACAGCAGAAATTATGGATACGTTGGAGACGTATCATACATCCAATGTACCTGTTAGGCCAGCTCATCTCGAGGAGATAATAGAGAAACTGGCTGTGCCGGTAGCGGCCGGTACAGATGCTGCCCAATCAGAGGCAGAGTTGGAGGCACGGCGTCAGAGCTTGCTTCAGGAAGCTCTGGAGATGGCCCAGGTGAGGAGAGAATTTGGGATAACTGTCCGTGAGTATAACCAAGCACATGGTTTTACCCCGGTAGCTGCTCGCCCTAGTCGAGTAGAGGATGTGCGCAAGAGGGGTAAAAACCTCTATGCCGAGATTGCTAGAGAAGGTAGATCTAGCTCCAGTAAGACTCCTAGCAACTTATCGGTCGAAAAACCGAAGTATAGTTCCCCTGCTAAGACTCTTAGACCTGCCGAGGCAGCAAGAGCCGAGTTGTCAGGCTTATCCGGAGAAGCTCTCCGTAGGCAGCAAGACCGAGTTAATGAGTTGGTAGCTGTGGCTACGCGGCAGAATGAGGCATATCGAAAGGCCAACACAGTTGCAGGGGGGTCCGATGTTGTTCACTCGGCTAGGGGAGCCAGTGGGTCTAAGGGGCAAGCTTCATCACCACATGTCGGTGGAATCGTGACCGGAGTGTAAACTCCGGTAAGAGCAAACAGATACAGTGTATGATCCGGCGTGTGCCGAAAACAGGTAGTTGGGCGAGGTAGTGCCGGCCGGGGTAGAAGCAATCCCGGTCCGGGCGGTCCAGGTGCCGGGGTAGTTAACTCGGCTGGCCGAGGTTATCCACCTCGGTATCCGACACAAAATCTCGCCCAGCAGCAGCAGCAAAATGTCGGGCATGTCCAGCAGCCACAAGTTGTTGAACAGGTGGCTAACCGTTATGATGATGGTTACTCGGCTATGGAGAAAGCCGGGTATCCGAGATATGAAGGTGCACTGGGATCTCGGTTGGGACCTCGCCAGTTGTCACCAAATGATGCACGCTACAAGTTGGACAGGATTATATGTCCGAGATGCTGGAAGAGCAAGGTCCACCTGGACCTGCATGTTTTGGACCTCGGATCATGAGGGAACCACCGGTGCGGCACTTTCAGTTGAACCGAGGCGCAAAAACATATGACGGCAGTACAAAGCCGGAGGACTGGCTGACAGATTATGTGTCGGCAGTGCATATCGCGGGAGGAAACCGCCGATGGGCGGTGAGGTATATCCCGCAGATGTTGGAAGGGCCAGCCCGGATTGGCTGAACAACCTGCGAGAGGGCAGCGTTGATTGCTGGCTGGACTTTGAAGAAGCATTTGTTAGCAACTTCTCCAGCACGTACAAGAGACCGAATCGTCCTCAGCAGCTTGCGATGTGCAAGCAGAGGGATAATGAAACTGACCGGGATTACTTAACCCGGTGGAGTACTATTCGCAATTCCTGTGAAGGAGTTGTGGAGGCGCAGGCCATATCTTGGTTTGCCCAGGGGTGCCGACACGGCTCCATGCTCTGGCAGAAGTTGCAGAGGGAAATGCCGGCCACTCTGGCCGAGACAATCCGGATTGCGGATAGCTATGCACTGGGTGATCCGATGCAACCTTGCTGAACTCGGGAGAGCCGAGTAGAAGATACCCGGTGAATAACAGACCCGGGCCAGTCAGGCAGAACGATCGCCAGGACTTCGGTAACAAGAGAGAACCGGATTACCGGTATGGCTCAAACCAGGTTGCAGCGGTAAACCAAGACCAGCCAGATGCCGGCAATAGCCAGCGTCCGAAGTTCAACGGCCCAGCATGGGGCCAGAATCAAGAAGGGAAGAGGCCATGGGGTGACCAGAAGCCATCCTTAACTTATGAGGCTATGTTGGATGGGCCTTGCAGTTTCCACACCCAAGACATCCGCAGGCCTGCAAACCATACAACTCGGCAGTGCAGCTGGTATCAGCGCACAAGGGGGAAGGAGCCAGAGCCGGAGGAAATCAGGGGGGCACCTCAGAGAATTCCGCCGAGGCAAAACTTGCCGCTTACCGGAGCAAATGCTATCCCGGTGATTCCGCCAGTTCCGAGGCAAGCAGATCCGAAACCTGTGAATCAGGTGAATGTCGGAGGGAACAACAACAACACTGGTCCCAGCAGGCAGGGAGAGTATCCCCAGGGAGATTACAGAGAAGCTCATCAGAGCTATGTGATATTTGTGACCGAGCCAACTGACAAGAAGAGCTTGCATCGGCGTGCACTGGAGGTGAACGCAGTTATGCCGGCAGTGCCGAAGTATTTGCACTGGTCCGAGCAAGAATCACTTGGAGCAGAAGGGATCATCCCCGAGTTATGCCAACTCCGGGAGGTTATGCATTGGTGGTGGATCCGACATTCTTTGGACCCACCATCAATGTTCGGTTCACCCGAGTTCTCATTGATAATGGGAGTGCTATCAATATCATGTACCGAGACACCATGGTGAAGATGGGTATCTCGGCAAATATGCTGCAGCCGAGTTCTACACCTTTCATGGTATAGTGCCAGGTGTTTCATGTGCACCTATGGGCAAAATTTGGGTTGATGTGTTGTTTGGCACCAAGGACAACTGCCGAACTGAGAGTATCCAGTTTGAGGTAGTGGACCTCGAAAGTCCATACCATGCTTTACTCGGTAGGCCTGCACTGTCCAAGTTCATGATATCCACCCATGTGGGTTACCTCAAGATGAAAATGCCGGGTCCTAATGGCATCATCACTATCTCGGGTGATTACAAGCGTGCACTGGAGTGTGCCTCGGCTGGATCGTGCTTAGCCGAGTCACTGATTATCGCTGAGAAGAAGAAGATCCATGAAGTGGTGGCATTGGCTCAGTCCGCACAACTCGGCATGCCGGGTATGGCTAACCCGGAGCAGAATGCAACTTTCGAGGTGCCCAAAGAGACCAAGAAGATCAATGTTGACCCGGCATGTCCGGACCACAACGTCATCATTGGTACCGGGTTAACTGAGAAATAGGAAGGCGAGCTCAGTCACTTCCTCCGTGAGAACCGGGATATCTTTGCATGGTCAAATCAGGACCTGCCAGGTGTTCCGAGGGAGTTGGCTGAGCACTCTTTGTTCGTCAGACCGGATATGAAACCGGTGAAGCAACCTATGCGACGTCTCTCGGATGAGAGGAGAAAGGTGATAGGTGATGAACTGGCCAGTTACTTGCATCTGGTTCATCATGGAAGTGCTGCACCCGGACTGGTTGTCTAACCCGGTCCTGGTGGAAAAGAAAAAAGATGACCCGAATGTGGCCATTGTGTGGCGTATGTGTATTGATTACACAAACTTGAACAAGGCATGTCCTAAGGATCCATTCCCGCTGCCTCGGATTGATCAAGTGATCGATTCCACAGCCGGGTGTGAGCTGTTATCCTTTGTAGATGCGTATTCTGGTTTTCACCAGATACCACTGAACCCTGCTGATCAAATGAAAACTGCTTTTATCACCCCGTATGGGGCTTATTGCTATCGTGTCATGACCTTTGGTTTGAGAAATGCTGGTGCCACTTACCAGAGATGTATGCAAAAATGCTTGCATGATCAAATAGGAAAAAATGTGCAGGTGTATGTCGATGACATTGTCATCAAGTCTAAGGAGAAATCCACTCTGATTGATGATCTCCGAGAAACATTTGAGAATCTAAGGAAATTCCGGATAAAACTTAACCCGGACAAATGTACCTTCGGTGTGCCGGCAGGCAAATTACTCGGTTTCCTCGTGTCAGCCGAGGTATCGAGGTGAACCCGACAAAAATCCGTGCTATTGAAAGCATGAGGTTACCGACATGTCTCAAAGACGTGCAGAAATTCACTGGATGTTTGGCATCTTAAGTCGGTTTGTTAGCAGGTTGGGAGAAAAGGCATTGCCTTTGTATCAACTCATGAAGAAAACAACCACTTCGTGTGGACCCCGCAAGCAGATGCGGCGTTCACCGAGTTAAAAAAGATGTTGGCAACTGCGCCGATACTGGCTCACCATTACCCAAAGAGCCGATGTTGCTCTACATTGCAGCCACAAACCGGGTTGTGAGTGTCGTATTGGTAGTGGAGCGAGAAGAGATGGCAAAACTGTGCAAGGCCAGTATATTACCTGAGCGAGGTGATCTCGTTATCCAAGCAGAACTACCCTCACTACCAGAAGATGACATATGGTGTCTATCTGGCTGCTAAGAAGTTGAAACATTACTTCCAAGAGCATTCAATCACTGTGGTGTGAGGCTCCTATCTCGGAGATCATTGGGTGTAAAGATGCAACTGGCCGAGTAGCCAAGTGGGCTATCGAGGTGTCCCCTTACACTCCTCACTATGAAAGAAGAGATGCCATTAAATCTCAGGCACTGCCGGATTTCTGGTGGATTGGGCTGAAATGCAATATGAGCCACCATTGCCTGACCCAATTACTGGAGAATGCACTTTGATGGTTCAAGGACAAAAATTGGTTTAGGTGCCGGGGTAGTCCTTACCTCGCCTAAGCAGATCAACTGAGATATGTGTTGCAGATTCATTTTGCGGCATCTAACAATGTGGCCGAGTATGAGGCACTTGTTCATGGGCTAAATGTGGCCAAAGAAATTGGTATTCGCCGGATAGAATGTTTCGGAGACTCGGATTTGGTGGTGCAGCAAGTCTCGGGAAATTGGGATGCTTTAGACGCCAACATGGCGTTGTATCGGTTTCATGTCCAGAAGATCTCGGGGTTCTTTGAAGGTTGCGAGCTCACGCATATACCTCGGGCTGAAAATGAGCCGCCGATGTACTGTCCAAGCTAGGTTCATCCCGGGATCCAATTCCACCCGGCATAGCCTTGGAGCATTGAGGAAGCCATCAATCAAACCATCGCCGAGTCCGAGTCAATTTTTATCCCGGCGAAACCGGAGTCTGGTGCTGTTCCCATGGACGTCGATGTCGGATGCATTTGGGAGAACCCGGGGACTGCTTGGCAGAACCGGGGACTGGTTACTCTATCTCGGAAGAAGTAATGTCGGTTGATCTCATGGAGGTGGATGATCCGGTTTTCCGTCCTGTGCCGGAGTGGGCACAACCAATAATGGCATATATGATGGAGGGAGTTTGCCAAGTAATGAAGTTGAAGCTAGGCAAGTGCAAAGAAGATCCAAGGCATACACCATCATCAACCAGGAGTTATACAAGAGAAGTGTGACCGAGGTACTGCAGCGCTGTGTCGAGCCGCAGGAAGGGCAAGAGATGCTCCTGGAGATTCATCAGGGAGAGTGTGGTCATCATGCTTCATCAAGAGCCTTGGTGGCTAAGGTATTCCGGCATGGGTTTTATTGGCCCAGTGCTTTGAACCAGGCAGAAGATATCGTCGAAAGTGTGAGGGATGTCAGAGGTTTGCTAAAAAGATCCACCTGCCAGCCTCGGCACTCAAGACAATTCCAATCACTTGGCCCTTTGCAGTTTGGTGCTGGATATGGTGGGAGAGTTCAGGCCAGCCCGAGGTAACATGACTCATATGCTGGTGATGGTGGACAAGTTCACCAATGGATCGAGGTAAAGCCAATCCGGAAGTGTGATGGTCACACAGCTGTGACCTTTTTGAAGGACATCATTTTGAGATATGGTTACCCCCATAGCATTATCTCGGATAATGGCACAAACTTTGCTGTGGGAGAGTTTGCTCGGTTCTGTGCGGATAAGAGAATTCGGTTGGACATAGCCTCGGTGGCACACCCTGAGGCAAATGGGCAAGTGGAAAGAGCAAATGCATTGGTGTTAGCCGGTATCAAAGCCCGGTTGATTGAACCACTGTTGCGAACTCCGGGATGTTGGATAGAGGAGATACCAGCAGTGCTGTGGGGTCTAAGGACCACACCAAATCGATCAACTGGCTATACGCCATTTTTTCTGGTCTATGGAGCAGAAGCGGTCCTGCCGACCGACATGGAATATGACTCGCCGAGAGTGGCGCTGTACACTGAAACCGAGGCAAAAGAAGCTCGGGAAAATGATGTTGATTTGCTCGAAGAAGCACGAGAACTGACCTTATCTCGGTCAGCTATATATCAGCAAAATCTCCGACGCTATCATAGCCGGAAGATCAGCCCTCGGGTTTTCCGAGAGGGAGATTTGGTGTTGAGGCTAGTGCAACGCAAAGCAGGCCGACACAAGTTGTCACCTCCATGGGAGGGACCATTCATTGTGAGCAAGGCTCTGCACAATGATTCATACTATCTTATAGATGCACAGGCACCGAGGAAAAATGTGATGGACAAATCCGGAGAGGAGACCAAAAGACCCTGGAATGTAGCTCTACTCCGTCCCTTTTACTCATAAGGGCGCAGTGTATGTATCTCGGTTTTTCCTTTGAATAAAATGCCGGCACTCCGAAAAGAAACTCGGGGACTGCCTTTGTCATATGCTTGTGTTTTATCTCGGTTTTTTCTGTGTTGTTCATATGTCGGATGATTTTGAGACCTCGTTTCAAAGTTCAAGTAATGTATGCTATTTTGTTGTGATCTTGTGACTCGACTGACGAACGCCGAAATGGCAGTCAAGAGCAGAGGTTATGGTATATGGTAAACATGAAAATGGACTCGGGGACTCGGTCCTAAAAAGATCCGACATATGTCGTTTACTAACCCGGTTTTTTCTTCCTTTTCCTTGTGTCGGATGACTCTAAACCTTACCTCAAAATTTACAAGTATTGTATGCTATAATGATTGATCTTGTGACTCGACTGTCGAACGCCTAAATGGTAGACAAGAGCAAAGATTACTAAGTATAGTAAACAAGAAAGTAAACTCGGGGACTTGGTGCAAAGTGATCCGGCATTGAGCTGTCTTGTTGAAACTAATATGATAAAAGTAGCACTGCGAGATACTTAAAGTATATTTACATCTGCACCCGGCATTCCGGGGATTTAATAGTTCAATGTTTGATAAGCTTAGGCAGCTGCCTCGGAGGAGCTCGGAGCAGTTGGAGCGGTGCGAGGCTCGGGAGCAGTCTCGGCGGCAGAAGAAGCTTCGGTTGTTGGAGCAACCTCGGGTGTTGGAGTGGCTGCCGAGGCACCGGCAGTGTCGGATACCGGCTTCTCTGAAGTGTCGGTCGTGGTCCTGACAGTGTCGGTCGCACCGGCTTGGCAATGTCGGTTGCTCCAGCAGCAGAAGTGTCGGCTGCTCCGGCAGAAGTCTCGGTTGCTCCGGCAGCAGCAGTCTCGGTCGCTCCGGCAGTGGCAGCATCGGGAGCTTCGGCCTCGATCTCCTCATCGATGTCATCTTCCTCGTCTTCACCCTCTTCATCATCCTGGTCATCTTCTTCGTCATCCGAGTAGGCGGGACCCGGAATGAAGCGTCGGGTGGGAGCATAGCTGGCCATGAAGGTGGCTGCCTCCTTGCGGTTCTCTATCAGTGTCGGATCTGAGGTCCATTTGGACCTTGGCGCAGGGAGCGCACGGCGTTGAGGTTGATGGACTCATACCAGGAGAGCACAAAGGTCAGTGCTTGATCAGCTCCGGCACGAGCTGCTGAGGATCTCCACTCTCGGACCCTGGCCTCGGCCCCCGACAGACATTTGGACAATTCTTCAATTGTAGCCGGAGTCTGGGATCCTGGCCATAAGGCTCGGTAAATTTTGATACCAGCATCAAGAAGATCTAGGCCAATGGCCTTCAGAGGAGAGATGCGAGCATTCAGAGCGGTCAGGTAATCTTCAATATCCCATTCCTCCGGGATTGGGCCAGCCTCGGCTCTCTTTGCTCGTGCCTTGCGGACAGTGTTGAGTGCAGCAGCCTTGGAGTGGGAGAAATGATCTGAAGATACAAAAGCTATCACCAAATTGAGTTATATACCGGCATATCCTAATGTCGGTGACGAGGGGTAGACTCATCAAGACCCATGGTTAAGATCCCTAGGTTATGAATATGGGGGAGAGAACGTGGTAGAGCTGGAAGTATCGTCGGCTGACAAGCAGGGCAAAGATTTTACCCAGGTTCAGGGCCCTCGTGTGGAGGTAACACCCCTACGTCCTGCCTGTCTGTTATTGATTTGTGAATATGATGGTTACAAGGATCCCGGCGAGATGTCGATCTCGCTAGGGTTTGTGGCTCTGGTGGTTCGTTGTCTGGTTCGATGGCCCTCCCAGTCCTTAAATAATAGGCTGGGTCCCGGGTGTTCGTAACCGACTCGATTTACAAGTAAGGAAACTCTAAACCGACTATTGCTTCGCCAAACTTGAGGATACTTCATCTTCGTGGGCCTCCCTTCATGGGCTTCATGTAGGCTCTGATAGTTGGGCCTAGTCGATACGTGCACCAGGTACCCTCATGGTAGGGTACCCGATAGGCATACCCATGTCAGTAGCCCCCGAGTACTTGTCTGATTCGAAGAGTCGGGCATGGACTCATACATCATGCACGTTTATATATTTTTACATCTGTATTTAGAATTCTTATGAAATACACATGTTAGCAATGCCGAGTGTTTTCATCGACTATGAGTTTTTGCTTATGATAATCAAGGGATATTAGCTTAGCAGGCCCGGCACACACGACGGATCGGGGCCGGTTAACTACCATTTGTGGCAAAACCATACTAGCTTTCAATCAAACTCGAGTCCCCGGACTCGAATCTGGAACAAACTGGACAGACTCGAAACGGCCGTTGAGGTCTTACTGAATCGAACTGCAGTATAATTTTGAATCTACCCAACGCGTCCGTCGGGGATTTTCATCATGTCTGCTGACACGGAACATTTAAGGATAACGCTGCTGGAGCGGTCCTTAGCCCAGCTCGACTGATCGGCGGGTCTTACCTTTGCACTTATGCATGCAGCATCCAAGGATCGTCGGATCAACTCGGGAATATTTTGAGTGTGATTTTGCTTATGAACTTAGTCGAATGTTCGTCGACTGCACTTTTGCCATTATTCTATCGGGTGCGCGACAGCGCTCCCGATGGGAGTAGCCCCCGAGATTGTGCTTTATTGCTTGCAATGGAGGATAATCTCAAATTCTTTTACCCTGCACATTTTAGTCAAAGAAATTTTTTGATACGCTCCCGATGGGAGTATGATGCTGCAGTCGAAAGAATTTCGACTGGCCTCTATGACTTTTGCTAAAAAACCAACCGAAACTTATGCGAGAGACCACCCGAAGATATCATCGAGTGACTTTTATGCCAGTTGTGAAAGAGAGAACAACGTCAGCAATGACGCATTTTGCGACTGCTATCTCTGACAAGCGATGGCGTGCCTGGAGAGGCTTTGATAAGACGTGACCCTGTTCTGTGGGCCCGTTTTTGCAGAGCTGACCAGGGATGACGCCGCGTGGACTTGATTTGACCGTTCGGGCACTATTTTCACGGGGCGTGATGATGGCTTCCTGGATTCTCGTGCGTAGTGGGCGGAGTGGCCGGCGACGGTTGCTCTCCGTGGCCGCCACGTGTATGGCCAGATTTCGCGCGGAGCGTATGGATTTGTTTTAACGGCTACGATCGTTTTTGCGCTCTGTGGTAAATAGGGGGGACGGTGCTGGCAGAGTTTTTTACTTGCCATTTTCTCCCTGCGCCGCCCCTCGTCTCATCTTCTTCCTCGCGCCCCCTCCATTGCTCTGCGCCCAAGCTCCTTGCCCCACACTCCCTCCACCGTAGCGATGGCGAAAGGTGGAGGTGCGAAGCGTGGCGCTGCCGCCGCCGCCGCTACCGATGCGACCAAGGGCAAGAAGGCCGTGGCGGGTACATCTGCATCCGCCGCGCTGAAGAAGGGCAGCGGGGACTGGGCGAAGTCCACCATCAAGGACGCCCATTTGGTCAAGTTCCGCGAGCAGGGGTATCTGCCACCCGCGGAGCAGCTCGCCGTCCGCGCGCCGTCGCCCAAGGAGGTACTCCCCGAACCACGCGCCAACGAGCGTGTTTGTTTTGCGGAGTTTTTGCCTAGGGGCTTTTCGCTTCCCCTCCACGATTTCGTTCGTGGTCTTCTGTTTGCCTACGGGGTGCAGATCCATGATCTCACCCCAAACGGCATTATGCATATCGCGTGCTTCATCACGCTGTGCGAGTGCTTCCTCGGCGTCGCTCCCAGCTGGGCGCTGTGGAAGCCATCTTCATGGTGCGGCCGAACAGAGGAGGTGGTCGCACCTACCCCGTCGGCGGCTGTGGAATACAGGTGCGCAGCGACACCCGATACTTCCGCCTGAAGACCGTCGACTCCGCTCAAGGCTGGAGGAAGGGGTGGTTTTATGCGACTGTGGAGCAGGATGCAGCCGCCCCTTTCTCGACTGCTGCTTTCACCAGGACCAAGGCGTGGGATCACCAACTCTCAGCCGAAGAAATGGAGGAGGCAAGCCCTTTGCTGGCTCGGATCGGAGGCATGCTGGACAAGGTCACAGGCATCCATTTGATCGCCACCTTTGTGAAGAGGCGGGTGTGGCCCATTCGCGCCCGAGCGCACCCCATGTGGGAGTATGAAGGCGCAGGTGACATCACCCGAATGAATCCAGAGGAGCTTTCAAGGAGTGAGCTGCTGACGCATGTGCGACACATCACCAACTTGACGACAGGCGACACTTGCAATGTCGACTGCCCTGTTGCACCATATGGGTTGGAGAACCCTTTGCTTGAGGTATGTATGTGTTATAGCCTGCTTGCAATGAAAAGTTTGCCACTCGCATGTTTTATGATCTGCGATTTTTGATTCTGACTTTGCAATTTGTGATGTGTGCTATGCAGGGTCACTCGACTGCTGCCTCCCTTCCTCCTCTGCCTGAAAATGGCGAGACTGAAGAAACACAGGCACAGGTGGTGGACCCGAAAGGGGATCAGTCGCCCATCCCTTCCGCCACCACTTCACGTGTGGAGGATCGAGGAAGAAGCAGCAGAAGAAGTCCAATCTGAAGACAAGGCTCCTTCTGACCAAGAAGTCGATACCGCGCAAAGCGGCGTCGACTGGCCAAGAAGGCGCCTTCTGCTGCCAGTTCGCCCGCGAAGGAGCAAGCTTGGAGGATGACGAGGAATCAGATTCACCTCCTGTTTTCCAAGCCGCTCCTTTGCGTGCGTGCTCAACAAGCTCGACTCTTCCGCTTCAGTCGAGTGGTACCCCAGCCTTTGGAGGACCAATTTTTGGCGACTCCGAAGACGAGGAAGATGAGGAGCACAGGTATGTGTGTTTTTGAGTATGATATGAAAATGTTTGTGCTGTCATATTTTTGTGCTGACCATCCTTTTGTTTTGTTGTGTTGCTCACAGTGCTGAAAACAACCAGCCTGGGACTCCTCCAGTCGAGAATGTTCCAGCCGTGGAGCACTCGAAGTCTGCACCGACTGGAAACGAGGCTGCCCAGCCCATGGCCACTGACGCTGTCGTTGAAACAGCCAAGGCGGCAACTCCAGATGTCGGGACATCGGTCGCGGCTCCGAGCCGTGGATGAACCACGTGAGTAACTTTTTTGCTTGACCCGTTTAGTTGTAGGTCTGTGAGAATTTTTAGATTTTTGCTGAATCCGTGTGCTCGCAGCCCTTCTACCACACCTTGGCAGATTCTGCCAAGGCTTATGTCCAGGTGGAGCAGGAGAGGGACACCATGCGCGCCGAGCTCGAGCGGCTCAGTCGTGAGTTCTCCTTTTTGCTTTTGTTTTGCCCAACTTCTTTTCGCAATGCCTGATTTTGTCGAGTATTGAATACACGTAATTTTTGCTGGGCCAGGCGAGAAGAAGGAGCTGGAAGACGCACTCGCCGCGCAGCGCGAAGAATCGAAGAAAGAGCTGACTGCCGCCACCAACTCAGCTGCTGCACGCGAGCGAGAATATGCTGACCAGCTCGCGGCACTCGCGCAGGCCATGGGAGGTGAGTAATCTTTTTCTCCTTTTGATATGACTATATAACTTGTCGAGTGTCGTACTTATGCCTGTTTTGAATTGTGCAGAAGCTGTTGGCGCACCGGCCTCTGCAGACGTGGCGAGTGACGATCTTTCGCTGGAACAGGCTGTGGGCGGCTTAGGCGCTCTGTGCAACCAGGCGAAAGAAGCACTCGCCAAATCAACGAGCACACTTGGTGCTGTATACCAAGTGGTGTTCCCTACTGGCGTGGTGCCGTCGACGGTGGATGACTTCGCCAACGTGTTTGGCCCCGGGACGTCCACCATGGCGGGTTTTGCTCGCGCCAACACGGTACGCGGATCCGAGTCCACCATCAAGCTTCTTATGGGACATGGGATAGATTGCGACTATGAGGCAGCACTGTCTGCGTTCCCTCAGAAGCCAGACGGGAAGCCCATTTCGCTGAAGGGGGTGAGCGGAGCAGCCGCGCGACTGGCTGAAGTTTTCATGAACACCATGGAGCGCCGGGCACTCGAGACTGCCAATCGTCTGCTTAGGAAATCGAAATCTTAGGCTTAGGGTAGCTGTACCCTTTTGCTTTTTTATGCCTTGTAATGATACCTTCTGAACTGCGCGAGTCTGCGCTTTGTTTTTGCTACCTTGTTTATGCAAACTTCTTTTGCCAATGTCTTTCATTTGGAGAGTTGTATGCTTATGACGCGAGTCTTACAAACTTTGTGTTTGTGATTATGCTCTTTGAACAGTCACGAGACCTGCTACCGCGACTGGTTCCTCGCAGGCTCCAACCACCACCCGATCCCAGGGTCAGGTGGCAAATGATGCCAAGGTGATGGAGTATATGAAGGCTAAATATTGTGAGAATGGAGCAAGATCTGAAGGACGCCCAGGCTGAGCTGAGTCGATTGAGGGCCAGACCCGCGTTGGCCACCCAACGCGAGGATTATGTTCTCGGGGAGATGGAGCTTGTGAACAGGCAACTCGAGTGTAAGTTCGAATCTTGCTTTGTTTTACAAGCTTTTTGTGTAGCTTTTGTCCTTTTGATCTAACTGGTGCGCCCGTATTTGTAGGCTTTGTCGACAACTTCCAGGCTGAACAGATTCGCGTGGAAGGACGCCTGGATAGCGTGGTTGACGACCCTACAACTGGGCGTCAACACTTTTGGCTTGATAGGTACCATGCCCGCATACTTGCCACCCTGAAGGATCGCGTCTGGCGAAGTGCTGAGCTGCTGGAGTTATGCCGGGCATCGTTTATTCGTCTGAACGAGACTCTTTTTCCTTCGGGGCCACAACCACAAGGGATTCGTGCTGTGTTGAACATCTTCCGCCAAACAAATCCCATTCGAGAGTTGCTGTCTCAAAGACTTGTAATTGGAGCCAACGCTGCAATGGCGTATATGCGTAGTCGAAAACCAAGGTTGGTGTTGCGGACACCTGCAGCCGGAGAGGTTCTCGCAAAAAGACTTGGATGACACGATCCAAGCTGCGGAGACACTGATCGAGTGCACTCGCGAACAGCTTTGCGGCCCCGAGCTGCCCGTAAAAGACGAGCCTGAGGATTAGAATGGTTTGCGAGTGCAATTTTTGTATAGGGGGCAGCCCCCGAGTGTAATTTTTGACTCTTTGTATATTGTATAGTTTGTATACTTTGATTTTTTGCCGAGCCCCCGAGTCAATCGAGCGGGGTTTGTGAAATATGTGTTGGTTATGAACCGATGACTGTGCAGCCCCCGAGTATTCGAGTGCGGCTGCAAAGTTTTTATGTTCTTTGTTCGGATCCTTGTTACGCAGCCCCCGAGGGTCTCGGGTGCGGTTAAGGTATGAATTATGCAGGTGGTAGCCACAAAGGAGTCGAAGGAACATTGATTTTATTCCTCTTTTGAATGTTAGGCTGCAGGCCGCCTCATTAAAAACCTTCCAGTCCCCTTAGGTACCCTGGTAAGGAAAAGAGCGCGTCTGAAACCTGCAGCCATCCGACATATAGCCTATTACATTGTATGACTGTGAGCACTTTATGCGTAGAAACGGCGCAGATGCGCAACGTTCCACGGATTGTGAGAGGGTTCGCCTGTCTTCGCGTGCTTCAGTCGATATGCACCTCCACCAAGGACCTCCGTGATGATGAAGGGCCCTCCCATGGGGAAGCGAGCTTGTGCACCTTCTTTTGCTTCAGTCGAAGAACCAGGTCGCCAACGACGAAGGACCTGGTGCGCAGTCGACGGCTGTGGTAGTTGCGAAGGTCCTGCTGGTAAACAGCTGTGCGGGCTAAGGCCGTGTCGCGCGCCTCATCAAGCAAGTCGACTGCGTCTTCGAGTGCCTCTTCTGCGTCTTCTTCATTGTATGCTTCAACTCGTGGTGCGTTGAACCTTACGTCTGATGGCAGAATCGCCTCTGCACCGTAGACCATGAAGAATGGGGTGAACTGCGTAGAAGTGTTGGGAGTTGTGCGTAGGCTCCATAGCACAGACGGTAGTTCTTCGACCCAAGCACCTGCAGCTCTTTTGAGTGGCACCAGGAGGCGCTTCTTGATCCCACTCGTCACAAGCCCATTGGCCTTTTCGACTTGGCCATTGGATTGCGGATGCGCCACGGATGCGTAGTTGAGCGTAATGTCCTGCTCTTTGCAAAAGGTTTTGAACTCCTCAGCCGTGAAGTTTGTGCCGTTATCAGTGATGATACTGTTTGGGACACCGAAGCGATAGATGATGCTCTTTATGAAGTTGACTGCCGTAGTAGCAGTCGAATTTGTGATGGGGACCGCCTCGATCCACTTTGTGAACTTGTCGACTGCCACCAGTAGGTGAGTATGCCCGCCATGCGATGATTTTTTGAGTGGCCCAACCATATCGAGCCCCCATTGGGCGAAAGGCCAGGCCAGCGGTATAGTCTTCAACGCCGATGCGGGTGCGTGCGGCCTTGTTGCGAATTTCTGGCAGCCGACGCACCTTTTGACTATGTCCTCCGCGTCTTTGAGTGCTGTAGGCCAGTAAAACCCTGCGCGAAAGGCTTTGGCTACGAGTGATCGACTGCTGGCGTGATGCCCACAGGTACCTGCATCGGACCTTTGAAAGTTTCCACGGACAGTGATGACTCCCTTTGGTCCTGGCATCTTCAGCGTGAGGTACGCATAGTGTGGCACCGCCATGAATCGAGCAAACGTCGGGCGACCAAGAATAGCATGGTATTGTGATTTCCAGTCGACGACCTCGAACTCAATCGACTCTGTCCTGAAGTGGCTTACGTCCCCGAACGTAACGTCGAGTTGTACGGTGCCTTCTGGGCTAATTTCTTTGCCAGGAACGATACCGTGGAAGGTATTTGAAGATTTTGGGAGGTTTTCGACTGACCTGTTCATTTTGCGGAGTGTGTCCGCGAAGATGATGTTTATGCCGCTGCCTCCATCCATGAATACCTTGGTCATGGCGTAGCCTCCTATTTGCGCGTCGAGTACCAGAGCCGCATGCCCTGGTCGAGCTACAGCTGGGGGATGATCCTCTCGACTAAAGCTTATGATGGTTTCCGATCCCTTCAGAAATTCGGGCACGGCTGGAGGTGCCATGACAGCCAAGTTCACCTGTCGAGTGATTAGTTTTTGCTGCCTGTTAGAGGGGCGACCCTTTTGTATCATGTACATCTGCCCGTGGGGCTGTGGATATTGATCATCTTCCGCCCGTAGCATAGGTTGTATGGCACCTGCGAGATTTGCGCCTGGAACAGGCTGTGGTGCGGGTTGCGGTGGCGGCTGTGGCGCCATGAGAGCGGGCACAGCGTTCGGCTGTGGTACGGGTGCAGGCATGGGCTGAGCAGGTGCTGGGCCATTCCTCTTGAGTCGTATCACATAGTCAGTCGTCATTTGGTCGAATTCCCTGCAGTTCCTTAGGGTGTGATTGGAGCGTAGTTTTCCGTCGTCCCCCTTGAAGAGGTGGAATCTGCACCAGTCGTCCATCTTTTCCTCGAACGATCGCTCGGGTTTTGCGTCGCTACGTTTGCGCCATTCTTGCCTTTTGTAGCTATCGCTCCGCTGCTCGCGATCTCGACTGTCACGTCGATCATCCGAGCGTCGATTGCTTCTATCATGGTCCTCCTTTGGCTGTGTGTATCCAGCCGCCATGAACTCGGGTCTGTTATCGTCGTAAGGACGTCTGGACCGTTTACGCCTGCGATCTTCTCTGTATGAATCTCTGCGGCTTCGACTGCCTCTTTCGTAGTTGTCGCGTGTTGGGGAAGCACGGGATCTGCGTACAGAATCCTCTCCATCTGCCCACTCAGTCGCAACTTTGATGAGGTCAGCCAGGGAGGTTGGCTTTTCACGACCAAGTGCCTCTTTGAAGTCCTTCCTGGCGAGACCTTGTATGAAGGCATCCATGGCCCTGTCTTCTGACACTTTGCCAACCGAATTGCGTATTTCGGTCCACCGCCGTATGTATGATCTCAGCGACTCGTCTGATCGTTGAGTACATGTTCTTAATTCCTCGAATGTCTTCGGGCGCTCACACAGAGGCTCGAAGTTTTTGATGAAGTCTCTGCGGAAATCATCCCACGAGTCATATGATGATGGAGGGAGTGATTTGAGCCAGTCGCGGGCAGTTCCTTCGAGCATAAGTCGTATGTACTGCATCGCCGTGGTGTTCGTGCCCCACTGGCATGCCACGGCGAGTCTGTAATCTTCTAGCCACCCAGAAGGTTCTTGGCGACCGTTGTACTTGGGTTGCTCGCCTGTCAACTTGAACCGTTTGGGCATCCGCGTCTCACGGATGCGTCGAGTGAAGCACAATGCTCCGCATGGCTCTGGTTCGCGATCAGAGTATGAATCACTGCTATAGGATCTTCGAGACCTGCTCCTGCTGGACCTGTGCCGGCGCGTGCTTCTCCTTCCTTCATCCGAGTGGTGGCTGCGACCACTGCGATGATGTGCTGCGTGTCGTGAGTCGACTATATCGCGATCCCTTGCTGGAGTTTTGTCTTCTGGCTGCATAGCCTGTGCCGCTAGAGCTAGCGATTTGAGTTGTTGGCGATGCAGGGCTGCGTTAGGGTCATTCGCCGGAGGTTGTATTGCCTTGAGGTAAGCACCTACGGAGAATAATGCACCCGCAGCAGTTTTGGGTACTGGGATTCCGTTAGCGTCCTCTGTCATGAACGACAGGTTACGGGTGATTGCTACCCTTTCATGTTCTGGAAGGCTTGCCAACCGCGACCTAGGTCGAGGGGTTGGTTGCTGTGTGGACCCGAGGGATTGCTCCCTTCGTCGGGCACTCGAGAGGCTGGCTTGCCTTTTGCGCTCCTCGAGCGTCGCTCGGTAGTTTTGCAGTCGAATTGACTCCTGCCAGTTGAAGTACTGGAAGGTCAACATCTCCTCTGGAGTGGAGTTTGGCGGCATCATAGTGCACTCCTTTATGACTTTATCTGCTTTTCCTGCCATCTCCTCCGTGATTGTCAAGGTTGTGACCCCATCTGGCATGGTTACCGTGCATGGGAATTGTGCAGGCCTGCGAGCGGCAGCGTCTGCGGATGATTCTGCAGTGAAGGCCACGTAGACCTGATGGGGCGTGACCCGAGGACAGGTGTATGTGCTGTCGATTCCAGTCATGGACTCGACATCGCCATCGAGGCTCATGTCAGAGCCAGTGTGTTCATCGAGTAGATCTTCGAGGCGAATCTCGTTGTCGATGTGCTCATCACTTATGCTCATCTCGGTGTTGGCGAAGCCATTACGGATTTCTGAGTCGAGGTTGGTGTTGGTGAAGATCTCCGAGTCGACGTTGTTGTCGTTATGAATCGCGGGCTCGCAGAAGTCATCGAGGGAGATCCCGCAGTCGAAACTCTCGTCGAGTGGTAGGCTGAAGTCGATGTTGCTTGTGTTGTATGCTGATTCTGCTTCCTCGCCTTGGAGTTCCGTCATCATGAACCTATCGAGCTCGCCGGTCGACATGGTTGTTGCGGGCGAGCAGGCTTCAGGATTCGACGATGGGGCGAGAGCAGTCGACGGAGCCTCGAGTGCACCCAGCACCGGTTGTTGCGGATCTGTCGAGTCCTGCGTGCCAAGATTGTTTACGAAAAAATTGAATGCTCCAACAGTTAAGCTCAAACCTGATTCAAGGCCAGAAAACGCCTCCTGAAGCTCCGGCGAGTGCGGATTGAAATTCATTGGAAGAGCAGATGCGCTTTTTGCGGGTGAAGCGGGCAGGCTGCCGCTTTTCGAGTAGATCGGCGAGTCGCCGTGTGTCGCCTGGATCGGCGAGTTGCTGTTTGCTGACATGGCCGGCGAGTTGCCGTTTGCAGATGAGATCGGCGAGTTGCCGTTTGCTGGTGAGATCGGCGTGTTGCCGTTTGCTGGTGTGATCGGCGATTTGCCGATTGCTGTTGGGACCGGCGAAACTTCGAGTCCAGCGCTATTCTTTCCCACAGACGGCGCCACTTGACGAGGGGTAGACTCATCAAGACCCATGGTTAAGGTCCCTAGGTTATGAATATGGGGAGAGAACGTGGTCGAGCTGGAAGTATCGTCGGCTGACAAGCAGGGCAAAGATTTTACCCAGGTTCAGGGCCCTCGTGTGGAGGTAACACCCCTACGTCCTGCCTGTCTGTTATTGATTTGTGAATATGACGGTTACAAGGATCCCGGCGAGATGTCGATCTCGCTAGGGTTTGTGGCTCTGGTGGTTCGTTGTCCGGTTCGATGGCCCTCCCAGTCCTTAAATAATAGGCTGGGTCCCGGGTGTTCGTAACCGACTCGATTTACAAGTAAGGAAACTCTAAACTGACTATTGCTTCGCCAAACTTGAAGGATACTTCATCTTCGTGGGCCTCCCTTCATGGGCTTCATGTAGGCTCTGATAGTTGGGCCTAGTCGATACGCGCACCAGGTACCCTCATGGTAGGGTACCCGATAGGCATACCCATGTCAGTCGGTACAAGCAATGAAAACAAAAAGACAGGATAAAGAAACTTACTATCCATCTCCTTATTAAACCGGGTGAGCTCGCGGAGCCAGATGTCGGATTTTGCCTTGAGGGCATCCAGTTCTCCTTGAGCCGAGTAGCACGAACCTCGGTCGCCTCGAGGGTTTCCTTATGCTTTTGCGCAACTTCCTCCCTTTGCATCAGAGCCTGCTCAATGCCGTTTTTCTCGCCCTGAACCCGAGCAAGTTCCTCCTCGAGCCGAGACACTTCCTGTCGTTCCTTCTGGAGGGCAGTGGCGTGCGCGGTTTCCTTGTTCTTCAGCGTCTCCTGAAGTTGCTTGTGGGACCTCTTGAGTTTATTGTGGTCCAGAAGCAGCTTCCGAAACACTGTGGTCCGGGCGTTGGTGCAATCCTGAAAAGAGCAAAGGGTTAGTATGATTTTTTGAAGATTCATGCCGAGTAAAGCTGAATGTCGGATTTTTTGAAGATTCGTGCCGAGTAAAACTCGACAAGAATCTCGGGGACTGGATGTCGGATTTTCTGAAGATCCTAAGTGTCGGATTTTTTGAAGATCCTAAATGTCGGTTTTTTGAAGATCCTGAGTGTCGGATTTTTTGAGTCTCATGATGAAAATTTTGTGAAGATTCGCGCCGAGTGATCTTTACTCGGGCAAGCTCAGGTCACTCAACCCGAATCTCGGGGACTGGGGATTGTGTATGTTTATCACCTATGGCAAAGGAAATAAAAGTCTGGCTGAGGAAAAAATACCTCGGCAAGCTTGCTGGCTCGAAGGATCGAGAGTTGCAAGTTATGCATGGCCTGAGCAAGCGCACTGGGACCAGCTGGATGTGGAGTGACCGGGTTCGCGGAGGAGACCTCGCTTGTGTCGGCGGCATTCCAGTCCATGTGGTACTGCTTCTCCGAGCCTAAGCTGTGTCCACTTTGAGTTCGGAGCTGGGGTAAAACCCAGCTGCTACTGGTAACTCGGGAGACAGAGGTGGTGAGAGCTTGGTGCTCCGGGGTAGTGGTTGGAGTCAACACCACTTGCTTCTCCGGGTTGGCGAGTTGTTTCCCGGTGCCCACTTGGCTCTGTGCCGGCTTGGCTAGTGGAGTAGCTTTCCGAGTTACTAACTCGGTGGACTTGGTGGTGGACTTGGTGGTGGATTTCGGCCGGGGCGGCTGCTTTGGTTGCTGCTGTTGCTGTTGAGGTTGCTGCTGTCCTTGTTGCTGTTGCTGTTGCTGATGCTGTTGTTGTGGTTGTGGTTGCTGTTGTTGCGGATGTTGTTGTTGTGGTGGTGTTGTTGTGCGCCCGAGGTCACCGAAGTGTCGGCCCGCAGAATGTCGGTTTTCGCGGTGGGGGCTGCAGAGCCAACATCTTCGTCGAGGACCACGACCTCGGGAATAACAGATGAGGTGGCGGGTGCCCCGGAGTCATGTGGCCGACGTTCGGCTGTACTCGGAAGGGGTGAGCGCATAGAGGAGGCACTCTGGTTGACTTCAAGGGGGCACTGCATCAAACAAGAAAAAGTGTTATGTCGGGGAAAGATTATCCCGGCAGAAGGAAAAAAGGAAGTAAGCTTGTGTCGGCAAAGAATATCTTACCCTTGAGTAACTGGCGGTGTCTTCTTGCCCTTCTTCGGCTTAACCGCTCCTCTCTTCTGTCGCTTCGCCTGCGGTGCTGCTGGATCCGAGGATGTGGAGGTCCCGGTTTTCGAGGTACCGGTCTCTGCACGCTTGCGAGATCCCACTTGTTTGCCCGAGGTAGCAGGGCGTGCACTCGGAACAGAGCCACCCGGGTTGGCTGATGCCGAGGCTGGGTGAGCATATGCGATGGGACGAGCATCAATTATCTCTAGCATTTCGCAATCATCGTCGTCCGACCAATCTCGGATTGAGGCTCGGGCTCGAGGCTTACCCGAGGTAGGGGCGCCAGCTCTCGGTATTGGCAGCTGATCCTCATCATCCGGGTCTTCTACCTCGGCGACGTCCGGGGCAGGGATGTCTTGGCCCTATTTGGTGGAGGGATCCTCTCCATCTTCAGTCTTTTGCCGGGTAAACCTCTGCAAGCCAGAAGCAGTAAAACCGAGTTACTTTATGAGCGGATTATGGGGCCGGCATAAGAGTTATCTCGGTAGAAAAAAGTATGTCGGTGCAAGTTGCAAGGTTACTTACTTGCTTTGGAAGCCGAGTTCTGTTATGAGGTTCTAGACCCCATTCCCATTCCTCGGTCATCAGCGTGCGGGCAATTGCCTTGACACGTCTTCTGATCTCAGCTTTGTTCAGCTCGTGGGTGCTGATCCGAGTTGGATCATACTGGCCACTCATGTGGCAGATCTTGTGAACTCGGTCTTGAAGGGGGGAAACTCGGCGGCTGACGAAGGTCCTTAGGAGATCATCGCTCGTTAGCCTGCCTCCACCAGCTCCTCCACGACCTTGTGGATCTGGTTGATCTCGATGTTCAGGTCCCTCGGGTTGAGGGACCAGTTAAACTGTTCAGTGGGGGTGGCGATGTTGAATAGCGGCAGGTTCAAAAATTCGGCATTGTCTGGGCTGTCTGGGTTCTTCATGTAGAAGAACGTGCGTTGCCATTTCCGGCATGACTCCAGCCCTTGAATCCGAGGTAAGATGGAACCCCTCCGAGTATGATGGTAGCAGCTCCGCACGGGGTCATCTCCTTGGGGAAGTTCTTGTTCTCCGGATCCGGGACACTTTGCTTCCGGAGTTGGAAGTACTTGGCCCAGAGCTCAACAGTGGGCCAAAGTCCGAGGTATCCCTCGAAGAAAGAAACACACGCAGAAAGCGTGGTAATGGCATTGGCTGGAAGGTGGTGAGGTTGAAGCCGGAATCGATCCAAGAAGGATCGGAAGAACTCGCTCGCCGGGAGTCCAAAGCCACGCTCGAAGTGCGCGATGAAGACCACGCGCTCGCCGGATTTCAGCTTCGGCTCGGCCTCTGTGCCGGGAACCCGGCATATCACTTGTGCCGGAATGCGTTTGGTCCGGACTAGCCAGTCTATCTCGGCCTGGGTTACGTCGGAACCTTCCCACCCGGCGCGCTCTCCCTCTTCGACGACATCCTCGGCAGGCTCCGGGGTATGGCTGGATGACATCTCGGAAGGGATCTGCAAAAGAGGCACAGGAAACCGAGATAAGTATCTCGGAATATTTGGGCAACAGAGGAAAGTGCATAAGTGGCGGGAAACACAATTTTGTGGCTAAGTGTTTGGTGGAAAGATCTACGGGAAAAATAAACAGAAGATAAATGCAAGAACATGTGAGTTGAAACTTAGGAAGATCCGCGGAGGAACTATTGCATGGGTGGTACGAGACGCAATGGAGAAGATCTAAAAGGGATCTAAGCAACTAAGTGCAATAGCATCTACGGAGAGGAGGAGCAAGTTCATCGGGAAGATGAACAAAGTTCGTCGGAGAATAGGAACATGTTCATCGGTGAGGATGAACACGTTCATCAGCAAAGTCAAGGGCGAGGAACTCACCGGAGTGGCGACGGCGGTGCGAGGCGAAGAAGCGCGGGGCTTGCCGGAGTTGTGCGTGTCCGGTGGCGGCGCGAGGTGCTCCGGTGTGCGGTGGCTCGTGAGATCCGGCGTCGTGCGGTGGAGGAGCTCACTGCGCAGCGGCGGCAATGGTGCAGGAGAGAGAGAAAGGAGCAGAGGGATGCGGAAAGACGAGGGAGGTGCCCGTTCCCCTATTTATGGGCACGGGGCACGTGTGGTTTCCATTTTTACCGCGCGCGGTTACCGTAACGGGCGCGCGGATTAACCGCGCACGATCTGCGCGGTTGCGATGTTTGCGGCCGCACGATCAGCCGCATCGTGGGCCACAAGGTGGTAACGGCCCGCGGCGTGATCGCGTGCGGTTAATGGCGCGGGAATCAAGGAGGCACGCCACGGTCAAACGCACTCGAGTGCTTTTGAGACGTGACCGCTCGTGACGTATGCGGCGTGCGAGCAGAGATATGTATGTCCGCGCGCAGGAACCGAGGCGGCGCACAGCATCTCTCTGCCACGTGTGTGGAGAGATCCTTGAGAGATTGTGGGAATCTTCTTGTGTCGGAGAGACCGGCATAAGGGCAGATCTCGAAGGTTATGGAAAGTTTGGTCCTTGAAACTTGCGATAAACCTGCATGTGAATGTCGGATGTTTGATCAGTATAAAACGGTTGCCTTGTGTGGGAGCAACAGGCATAAGGGCATATGGCGAAACAGTTGGAGGTTTTATCTGGATACTGGAGTTGTATCGACATGGTTATGTCGGATGGTTGGGGTAAGTTGAGTTGGTCGTGAAAGCTTGACTTACTTTCTCAGCGGAGTTCTTGTGTCGGAGAAACCGACACAGGGCAAATGTCGGAATCAGTTGGAGAGTTTATTAGTGGTTTTATGGTTGAACCGACATGGTAATGTCGGATGCTTGTTATGGTTGTTTCGGTTGATTAAACCTGTTGTGGCCCTTCATCCAAGACTGCAGGACCGCACCAGCTTCGGGGACTAATGTCGGGGGGCTACCCCCGGGTAGGGTCATGATGTGGTAAAAGCTATGCCCAGGTGTGGGCCAAGTTACAGTAAAAACCGGCATACCTGGACTTCAGAGTGTGATGTAGGTACAAACCGACATAGGCGTACCGAGATAACCCGGGTCAGAAGGGACCGGGGTACCATGCTGGAGCCAGCCGGCATATGTCGACCGAGATAAGGGACCCGAGATAAGGATCCGAGACAGCATAACCGACATATGTATGTCGGTAACTTGTATGTTTTCTTATGTGCAGGGAAGGTTATTTGAGGAAGGAGAATCCGGCATATCCATGCCGGGTTGTCCTTATGTCGGACGGAAGTCAATGCTCCTGTCACATCCCGTCTGGCACGGGAGCGCGGCGTGCGGTACGGCGCATGTCTGAGGTGACTGGGCTTACCTCTGCTGACCAAGGAGCAGGAGAAGGACACCGCTGACCTCGGGCGTACCTTGGAGCAGAGATATGGGACAGGACATGGGCAAGCCACGTCCTGTCCACTGTGCAGAGACAATCATGACGTGCAGGCGTGCGCGTCTGCAGTGCCGGTACGGAGAAGTGACCGTTGCAAGTGGAGGGTATTCCGGTAACTCGGTTTAGCCTATATATATGCCCTCACCCCTCCTGCGTGGGGGACGATGCCCTGAGACACTTTTCACACAGTAGCTTCATCTTCTTCAGTGTGTTCTTCCCCATTGCTGGATCATACAGCTCGAGGAGCAACTTTGTACGTGTGATACCTCGGTATAGAGAGAGAGACAGGCAGGAGTAGGGGCTTTACCTCCTCACGAGGGCCCTGAACCTGGGTAGATCTTGGTGTGCTTGTGTGTTCTTCGTGTGTGCTTCTAAGCGCGCTAGCCCTCTCCCGGATCCACCAGCGTCCATCGGCCCCACTCTTAGCCATCCTATGGCATCTGAAGTGATACCACCACGACAGTTGCAATTAAAACACTTCACCTTGAGATGTCATAATCATGTGGCCTCCTTTCATCGACGAAACCATCATTGTTGCCTTTGCCCCGACCAGCTCCTTGTGAACGACCTCGTCCGTGGCCTCTGCCGCCTCCACGACTGTCGGTAGTGTTGCTTTTAGGGCCTTCATATTTCTTCCGCTCTTTAGCAACTCGGGCTTCAAGATCAGCGTGAGAATACAGAAGTTTCTCACCATTGTCCTTGGACTCTTTCTTCCCCTTTTGACTCTCTTCGTGTGTCCTCAATCTTCCGATCGCTTCAGCCACCGTCATCTTTGTGACACCGCTGAACTGCTCGATCGTCCCGATAATATCCGTGAATTTGTCGGTGACCGATGAAAACAACTTCTCAATGATATATGTATCTGTGACAGATCCTCCAAGAGATTTAATCTCACTTGCCAAGTTTGTGATCATCACGGAGTACTCGACGATCGTTGTCCTCGAGACATCCCAAATTGTTAAGCTGCCGCTTAAGCACTTGTGCACGGGCACGCTTCACCTTATCTTCGCCTACTCGCATCTCCCGTATTGCTTCCCACGCTTCCCTCGCCGTCTCGTAATTGGCAAGAGTCATCACCATGGAATTTGGTACGGACTGCGAGAGAGCAGCCATGGCACCCTCGTCAACCTCGTCGTCCACCGCGCCATCGCCTTCGATAGCCTTCCAGACTCGGAGATTTCGGAGGATAAACTTCATCTTTGTGGCCCAAACCACATAGTTTGTGTCGGTCAGCATTGGATACTGAATCGGCACAAAACTTGTTCTTGGCATCATCATGAGCGGCTTGCCGCTACCTTTGGACGCCACCAGCGCCTGCTTCGCCGCAGCCGCTGCCTTCACCTTCTTCGATTCCTCGTCGTCGCTTGACATCTTCTCTCGTTCGACTAGCGCGTCTAGCTCGTCCAGGCTTTGATACCACTTGTTGGTTCTTACCCTGGTTCGTTACGAGCAAAGCTAGAGCGAAAACAAGAACTCAAACAAAACCTAGGAAAACGAATTTTTGATTGCCACAGGCACGTATCGCGCCTGCTCTTTCTTCCTTTATTTCTTCTCTAATTTTCGTTGTTGTACAAGGTGCAGCCCTTGGCTGCTTTTTATACACGTCCATGAGGGACTATGTAATCATACTAGAACTAGGAATCCTACTCCTATTAGGACGAGTACTAGCTATTCCTAATCTTACGTGTATAGGAGTAACGAGGTTAACTTCTACAACATTTGCCCGCAGTTACAATGGGAGGAGGACGGACGTTGAGACTGGACCGAAAATTCAGAAACAATGGTGATGGGAGACCCTTCGTCAAGATGTCGGCAAACAGTCGAGACGAGGGAACATGCAGCACGCGGAAATTCTCAGACAGCCCAAACCATCACGCATATTTACCACGAAGCCAAAAAATCCTCAAAAAACTATGGCAAAAGGCGGCTATCTACAATGGAAGACATGGCCACCTGTGGTAAAAGCCGAGATGTTTGTAGTGTAGAAAGATAACTAACCCCATAGAGAAACATAAAACACTAAGAACAAGCAGCAACGAATAATTGATTAGCATACCACAAGATCACTTGATCCTACTTGGTTTGTGTGTTGATTAACTTGAATCCAATCTTTGCATTTATCTTGCTTAAGAAATCTTCAATTTTTTTTCTTAACAATTCTTGCCATAGGCTAAATTTTCTCATGACCATCCTTAGGATCACATATTTGAACATCACATTGGTCATAACTTGATCTTCTTCATGCTATATCACAATCTCTTGATATACACAATAATTGTTCAATTGATTGCATGCTCCAAGACTTGGTAAACCATGTCTCAACACATGAGTCAATCTTGATCTTGACTTAGAGCCCTATATTTAATTATTTTCTTTTAATCAAGCTATGAAGATCCTACGTCGCTTAACACATAAGTTAAAGCATGGTTTATTTAAGTTCCACACGATAACTCCATGTTCATTGCTATTCTTGATCATAACATATTCATCTTTTAAAATTGATGATCTTGATGCCAATACTCAATGTATATATTTCTCTTTATGGCGTCCAATCTTGAATCCAACACATGGTATCAAGTATTGCCTATGGATCTCTTCAAGTATAACTCACTGGAATCTTTAGTTTATCAGGATTGTCATTAATTTTAAAACCACACATGGGACTCCTTGTATTTTCACTTGTTATGGATCATTTAAACCCCCCTTTAGGGATCCTATATGGATTATCACGCTCCCTTCGATGTGTAGGTACAAGAGGGCTGACATGTGATGTTCATCAGAGTTGCGACGTCGACGCATGGATCGAGGTCTTTGTTGCTCCAGTGGCGATTTCTTCTCCGGGGCACTAGTCCTTGTGATTTGTAGCCTCGACGCATTACTCGTTGGAGGAAACAATGTTAGATTGGCTCAACAGGGAAGCGGTAGTGGAGGCACTCCAGAATTCATGTTTGAGGAAGAAGACGTAGAGTTCCCCAAATATCCAGTTGTACTTTCTTAACTTTTGAGGGTTTCTCTATAAAGGTTGGGGTTTTAATGAACTTTCATGTTCTTTCAAGAAAACTACGAAATGAGGTCCTTCATTTTCGCACCATATTTCTGGTTAATTGACAACTAGAATATTATCTACCTCAAAAAAACTGAAATATTCTCTCACAATTAAATTATAATGTAAATGCCTACCTTCCAATTAGTGTTACCTACTAAATGTAATTTAAAACTACCTAGCAGAATCTCGAAATGAAATACTAAGAGAGAATTTTCTTCAAAACCGGGAGTTATGAAAGACCACTAAAAAACAATGTTATCAGAATAGCGTTGTAGTCCAAATCTTTTAAACCACCATTGTAAAATGGCAAAGGACTTCCATTAGTCAACATGTGAATTTTTTTGTTAGCTATTTGGATACAGAAAAATTGACCCCTTCTAAAACTTCTGGATCTCAATAGCCTGACGGGGATTTGAAAATTGCCCTACAATAGAAAGCATGAGCCACCTGTGCTAGCTCTTCCCTGTCGTTTCTCTCTCTCCCTCTCTCTACCCATCAATCCTCCAGCCCCCACATTTGTCGTCGTCTAATCCCTGCTCGGGCCACCAAGTATGTCTTTTTTTTTCCTCGCTCTCCTCTGTCATGACAGTGTCACAGCACCAGAATCTTGCTCGCTGCTCTCCCTTTACACTTTCGGCCTCCTTGCTCGACCACGTCCCCACAACAGTGCACCTACCTGCTCCAACTCCCTCCCCCGACCCCGCTACAGCAGCCGACCCCGCTAGGGTGGACGACCCCCACGACGTGGGCAGCACCCTGGCCAGTCCCTGCTCAGCCTCCTCAATGGTGGATAGTGTCGCATGGACAACACGTGACAGCGTGAAGTATGCCTTCTTTGTTTATTGGCGGCAATGTGTAGCATATTTGTTACCAAAATGGTGTTAAGATTTCTGTCAAAATTGCCAATGCATTTTTGAAATGGTATCGAATGTGCTACTAAAATGTGCCAATGTGTTGTTGAACACTTGAACTACTGCCAAAGTGTTTAGGCGATATGTTTAGATGTTGTTGAATTGCGGAAATCTATTTCAGTGATGCTGAATTGAGAGGACGTGAGAATTTGTGGTATGTGAAGAGGTGACCTCACATTTTACAAGAAAAATGGAGCGTGGTCTTAATTAAATTCAAAGTGTTTCGTAATCTTCAACCAATTCCGTGTTTCAATATAATTTTCCGGAGTAAGCGCTATAGATTGGTTCCAGTATTCAGTTGCTTGATAGTTTCGGCAATTTTCGAATCAACTTGTCGAATTGCCTTTCTTTCTATGGAGGTGTTGCTCTCGGTTAGTGTGCAGTGATACTTTGGCATAAAAATTACTTCCCTCTGTTCCATAATAATATTATAATAAGATAGTATAAGATGTTTTAGGTATTCCATTATGGACTACATACGGAGTAAATTGTAATGGTATTTTGGCAATCTTGTGTATTCGTGGTATTTTAGAATTCTCAATTTTGTATACTGGCTATTCTCTCGAATATAATAAGTTCAGGGACTAAATCGCACACAATACAGAAAAGCTCTGCTCCCAATGGACCCGGACGTGGAAACCCTCGCCGACGACGATGTACTCGCCGGCGACAGCGGCGAGGCCGAAAGACTCGAGGCGGAGGCCGAGGCCGAACTCCTCCGCGACCGCCTCAGGCTCGCTGTCATCAACATCGCGACTTCCGAAGGTAAGTTAAAGTCACACCACTTCTTCACCTGGCGTCCAGTTTCCGCGGTCACTTCTTGCTCTTGCAATTTGGGGTCGGGATCCGGAGCATTACTTATCAAGAATTTGTAATTTTCAGGCAAGAAGGCGGGCATGGAGATCGCGGATCCCGTCGTCGCCTGCATCGCCGACCTGGCCTTTAAGAGCGCAGGTTCTCCTAAATCCGCTCCTCCTTTTGCTGTATTTGCTTTCAGACTGTGCCCATTACTTTATATCCATCCGATCAATTTTAGTCCAAGCCTCGGCGTAGAACAGAATTTGCTGATCAACCTTGGGCCAAATGCCTATCAAGACATACTAACTCGACTGATGGATTCGAAAAAAAACTCGACTGTGATGGTAATGTGTGCTGGTTGAGTAGTGATTAGTGAATTTGCGGTGTAGATAGAACAGAGCTGGAGCGATGAACTTCATGTTGGATTTGTCCTGAATTGTTAGCACGTTAACAAGCTCCTGTTTGATTTCTTCTGAATGCCTGCAGCTATGGACTTGCCTCTGATTTGGCCATAAAAGAGAAGGCTTTGATTCGGGAAATGTCTGTTGTTGTTTCATTCCGTATCTCAAAATTTTCTTAGTTGTTGCATTTGGTATCTTTGTCCTACAACAAGCTCTGCACAAAGTACAAAACAAAGAAATTCTGAACCAAACGTTCATGATGAGTTTATACACCAAACTGTGTAAACAAGCTCTACTGTAGCTATTACCTTTGCTGATTTGCGTGCCTCTTTTTACATCATTCAGGATATTTAGTTGAAAGTGAAATGTGTCCTCGGAGAAGGACGGAAAGCACTTTTCTGTCCATCTAGTTAGTCAGACTGACTTCCATACCTCGGTGGGTTGTATGAATACACGTGATAAATAAGATATCAGCTGCACTGAACATCACTCCGTCCTGTCCACAAACTTCAGAATCACATCCTTTAAGTGGCGCACTGTATCAGATAGAAAGTAATAGTCGAGCACATAAATTTTCAGCTGGGGGCTTTTGTAGGAACCACAAAGTTTTGGTTCTGCAGAGAGAGTACAGGAGATGCATCAGAACATAAGTGAATTTCCATGAAACGTCTCTGAAACTAGTGTGCTAGTTATACTAAACTGCTTATTTCTACTCTGTTTGTAGAATAAGAATGGTTCTGAATCTTGTTAAATTTGCATATGTGGAAACTGTATGGGTATTGTAATTAACATCTTCTCGCTGTGCAGAGCAGCTGGCTAAGGATGTTGAGTTGTTTGCCCAGCATGCTGGTCGTAAATCCATTAGGATGGATGATGTTATCCTCACAGGTACTTGAACGAGCAATATGTCTTTACTAATCCCCAAAAGAAAGGAAGAAAATTGGCTTCCTAGAATTGTTGTTTTTATACAAGGGTTCTTTGAAATGCTTGTATACTCGAAATTTTCAAATCCTGAATACATAGTTGCTGAGCTACGTGGAAATTGCTCTTGTTACTCTCTTAATACTTCTTTTTCTTCACTGTGATTATTGCAATGCAAATCCCAGCGCATAGAAATGAACATCTTATGGGCCAGTTGCGGACATTTTCTCAAGATCTGAAGGAAAAGATCCTAGCACCGGGAAGAAGAAAGAAATCATCCAGGAAGGACGATAACGTGATCGAAATCTGAACCCGGATATAAGCGTCAAATCATCCTTACCACTAATTGTGCAAGAAGGTAGGCTGAACTGTACTCTGCACAAGCACACAAATGCCCACTAATTCTGTACTTGGATGTATTTGGAGATCGTGTGCGTGCAGAATGATTATCCATCACATTTGTCGTTGTGCTGAATCTGTTGGTGTCAAGTGGTTACTCAGAAGAAATTTGTTGTCACACAACATTCATGTGCTGCCATATCCTGTGCTTATCAGGATTTGACACTCGTGGTAGTTTACCTCAACGAAAATGTGCACATGGAGCACTAGTGCATTGGTAAGATCACATGGAAAATAGAAGGGTAGGTCAATTCCCTTTCGTGTAAGCAAAAACTACCAGTCTTTCTGTCCATTTGTTAAGCTGGGTCAGCCACATGAACTAATGGCTAAGTTTGTAATCCCAGTCAGATCAACGTGACTGCATTCCTCCCTTTTTTTAAGGGGACTTTGCATATGACATTTGAAAGACGTCGTGTCATGGCTTGGGCTGAACCTGAACGTGGGCTCAATTCTAGACTTACCACTGTTCGGCCAGAAGCTGGCCTGGAGCCAAGACAAAATTATTATCAAATAATCAGAATTATATCAGGGCAGCTTCTGCTACAAAAA